>OX940873.1:142500-175000 GCA_954871525.1 Parietaria judaica
GGTGGGGCTGTGTCTCGATCTCCTACGTGCGAAATCTGAGGTATATGTTTTTATCCTATGGAGATTCCCCTTGGTCTAATTCCACGCCTTATGACGAAAGGGGAGTCGGCGTGGCGTAAAGTGAAGATTGAGGGAAGTAGATAAAAATTCCCTTATGGGGTATTCCGAAGGTGTAACCTAGGCAACGAAAAAGGGGCCCAATACTTCAACTAGAGGAGCGACCAGTTGGTTCACCAAACCCCGACCCAGCGTTAGACGTTCTCCAGGTCCGAAGGGATCCAGTACCCAACTACCGACTCCTCCCGGAATTGCGTTATCGGAGCCGAGCCAGGAATGGCCGGCCGTTAGTGGACACCCACCACTTTTCACCGGTTAGAGAGGCCCTCTTTAATACATTAAGAAAAGATGTTCACAGGGGCCAGAAAGACTCGGTCATAGGAACTTAGACCACCTACGCGCTGGTAAACGAAAACCACCTCGACCAGATCAGAGTAAAAAACAATGTCGAATCAGGCCGCCCCTTGCCTTGAAAGAATTCACACGCGGCCACCAGCTTTCCCAAAATCAGGGGAGATCTGCTGCTTACTGCTCACGAAAACATCCGACCTATACTATAGTCAAGTCGTCCGCGTATCTTTCTGATCTCCTTTCCTTCTATTTATAAGATTTTTTGCTTTTACACTAAAAAAAGGTGAAAAATGGGGTTTCTCCCTCAGCAAAACTTGGATAAAGTTGAGACAAAAGATCCCGATTCAAGAGAAATTCATGAGGAAGTGGAATCTCTTTAGGATCTACTCCAGCATTTAGAAATTGATTAATCGGTAAAGATACATGTACTTGATGCCCCGCCCAAGAAAGAGACCCAAGTCCTAGTAGCCCTGCTAAATGGTGATTCAACATAGATTCTACATCTTGGAACCAAGCAAATTTTGGAGCAGCTTTGTGATAATGGAACCAACCAGCAAAAAGCATTAAGACTGCAAAAACCAACGCACCAATTGCAGTACAATAGAGTTCTAATTCACTAGTTATTCCAGATGCTCGAAAAATCTGAAAAAAACAGGAGGTTATTTGTATTCCTCGGAAACCCCCGCCTACATCACCATTCAATATTTCTTGACCCACTATTGGCCAAACAACCTGGGCACTAGGTCCAATGTGAGTAGGATCGCTTAGCCATGCTTCATAATTGGAAAAACGAGCACCATGAAAATACATACCACTCAGCCAAAGAAAGATGATGGAGAGTTGCCCGAAATGGGCACTAAATACTTTTCGAGAGATCTCCTCCAAATCACTGGTTTGGCTATCGAAATCGTGAGCATCAGCGTGTAAGTTCCAGATCCAAGTGGTGGTATCAGGCCCCTTAGCTATTGTTCTTGAGAAATGACCCGGTCTGGCCCATTCCTCGAAATAAGTTTTTATGGGATCCCTAACTATTTTTACAGAACTCAGAGCTTTCCTACGAACAGCGCTCAGGAGCCATCAATAAGAAAGAGAATCAGCTCGAGCAAGGTAGAGTCTATCAAAGAATCGTCTTCCTCTCCGACCCCTAAGGAACTTTCAGTCTCGTGTCTATAAGACCCTACGATCGGTAAGATGACCCCAGCTACCACTGATCGAACCCTAGATGACATTGATCTGAACACCCGGTGGGATAAGATCTAGGGAACCTTCGAAAGGTCTCCGTTTACATGATCCGTAATATAATGAATGAATCATAGAAAAGATTCAAGAATGAATTAGACTCTTATGTCCAACAGCGAACCGCGGCCACTAAAGGAAAGGCATTGGACTGGTTCGCTTTCGTTTGCCCATGCATGAATGAAGTGAGGCTGCCCGACAAGCAGAAGCAACCACTTCGTTCGGAAACTCAATAAAAAGGCGAACACCCGAAGGCCTAATCCTCTTACTACCCAACCGTGTACATTCTACATACCAGATGCTTTCATCACGTCCGCCTGAAGCCGGAGTAAGAGTTGCCCTAAGTCCCATGTCTCGTAGACCCGCACGCAATCAAGGCCCGGCAGATCGGTTGAAATAAAGATCGGGCTATTCGGGATCGGCTAGGTGATTGACGAGTGAGGCATACCAACAACCACATAAAAGCAATCTTTCAAGCCCGTCTTCCTTCTTCAAGGAGAATGCTGCGAAAGGGGACGAAGCATGGCACGAGGCCCCTACTGATAATAATATGAACCCAAAGGTAAGGGCTAACTTCACTAGTTCCCTCGTATCACAGAACTAGCGTGAAAAGAGTCCACCAAAGCGTGCGGATCAAGAATGGAACCGGATTTTAACCGGACGACTTCAAAGCATGTTGTGATGAACTCTCTTCCGACCTAGGCCACCATGCCTATTTATCTCCAATGCCTCCTTCCTTTCCCTTAAGAAGGAGTTGGAAGTTAACAAGGCAGTGTGCACCCTCCCCCTGCTGCCCCTATCCGCCAACCCGATAGCTTGGAACTTCCTTATTCACTCTGGAACTACAGGAAGGCTACGGGCCTTGAGCTACCTGGGTGAGCGCCTCTTGGCATCTTCGACTGAACCCCTCCACTCATGGCTGGCTTGAATAAATACATCCATGGGATTGATTGAGAGCTTGCGGGGGCATGGCATTCCGACGAACATACCATACATGGCACATACGAAAGATTGAACAAAAAGGCTAAAAGATGAAATTCAATTCGCATACTAAAAAACGGCAACTCCATCCTTTCCCACGTCTCCTACCTTCGTACTGCCTTGAACTTTAAGTCGAACTCCCCTTACTGCTGTCCCTATTGGCTTGTCTCCATTCGTTTGCCGGATTGTGCCATCCTATTAGCCTCCCCTTCCCTAGATAGCCCAGCAGGGGTAGAGGGAGGTATCTAAGACCCTCTAGTAACCCCCTTCTACGAGGAAGAAAGAATAAACTGCTACGAAAGAATCGAAGCCTGTTGTTGAATTTCCAGGATAATCTTTAGATCTAGTTACAGTATCAGAAGATGCCCTTGAGAATGAAGATTTGGATTTGACTCCCTATGGACCGGGGAACTTCTATTCATACATATTATACTACGGTTGTTTCCACGCTCTTCGTTAGCTGAATCAAGACAAGTGGCTGCAGCTTACATTATCTACTCCTCACGGAAGGGGAACTACTTAAACTTCTCTTCCGTCTTCGACCTCTGGTCCGCTATGCTCTTTGTAACTATACCCTCTTCTCTGGTAACTCAACAGAGATCCTCTTCTTTAACCCCCGGCTTCCTGTCCTGTTGAGTTGAGACTAACCTTGTAACTAGCTTGGTTCGCTTAACCTCAGAAATAGCCGACTACTTACTTCAATTGCTCCCTGCTCAACGGCTTGGGTAAAGAGTGTTTTTTATGAGTGTATTTATACCATCCGTGGGAAAGAGATGTTTGACTGTTCTTTCATGCAGCCAACAATAGCATCAAAGTAAACTAATTAAACCTTTACTACAGCATATGAATTAGTTTGCTCTATCAGTAGAAAAGTAGGGTTATGATACCATGTGGATTGATAGGAATGGGGGACCCTACGGAGATGTGTTAAGATGAAGCATCCACTCATCCCGATCCTGGCACTTGCGCGTTACCCGAGATTGAAGAGTGACTTGCTGATCCCGATTGATAGGCTGGCTGATAGAGCACTAAAATAAAGAATGATCTATCTATTCTATTGAAAAATCAAGGGCCCTCCTGCCGTCGTTTCAGTGACTCATAAGGCTTCTCTCAGCTCAGTCTTTTTGGTTCTTGAGAATGGTCGCAACCTCTCCCAGGACCGGAATGATTATCCCTGCCCGATGGGTCTACATCCATCCCTGAATGTCGTCGGGTACTGTTCACTTCCCCGCCATTCTTGTAACCGTCACCTGTAATCCGCGCTGGTGTGTCCGCACCCCCCTGAGTGGACGAGAAAGAAAGGATGTCTCGGAGCAACCCCCCAGGAGTAAACTTTCCCGTATGAGCATTCGGTACATGTATCAGTCCGTGGAAGAGTGAAAGGGTCACCACTACTGAGGATCTCCCTCCTAATCTTAGATAGGTCGTCTGAGGGTTCGCCGCGGTTCATTGCTGTGCTTACACACTAGGCTACCCTTCTCCGAAAGCTACGCGGGACCACCTACCACTAGTCTTCGGCCGGAGGGGTTTATTGCACAAAAAGGCCGGGACGCAGGCTCCCGAAGAGGGAAGCCCAACGAATGTCAGATGCAAAGCTCCGCACCTCATTAAGATCATATTGGCATACTCTCCCAAAAAAAAAAGAGCAGACCCCATTGAAGACGAGAGTGAGGTACAACAAGGCCATTTCTGTCCACCGCCCTTCTCACGGAGCCGTACGTGGACGTTACCGCTCATACAGCTCCCAGCCAGCAAGCAGTTAGCCTTCCTCTACAAGGAATGGAAGTGTGGATGAATCGACATCAAATAGAGGAAAGTAAGCCCTCTCCCTTGTCAACTCCGAACGAATGCTTAGTTAGCCGTGAATGAGAACTCTTCTTTCTTGTTGGCAGGTAGCTCCATGTAAGGTTAGCTCGAAAGCGAGTTCTTACTCTTTGACCATCGGGTCCTCAGGCTGGCTAGTTGATGCTATTACCTCTTCCCTCTTTTATGGTTATTGATACTCTAGTTTGTTCTTTCACCGAACTACAGATACTATTTTGTCTTCTGTCTTAGTCTCATCTGTTTTTTTTTACATAAGGCTAATAGCTAACCTGGTTTTTTCTTTTTTCTCTTTATAATATGCTTTTTCTTCTTCTTCTTTTTCTTATGTTTGTATGTTTGTTTTACCGTAGGATTATCAGGATTATCCATCTGGTTGAATATAGTAGGTTTCTTTGGTTCATCAGTCAACGCTATATCTTGACTATTAGATATAGTTAAACTAGCTATTTTAGCCTCTAAATATTCAATATCTCTATTTTTCTGAGCTAAATCCTCTAGATTTTTCTCATTTTTTTCCTGAAGACGCTTCACTTTATATTTATATATCTTTTTTTCTTGACCTACGAAGTCTATAACATCCAATGGTACAGTATCCACCCAGAGGAACTGTAATAGAACAATTTCAATCCGTGCTCTAACTCGACATATTCGTCTTAATCATATTCGATCGTATCTTTTTTCTCAATCTTCGACATCTTCAGCGGAATCTTCATCTTTCTTCTCCAGCCAGTTGATGATGCATATTCATATTGAACTTCAACCAATGTCACTTGCTCAACAACTGCCTTCTTCCACAGTAGCTTTCTCTCCATCCTGAGGCGAGTCCACAAATAACAGTTTGTCCATTTAATTTCTTCTGCGTCTGTTGATGATGCTGAAGCGGATTTCACTTCAACGGGATTTCAAGAACGAGATATTGGTAGCTGATGGACTCGTATAAGGGTTTGGAATTTCTTCAGATGTAGGGGGCCGATAGACTGCATTTAATTAGGTCTTGCTCTAGCTTCTTTAGGGGTTATTATATGACTTCCTTGGTCGCTCAACACATGTACTCTTTACCCGCTTATGCATTCATAGCACAAGACTTTACTACCCACTTTATATACTCATCACCAATACATCGCAGGATTCATCATGACAGGAGCTTTTGCCCATGGAGCTAGATTTTTTATTAGAGATTACAATCCGGAACAGAATGAGGATAATGTATTGGCAAGAATGTTAGACCATAAAGAAGCTATCATCTCCCATTTAAGCTGGGCCAGCCTCTTTCTAGGGTTCCATACTTTGGGGCTTTATGTTCATAATGATGTCATGCTTGCTTTTGGTACTCCGGAAAAACCAATTTGGATTGAACCTATATTTGCCCAATGGATACAATCTGCTCATGGTAAAACTTCATATGGGTTCGATATACTTTTATCTTCAACGAACGGTCCAGCGTTCAATGCGGGTCGAAGCATATGGTTGCCGGGTTGGTTAAATGCTGTTAATGAAAATAGTAATTCACTATTCTTAACAATAGGGCCGGGGGATTTCTTGGTTCATCATGCTATTGCTCTAGGTTTACATACAACTACATTGATCTTAGTAAAGGGGGCTTTAGATGCACGTGGTTCCAAGTTAATGCCAGATAAAAAGGATTTTGGTTATAGCTTTCCTTGCGATGGTCCGGGACGAGGTGGTACTTGTGATATTTCGGCTTGGGACGCCTTTTATTTGGCGGTTTTTTGGATGTTAAATACGGTGACTTTTTATTGGCATTGGAAGCACATCACATTATGGCAGGGTAACGTTTCACAGTTTAATGAGTCTTCCACTTATTTGATGGTATGGGTATTTTAGTTTACTATTTAGTTGCAACTACTATTAGAAAGATTGTTGTTGTTTACTATAGTCTTACTTTTATTTTCTCTTAAAGTAGTACTAATATAGCTTTCTATCTACTTGAAATTATATAGATATTATCACTTCCTACTAGGGGCTATTACTATAAAGGTTTTATTCTCTCTCTACCTTCTAACAACTATAGAGCCTATTGTGCCTTCAAACAGTAGATGCCATTACCTACATTTAGAATATAGAGATGTAAGTTCTATCTACCAGTAAGGTTATTACCATAAGTCTTATTATTAGTAAACGTATATTCTAATCAGTCAACTCTTATTACAGTTGTTTAATATTTGAAATAGTAGTCAATTTTACAACTGTAAATCAAGTAAAATAGTAGCAGTTATAGAAATACTAGCAGTTCCTAGCCTTGCTTGCACAGAAACGAGTGGATGTCCCCTGAGTCGGGATTCTCAACGAGTCGGGACTCTAAACTATCTAGCCTTGCTAGCAGTAGCGGAGACTAGCCGCAGCTAGCAGTTACAAGCCGTGTAACTAGCTACCGGGCAAGAGATCAGAGAACAATAAGAAACCTTCTACGGGGAATAAAACATACCGGAGGCGCCCCGCCTTTCGAGGAACGAATGGGGCGACTGCTTCAAATTATTTCATTTGAAAGATTACAAAATGACCACTGTCGAACAACGAAATCGAGAAAACTAAACACTATAAGTAGTCAATTAAACAACAGTAAATCTTGATAGTGACTTACTTTCCATATTTTTTGTATAATATGAAAGTAGTGCTTTCTAATCTTATCCGTATTCCATAAGACAGGTTATTACTTAATTCTACAGTTATGTATATTATACGTTAACTACTGTAATAACCGGTAGATAGAAAGCAATATCCTTTACTAGCAGTTAATTAAGTAACCGAAGTTAAGTAAATAGTACAGAACAAAGAGCTACTAAAAATATGGAATTTCCATCCCTTTCATCATCCGATTCCTCAACTGTTTACTGCTACTACTGTAAAGTCAAGATTTGACTCCTACTTGCTTACTTCGATGCGGATTCCCGGCTTAGGACCCTGGAGATTCCGTTGATGATTCTGATACTGGAAAGGTTGAATTAGCAGTTATTACCGCCGCTCAGCGGGATAACTCGACTCGGTATAGGCTTTATTGCCGGTTTCTGATCCCGATACATCTAACAAGAGCACCTTCCGTGGAATTGAAACTTTCATTTCCAGCCTCTACGGCAGAGCTACTCTATAACCAGGAGTGTAATTGACTTACAGTCGAGCAATCTTTCTCTTCAACAGCTGGGCAAGGAGACGAAGGAGTCGTCAGTTGCTTGAACTCCTGTAAATGCTTCAAAGTCAACTCTTCCAGATGAAAGTACTGGAAATGAAGAAGGAATGCTGCTGGGAATGGACATGGTTTAGCAGTTGAGGGTTTAATATTCCTCTACAGGAAAGATTTCATTGACTTCCCCGGCCGCTGCCATAAAGATGGAATTTCCTGCTTTGAAGAAAGGAAGCGAACAACCAGTAGTAAAGAAAAGTGAGTTAAGAAGTTCTCTTTTCCATATAACAGTAAAGAAAGAAGTAAAAGAGAGTAGTTAAGAAGAACTAGTAAGGAGAATCCAGCAACTAATTCCACTACTTGATGCTATTCACAGTAAACCTCTTCTTTCTGCTAAAGAATACCCTTTTTTATTCCAGTCTACTCTTTTTACTTATTTTGGTGAAAGCAGCTAGACAGGTATATGAGATCATCCACTTAGTTGATTACTCTAAGTATGACCTGCCTAAATTACATTTCTATGATGGTTGATATTGACCACAATTTGTGTTGTACCGTCTACTGGTAGGAAACCTCTAAAGAGGCCTAGGGAAGGATGCTATATCCTTAACCCTATTACTCTACCGGAAGAGGGGATTTCTTTCTGGCTGCTACGCCCCTTTCTTATTCTTTTTCCGTCTTTGAAGTGAGTGAAGTCAAGCTAGCGTCAGCAAATCGGACATAAGCAATACACGTAAATCCCCGTCCTTTAGAAAGACGATAGCGATTCCCTTCTAATGCTTTAATTAAGAGTCAAAAGAGTAGAAATGGTAGGAATACCCGGAGCGTAGCTCTATCGGAACTTACCTCAGCGACTTGAAGCATTGCTTCCTATCGGCTTCGGGCCGAAAGAGAGTGAGATGGAACCCTGAAGAGATCTAGCGTTACGCAATCTTTCTAAGAAAGTTATTTCAGTCATCGATTGCCTGCTATTCCCACTTCCTGACTTGAGGAGTCAAAGGCTGGAAAGCAGTTTCCTAGGTTGACTCATGAGTTAGTGTGCAAGACCAATTGCTAGGCTCTCATCTTTCTTAGATGTTCTAACAGTGGGATTTTTTCTTTGCTTTATTTCCCACCAAATAACCTTCCTTAGATCCCTAGTCTTAGAGCTAAAGGGAGTCCTCTAACTAATATAATCCCCCGAAGGAGAAGGCGGAGTTCTCTTTCCTGTGCGGAAGTTTTTTTTTTAGGAATAATGAAAGTGAAGACGTTCAGCTACCATAGAATCAACAGACTCCTTATTTCTATCCTGCATGAGATCTTGACTTTTGGGGATATCCTTAAGAAAAGAAGACAGAAGGTGCGAAGCGATTCTTTAAACCAAAAGGCTAGTTCAGTAACTTCCGGGCGAAGGCAGGTGAAATCTTTCATTTCTTTTTTTCCTAGCTAGAGCTAGTAGGGAGTGAGCATAGTAGAGCTATTGAGTGCCATCCCTGCCCAAACAAAAGAATCTTTCCCTAAAAGCTCGACCTTATAACAACAGTTTTACTTTTTTTTCTAACCCAAAAGAATAAGTTGCGTTGGAAGCGATCGACAGATAATAGGCAATATCAATATAGGGGAGTTGCCGGGGTACGCCTTGATTGGCCTCTTTCTTATAACCACTCCTCACTCCGAATGTAGCTAAACCTGTGCAGCTATTGTTGCTTGTTGCTAAGCATTGGAATGTTCCTACTGTTGATAACACCTTTCTGACCCGACAACCTTGTATAGTAACTCCTAATCTCCGAGCGAAGGAACTGTCGATAAGAAAGACCAATAGATATGGTCAATACCAAAGTCAAGGTGAAAGAGATTCTTTTCCCTCCACAGAAGGAAGTATGAAAGGTCTTTTCTTTTGCCTCTACTTGGGAAGGTAAAAAGGCATGGAAAGATAGAGTCATGGGCATGGGTAAAGCGAAGGTCAGTCCAACAGTCACTCCTAACAGTCGACGGGAAGGACCAATCTTTCATATTGGAAAAAAAAGTGGCACATGCTTCTAAAAGCCAAATTGGAGTTATCGGCCACTTCGTCCACCCTGCCTTTATTAGTCGAAGAGTTTGATGACCGGATGGATGGCGCCTTGGGTTAGCAATCCAAGTGATCCTTACAAGCAGCAACTGCAGTCCCTGATAAGGCAGCAATGATGGTAGGAACACGAGGTAAAGAAAAAAGAGTATAGACCTTGGAGTTATCCGCAGTGCCACGGCTCTCGCATCTTTGGACACAGCAGAGAGGTAGTTTAGGGCGACATGAATATGACAGAATATCTATGACTCCATATTTGCCTAGAAGCCTATAACACAGACATCTTACTTTCTTTGGTTAAAGTGATGGTACTACCTTCCAGGATGTGGGACCCACCCATAAGAAAAAAGAAGATTGGGGCCGCGGCTTAAAGCTACCGTATAACGGGTTCCCTCATACCACATGGAACCTAGTGATGTAGTAGAAGACCCGGACTTTCAAGACTCGCTTCCAAACCAAAGTGGCCTTTCTTAAATACTTACCGGCCAGCCCGAGTGTCCACATTGGGCATTCATAGGAGGACGAACCGGGCAGGAATTAGGCAACCAAGTCCTACTATCAGTGATTTAATACATAGGGATAAAGAGAACTTCCTTTTAGACTAGTGGCAAGACCCTAAGGTATTAATCTAAAAAAAGTATTATCTGGACGTCACACCCAGCCCTCTTACACCATTCCGATATTCCCAAGATGAAGTGGAGTTCTAAGACAGCCCGACGCATTACTTGAATTGAAGGACCCTTCACTATTTAGGTGGTGGAATCTACTTCATCCTTACAAAGGAAAGGAGACATGGCAGTCCAAAAGGTGACCTTTTTTCCCGGTCAGCAGATTCAGTATTCCTTAGACTACTCTTCCACAACCCTTCTGGAAAATTGGATATCTACTGAGCACTAGAAGGCCCAAACTTTCACTCATGCAATTGTGATTCTACGGTAAGCACTTCGTTACACTCTCCTTAAACTCACTGTGACCTTACCTTAGAAAGAAAAACGAAGATCAAAACGACTAGTAGCCTGCCTTTACATTCTTCGCTCTATTTCAATCATTTCTTTTGGTATATTGAGTACCCGGGGATTCTCTTGTCTTCCCATTCCTCTAGCTCTCATTTCGCGCATGCGCTTGGCGCTCTTGCCTTAATCCAAGAGGAATTTTTCCCCTTCCTGGTCTCCTTCACAATTGATTATATGCGGAGACTTGCTTTTGGTACCAAGATCGAGACCTTGAGTCCAGGCCGTTGCATCACCGTCACCTCTGATTCGGTCAATAGAAAGACCAGCACAACTGCTAGTGCTAAGGTCTTTATCGGAAGGGTGGAGATCACGCAACCTGATCTCTTCAACAACGGCATGGTGGTTATTCATGGCCTTCAAGGTTTCATTCTACTCTGCTTGATGAACCTTTCGGGCTTTCGCATCCCTTTCCTTTCTTTCTGTGGCTCCCGACCGCTACAGTCCTACAGTCTTTCTTTCCCATAGGACAGTATAGTATGGAAGAACAGTTCTTGATGAATGAGAATGTTATTCCAACTCCATGATCTCAGGTTCTTCCTCGGCCCCTTTCTTCTGTCTTTTACTTTGCTTTTTCTTTTCACTCTCACTCCCGGGTTCTTATCGTGGGATCAACTAGGCTGACAGACCTGAGTGAGTTTGTTGTTTTTTTTAGGCCCCTCGCCAAATAGAAAGCATGATAGCTTTGTCCCATTTCCCCGCGACCCCTACCACGACCACGGGTAGTTACAAAGGCAGTAGGGTGGGAAGAATTGGAAGTTTCAATTATAGTTGTGAGTTGTGACTCAAAGGAAAGCAATCGAGCACGAAGATCGGGAAAAGAAGGTAAGGGGGGGATATTAAAGATAGCAGTGACTAGCATAGCATAATCTGGACCAAGACCACGAAGAACGGGGGTAACAAGGTCAACATTTGAGACTGATTCGTTGATAGCAGCCAACGACTGGATTTTTGGCATGTTCAAGATATTGAGAAATAGATTGATTTCCGGAGAGAAGTTGGAAGCGAAGATTAGTAGCATTAGCAAGCGATTGTTGAGAGAAATTTTGTTGAAGACAAGACCAAACGTCACGAGAGGTTTGTTTGAAGACCAACGACTTGAGCAAGAACAGATTCGGTGAGAGTCGCATTGATTAGACTGACAAGAGTTTGATCAGTTTGAACCCATTAAGTATAAGATGGGTTGAGATTCATTGTTTTGCCATCATAAGAAGGGATAAATGGAGGAGGGCAAGGAAGGCTCAATTAGCTAGATGGGCCACCGCTGATGAGTAGTGATCCGATGTTTGATCTTGTCAATGGGTTGATGGCAAACTTCTCTTTTATCCCACCCGGAATAAGATAGAATTAGGAGGGTGGATGTTGACTGCTTTATCTTAGGTCTCTGAGCCTTCTAATTCTCACCCTACCCGTATTGAATGAAGGTTGGTATGAGCATGAAAACTCCGATTCAAGGTTGTCCTTACCATACCTAGCTGAGGGAAGAATAGAGGGATGTAGCCCCATCAATAAAACTTGAGTTCCACCTTACGGCGCCTTCGGACCCTGGTCCTCGAAGGCTCCCTTTCTGGTTCCATGAATTTTGTTTTGGTTAAGGCACCCATCTATTGTGGACGTGGTCAGAAAAGCTTGGCACAATCATTCCCCGATGCCCTTCGCCCCTCTCTTTCTCTGTTTCGGTAGATTGACCGGATATTTCCTTTAAGTGATTTCCCTTCTTTGCTTCTTTTTTTTTTTCAAGTCAATAGCAAGAATTCCCGTGAGCTTCCTTGAACTCAGGTCTTGTGCTACCGAGTAACTCACTATATTTAAACTGCGAAGCTATCTAGTCGTGGCAGTCACTTTCTATAGCACTCTCTTCTTCACTTCTTCATATTAGTATTTAATCCACTATATGAGATCCTGCTGTGGCATAGGCATTTTGTGCAGCTTGCTTTTCGATTATTCAATTAGGTCTCTAGGCAGTCTGCAGATAGAAAGGAAAGTCCGAGTCCCCCCCTATGATAGTATTCGGGGGAAATGGATAGGGTTCCACTGGTGGATTCGGGTTGCCTAAGTCGAATGCATGGAACTAGTGATTCCCTTGCTAGTCTTTACTGCTCTCCTCCCTCTCTAGCTACTTTCATACCACATCAGGAAGAGCCTTTTTTGCTTCTGTGATCAGCCAAAGCAAGAAGAATCCATTGTTGGAGTTGGAGGAATAGGCGATGCTAGAATGGCTATTTCTTTAAGGGCTAGTAGTTTTGTAAATTAAGATATAACTAACACTATATAAGAAACTCTTTCTAGTCGTAATAGTAGTAATATCAAGTAAATAGGTTTAGTAGCACTAGTAATATCTAATAGCAGCCTATAGCTTCCCGTGTGTTAGGAAAAAAGCCTCTTTATAAGAGGAGATCCGCATGCCTATTACTAAGGACGGGTAGCTAAGCCGCTTGGGATCACTTCGAGGATGCGCTTCCCGCAGATAAGATCGTCTTCCTTGGTCGCACCCTAGCCACAGAATGCCCGATTGAGTTCGCCAGGGACATCCTCATTCGAACTTCCAGGGATCAAGACATAGATCGCCCTCACTTTTCCCCAGGTAGGTGGACTCTTCCATAGGTTTGTCCCGAAGGAATGGGGCTTAGGGGGTCCCCCCGCACTAACGAGCAGGAAAGATTTCCGGTATAGCCAGCCACGCTAGAGAGCAAATATCCTACTCGTTCTTTCATTACGCGCCTGAACGAAGAGAAAGCGGGGAAGCGGCTACATTCAGACCCTAAAAGAGAACTATCGACTGAACGAAGGGTTCAGGAAGTCTCTCCCACTGACGGTACTCAATTACCTGGAGTTCCAGCTCCAACTATAAATCTTTCATTTACTTCCTCAACTGTTAACAGCTACTAGGCTATTCTAGGATCTGCCTCTTCTCCTACTATAGAATTAGCATCTTTCGTATTCCTCTTCTCCAACTAATACAGCAAAACCAGGAACTGAGTCCGATCCTGCTCTTGGAATTGGCTTACCTTTCTGATCCCGATACATCCCTTTCTGCTTCCTACTTTCGATGGCTAAGAAAAGTACTCCTAGTAGAGCAAGGTATAGAACGAGTAGGAAGATAATTGACTTTTGTTGAATAGTCCTCAACCCCTTCCCAATCTGGCGGAGAACCCTCACTTGAAGCTAGAGACCCTGAACCCGGTCTTTTAATTGCTTTATTTCCAGGAGGGAGTGGAATATTACTCAAGAGCCGCTGGAATGCTGCCTCTAACCCTTCTTCTGGAAAGCTTGATGCTAGAGAAAGTCCTCCCCTTTCCGAGTCCGATCCTGGTACTCTTCCTTCAGAGTGCGATTCATAGTCCGCTCCTGGGCCTCTTTCTTCTGTTGAGGGATTAAATCCTCTTCCTAAGAGAACTTCCAATTATCTATTTAAAGTAAATAGGTTATTAGCCCAGTAGCTCTTCCAACAAGAGTCTCAACGGAAGGTTATTCAATAGTACCTCTTCCAACAACTGGAAATTCTATAGTAGATGTAGCTGTTGCTTTACTAGTATCTGTTAATTCTACTACTGTAAAATGATGAAATAGTGACTTCAAATGAAATCAATATTGAATGAATAGTAGTAGCAGTAATAGCATCAAAGCCTTGTTGTGTCTTTGGTAATCCCATCAGAAAGTCCATGGTAATGTGTTCCCATTTCCACTCCGGAATAGGAAGCGGCTGCAACATTCCTGCTGGCTTTTGGTGGTATATCATTTTTGTGGCGCATAAAGATGCATGCTCTGTTGATTCAAGAGGGGCTGCTTAAGGCGCTCAAAGGCAAGGAGGGTCTACCGCAGACCATGACCGACGACGAGAAGCTAAAGCGCACAGTGCAATTCAGTTGTCACTGTCTGACGAGGTGCTGCGAGAAGTCGCGTACAAGACCTCACCGGCGAGTTTGTGGCTGAAGCTAGAAAGTTTGTACATGACCAAATCCCTCACCAACCGGCTGTATATGAAAGAGCGGCTATACACTCTTCGGATGCTAGAAGGTACACCAATCAAAGACCACCGATTTCAATAGAATCATTATGGATCTAAGGAATATTTAAGTGAACATTGAGGATGAAGATCAGGCCAACATTTTGTTGTGCTCTTTACCTGCATCATATGAGCATTTTGTTGATACCTTACTGTATGGGAGAGACACTATCTCCATGGAGGATGTCAAGGCATCGCTCAACTCTAAGGAGTTGAAGAAGAAGGCATCAACAAGTCTTACCGAAGCTCAATCCGGCAGTTACGTTGTGCGAGGTAGAGCTGGCCAGCAGCAGAAGAATAGAGGCAAGTCCAGGTCTAAGTCCACGACCAGGAAGGGAAAATGTCATTTTTGCCATAAAGAAGGGCACTGGAAGTCGGAATGTCCGAAGCTCAAAGAGAAGAAGGGGACCTCAGATAAAACATCGACGGCGAGCGTGGCAGAGGATACTACCATCGAAGGGGATACGGCTTTAACCGTATCAGGGAGTTGCTCTGGTAACTCTTGGATTCTTGATTCAGGTTTATCATACCATAGGAGCCCAAACCGTGACTGGTTCAGTACTTATCAGTCCATTGACGGGGGCGTTGTCTTGATGGGGAACGATGTATCCTGCAAGGTTGTTGGTATTGGCACAGTTCGAATTAAAATGCATGATGGTCTTGTTCGAACTCTGACGGATGTTAGGCATGTCCCTGATTAGAAAAAGAATCTTATTTCTTTGGGTACTCTTAACTCGCAAGGCTGTAAGTTTTCAGCTGAAGGTGGAGTTCTAAGTCAACTTTATTAGTAGTAGTTACTGGAAATTCTATAGTTGCTGTTATAGCTCTTCTTTCTGTTCTTTCTTTAGTTGCTGTTGTAGCTTTACTAATAGTAGTAAGTAAATGGTAAACTAACTACTTTTTCTCTCCCTATAACATGATTGGTGAAGGAAGCAATGCCTTCTGGAAGCGCTTCGAATATGAGGGCCTACCTACAATCTTTTTGTTGTGGTAAGATAGGCTATGAGCTGTAGGACTGAGATGCCAGATGAGAGATAGTGGAAAACTAGTGACTCTTTGGGGGCTAGCATGAACAGAGCCTTTGAGAAAGAGAGTCTTGCCCCCGTATTACTCCATAGGGCAGCGAGGAGCATGCTGTGGAACCAACCACCACTAGAGATTGGACATATATATAATCTTTCTTCTCAATAAAAAAATAGATTCTTATTTTATAATAAAATAATATTCATTCTAATTTAAATAGCAGCAAGACCAAAACAGGATGCAAAAAACCTAAAGCTCTTCTTTTTTTAAGTTCCTCCCAGATACATGGCTTACATACCCGGCTCAACATTCTTGGAAAACAATCGAATCGAGGGTCCGGAGGAGAATTGGTCATTCAATCTTGTAAACTAATCGAGACCAAAATTGGAAAAAGAGATACGAACGGAGAGGAATAACCAATCGATGAAGGAACATGAAACCATTCTGTTTCAATAGAGGTACAAGAAAGGGTTGGGGGCAATGAAGTAGGTAAAGTGGTTGGATTTTGCGAGCTGTTACAACCACTGCTGGATGTGATTCCAAGAGCCGAACGAGAATGAATACCACACAGAAGAGTCAAGACCAGGCTCCCTAATAGAATGTTTAACCGATCCATTCCGGATCGACCGAATTGGTACAAAAGTTGTAACATGGGAAAACCACAGAAAACACGACTTATTTTAATAACCCGGTGACCTCCCAATTGTAGAAGTAGGATCTTTGGCAAGCAATATTCACTTAAATAATACAATTCGAGTGTACCA
This sequence comes from Parietaria judaica, assembly GCA_954871525.1. Classification (NCBI taxonomy): domain Eukaryota; kingdom Viridiplantae; phylum Streptophyta; class Magnoliopsida; order Rosales; family Urticaceae; genus Parietaria; species Parietaria judaica. The sequence continues at coordinate 158,939 of OX940873.1, forward strand.
TCTTCTTTCTCATTTCGAGGAAAAGGTGCAGGAGGAAAAGGAAACAACGGAGGGATCCGAATCGGACCTAAATGGGAATGACATGAAAAGTCTTTTTCAAAACCTAGCATTAAGGGCGTTACGACGATATACGAGAGGAATGGAGAAAAACTCGTGATTGGTGTGGAGGGGAAGATCTGTTTATGATATAGTTCAAGAAAGAGTCGTCTCATTTCCTTACTTCTTCGTTATTTCTAATTCATTCACTTCAAGGCTGGTTCTGAACGCCGCGTAACATCATCTTCAACCAACCTCCACCGTACGCTCTCGAGTTCTTAGAATGGGGCGGCTTGCTCTGACCAAGACGCCCTATTCTATTACCAGACATAATTGGGAGAAGCTCATCCGAAACTCGAATCCGCCGGGTTATAGGGCGAAAAAAGTGTGTGCAGGTCAAGCTCATTGAATTGGGTCTTTGTTTGGAAATAGCCATGGACACATTGGAGTCTTTTCTATTCCCAGTGGAGTCGCCACTGTGGGCACCCACACTTTCATCTCTCCACATTACTCTTAGGGGATTCGAGTGAAGTAGAGGTAGATTAGAGAATAAGAAATTCTTTTTCCTATTCGGCTAATTTCTTGTTGCACGAGATTCTGACCGAAAACTTAGACATTCCATGCCCTCGGAGAGTGCTTTGTCGTGCTAGGTCACTGACATATCCTTTGTCTTTATTTGACCCCGGATTGGATCGAAACGACTTTCCTGTCGAACCCCTTTGTGTCTGTATGAATTTCTGACCGCGCGGAATCTCCATAGCCAATTTGATTTCCATTTTTTATTATGAAATCATAGGGTGCCTTTGGTACTACTCTTATCTTATTTCACACGATCCAGGAACTTCCATTGAGTTGGCTTTTACAGTATCTATAGAATGAGCACTGTGAACTATCTGCTTCAAAAAGAGAGTTGTAAGAATGAATGAAACTTCAACCTTCGATCGGAATACGGATCAGATCAAAAAGGCCTTGTCACGAGCTGGACTCGAACCAGCACGGTCGGATGAATAAGATCCAACTTCATACCAAAATGATCGTGATTTTTTTGTTGACCCGGTTCCTCATTGTTTAAGTGAGTACGTCCGGGGCGGAAAAAGGCCGCTAGCCCTAGTCCCCTTATCCCTCACCCTACTCTTTCATTTCAGCTTAAGCTTCCCGGGATTAATTGATTTGATTGGATACCCGTGAACCATAATCTTTCCTAGGAACAGCTTCTACGACGATAGATAGGGGTCAGGTTTGTTTGGCATCTATGCCCCCTGCCCTCCAAACAGTATGGGAGCCTTTCAGCTCGTACTGCTCACACTCCTAGATCTTCACCCTCCCAATCGGTCGGGTCAAAATCCCCCTCTTGGAGCTATTTTTGAACCGCTTCCTTAATGGCAGTTTCTATTCGATATTTCACTGGCGCCGGTCCTCCCGGGTCAGTTTTTTTAGCAGGGTACACAGCTGCCGATGCCGCAACTCGAGTGTATTTCCTGCATTTGGCGTTTTAGCCATTTTTATCATGGCGTCGACTTGACTTGGGCCTCGAGATTCGAGATCTCCAAGTCTTGTGGAGGGACCCGGTTCGTTTGGCTTGTGTTTCCTTCCGAAAGCAGTTTAACAACCACTGGCGAAGGGAATCAACCTTTTGATCGATTGATGCCTGTAGTTGGGCTTTCACCTCCGGGGGAAATATTGAGGTTCAGGCCGGATCTCTTTTTCGTCCATCGCTGGACTACTATTGAGATCGATGTTTCCTCGCGACGAGCTTGTCGCGGAAGGATAGGGTGAAGTACGGGAAATCTCTCCTCCTTCAGCATCCATCATCAATAGGGGCGAGTCTTGAAAGATGCTTACAACGGTCTCTTCTTAAAAAAAAATTTGATTCGAGACGGCGAGACAAAAGCGAGGCCTACTTTAAAATTAGCTTTCAACAACGTCAACAACACCACGAAAAAAAAACTATGGTTGCCCACTGATCTGATCATAGGTGAAATCCAATCCCTTCGCCTCTCGGAAGCGAGAAAGCGAGCAGCAAGCTGAAAAAGCCCTTTCCCCTGACTCTAACAAGTAAGCAAGTAAACTACCTTTTCATAAGAATAAGGTAAGCTTCATAGCTCCAACCTAGACAAGGGGAAAGCCAAAACCAGCTGAAGGAAGGTCTTCATAGCCTGACCTTATTATTAGAGAAAGGGGAGCTTCTTCTTATTATTAATAATAAGAAGAAGCTGGGAATCGCAAGAATTGAGAAGTCCTCCATTGAATTGAATGGGGTGGGAAAGACAGGAAAAAAAATGGCCGGATTAGCAGGAGGAAGGGCGGCCCCACCCTGAAACAAAGGTGTACGGACATAAATAAGAAGGCTGGTTATGGCCTAGGGCTCCTTCCCATCCCGGGAAGAGGGAAGCCCTGCCCGCACTTCTCTATTTTGAGGAATCCCTCATATTTAGGATTCCAGGCTTCCCAGACTCATAACAGACGGCTAGGAACAAGAAGAGGGTCAGTAGTCTCTGCCGTTGCAGGTCCTTCTCCTTCCGCTGAGACGGCCCTCTTTTTTTTTTTTTTGTTCACCGCGGCACGAAATCATGAAGAAGCTGGAATAACTCAGAAAGAGAGTGGCGCCTAGCCGTTGTTGTCTTTATAGAGGAACAGTACGATCTTGGACTGGCCCCCTTCGCATGACCTAGAAATAAAAAGAAAGTCCGTGCTACTATAAGGCCTCTAAACTCCTCCCTCAGGACACTGTTGCCTTGCCCATGGGGACGGGGTAGCCCCGACTTCCATAGGTCCTTGGTTCGACCTCCTAATGAGAATTGAGGTCCTTGCGCGGGCGTCTCACCCCTATGCTTGCTCTGTATGGAGTGCCCCGTGGTTCCTCGAATGCCAGCCGCAGAGAGGAATGCCTTCAACTAGGGCGCTATTGGCCACTAACCACTCGCTCGCCGGCCGCTCGGGCTCCGCGTTTCAAGTTCGTTATCCTAACCGTCTCCTCTGCTCCACCGGGAGCCTGGACCCTTCTTCTATCTTATCCACTGCCTTGCTCCTCGGCTCCCTACAGCTCCAGCCGCTCGCTGTAATAGCTTGCTTCTCGGGCGGCTCGCACCCCGGGTGGTGCGGCTGAGCCAGAGTGGGCTCAGCACTCGGCCTATGTTTCCGGGCGCACGCATAAAGGCATGATTAGTTCCACAAATCTCACTGCACTGACCATAGTAAACTCCTTCTCGTTGTACCAAAATAGAGATCTGATTTAAACGACCAGGTACAGCATCACATTTGACACCTAAAGAAGGTACAGCCCAACTATGAAGTACATCAGCAGATGTGACAATAATACGTAGATGAGTTTTGGCTGGAACAACCACTCTATTGTCCACTTCTAATAAACGTAATTGACCTAATTCTAGATCATCTTCTGGAATCATATAACTGTCAAAAGTGAGTGACTGTTCATCGGAACTGTTATAGTCTGAATATTCATAAGTCCAATACCATTGATGTCCAATAGCTTTGATAGTAATGGCTGGATCTACTACTACCTCGTCCATTGAGTATAACAGAGCAAATGAGGGTATAGCAATGAACATCAGGATGATACTAGGAAATATAGTCCAAAGAATCTCAATAGTAGTTCCATGAACAATTCTTTGCGGGATTGGATTTTTTTTATAGTGGAAATGCCATAAAGCGCGAACCAAGATCCATAATACGAAAACCAAAATCAGAATGAGGAAGAAAAAGATATCGTGATGTAAGTCTATTATTCCTTGCATCATAGGTGTTGCTGCATCTTGAAATCCTAATTGCCATGGTTCCGCTGCATCACAAGGAGAAATCGTGAGGAATAGCCATTCTAGAAGAATCATTTTGTGTGGTTTACTTTTTGACTGCTCTGCTCTCCAGAAGAGAGACTTGTTCTTTCTCTAAAAATTCAGGAAGACGGAAATCGCCGGTTGGGTTGGTCCAACCAAGAAAGACATGGGAGAAAAACAAAATTCTTCAGAATTCACTCCATAGTTTTAAAACTTTTCTCTTTTCTACGAAAATTTCTGCTTCGCTTTTGGCTGTACGACATGAGAAAAAGTATACCAAATAAAGGTAAAACCCCGCTGAAGCACTGTAAAAATGTTGACCACGATTTCTAGCGCTTTTCAAAAACCATTTGCTTGAAATGCCTTGAGTGTACAGGTCAGACAGTACGCTCACTAGATCCATCATACTATTACTAAAGTACACTGAACATTCACTCAATCTTGAAAGTAGAGTAGAATCAATCAACTGGCATACCTTGAATCTAGCCTGCAATCCTTTCTATCTGCTCTTAGGAAATTGATAGAAGAAGGGATTCCTGATTCAGGTACTTTTGATTGAATTCAACCAGAACTTCTTCTCTGACATCATATAATAAGTGACTTCCTCCGGAAAAGCTATTCTTCCATGCCATTCGAGGGACCTTTTCATACTCCTAAAAAGTGAAATCGAAAAAGTTTCATTTTCCCGTCTTTTCCGTTGATTTTAATAAAACAAGAGCCCCAGTCCTACTTATTCAACGAGTGCTCACCTCAGTCCCCCGTCCATTCTTTCCAATGCAGTACCGCATACTGAATACCCTATTCGAAACAGAGTGTTGGTAGGGCCTATACTACATATATAGATGCGGCCTATGAGAAGATGAACGAATATCTCTTAGTTAACTACTTGGACGCGCAACCTTCGATTCATAGAATTCACTGCTCACCCTACTTTATGAGCGAGTATCTCTTGATTAAACGCTTCATGGACTCACACACAGGGAACGGGCTTATCAATCAACCTTATGAGCGCACCTCCCTTACCTTACTTAATTAAGGCTGCTTGGGCTCACAACTTGTGGGCCTTTGTTATTCAACAGGGCTTCATCTCCCTTCTCGTCCGACTTTCATTGAAATTGACTTTGCTTAGAGAGAAGGATAGGTAGCTGTCGTCTTCCCGCCCTTTATTGATTCAAAGGCTCCCACGTCCATTGAGATTGATAAAGGGAGCCCTGTTCCTATTCCTGATTTATGGGATGGAAGCAGTGCTACCTGTTGAATTGGAAGTTCCATCCCTGATTGTCGCCCTGGAATCCGAAATACCGGAAGCAGAATGGACAAGGGGCAGGTTTGAGCAACTGAATCTGATAGAAGAATAGAGGCTGAACGCACTCCACCATACCCAGGGTTATCAAAAAAGGATTGCCAAAGCCTTCCAAGGTAAAGATCAGACATGTGCAACAAGGGGATCTGGTGTTAAAAGAGAATCGGGCTCCTCCCCAGGATCCTAGAGGAAAGTTCAAGCCCAATTGGGGTGAACCCTATGTAGTCAAAGAAGTTTTGCCAGGCTTTCGTTCGCGGGGGAGAAGGATTAAAAACCTTGTGTGAAGGAAAGGAAAGGCTGTCAAAGTCGTTGACCAGAAATCCGGTCTTCGAGAAGGAGCTGCTAAGGAAGAGAATACAGAGGAATTCGATCTTTTGGTGGGTTTGTTTCGTATATAAGAGAAAGGCTGCACATAAAAAGAAAAGGGGGGTGAGTGGGCCTAGCACACTTATATAAGGCACGGAACTAATAGCAATTGAAGAAGAATAAACAGTAAGGACACTAGTCCCGGGGGCATGCCCAGAATAGGTTCTTAACGTAAGAGCCCTTTCTGCTGAGTGAATATCCCTTGCTTTTAGCAATAACCGCAACGTAACCGGTTCTCAAGCAGGGGATTCTAGCAGCCTTTTTGTCCTACCAGCAGCCTATTCTTTCAAAGGCAAAGTACGCACGCATATTAGGAGTGGAATTCCCTAGTGATACACTTTCCTAAAGCAAGAGAAGAGAGAGTGCGCTGTTGATGATACACATTGCATAAGTACATACCATACGGAATCACGAAAGCATAGTGAAAGTCAACTCCATTGTTGGAAGCAAGACCTATTATGCAACTATAAAGGTAGCTCCTGACTCTCGCTCGGGGAGAGGGAAGATCAGAGAGTACCTTCCCTAATATACGAATAAAGATGACAGCTGATATGCGACATAAGCTTTCTCCACGATGAAAAGGAACTACTGGGTTTTCCCGCATCGGATGATTGGATAGCCCGTGGGGGAAGAGAACTACTAAACCTTCTCTAATGCAGCGGATATGCGACTAAGCATATTAGCGACACTCGAATACATAACTGATATGCGAAATCGATCTAGCCATGAAGATGTGTGAGTCGTCTCGTTCAAGGTAAGGTCCCAAAGTGCCTCATAAAAGAAAAGCTGGAATGACAACCCGCCTCGGGGAGTGGGGAGCAGCAAGGAACTTTAATTATATCTTTTGTAGCCTATAACCTTTTTTAACTGGAAATAGCTTAACTGCCTTTCCTCAAACAGCAGATTGAGCACCTTTGACTGTGCGGAACGGAATAACATAACAGCTTATATGCGACATCATTCCAAGCACTAGAGAGAACTTCCCATTGCTAGACTGAGTCCAGATGCCCTCATCCTTCTGAGCTGGATTAGGCTCGAGAGACCTATAAGGAGGACGGAATGGTAGCCAAACTACCACAATGAAGGAGATCTAACATAATTCCTACTTGATTAAGCGAAGGCTGTAACTAGATTTCGCACTTAATCCCCAATCCTTAGCATAGTAAGTTTCCATTCTCAAATAGTTATTCCAGGGAAATAAACTCAATATATCTCGTAGCTGGCCCATCTGGAGCGTATTCCTTCGCTTCCATGAAGAACTGTAGGGCTGGGAACTTCCTAGAAGTCAATTCCAACAGGATCGGATGGACCACCGCAAGGAAACTCTTTCTTTTTTTAGGTGAGGGGATTTTAGAGTTTCTCTAATTCTTTGTATGCTAGGTCTCCAAGAGAGCCAATTGGGTTGGGAGTTTCCTTCGAGCTAGTTCGAGTTTCGTTCTGGCTTCCCAGCCAAGCTGCCGATTCGCTTGCGAGGATTGAGGGAGCTTCACTGGTTGAGGCAAAGCAAAAAAGGGGGACATAAATGCTCTAGTCTCAGAGGTTCCAGATCGATGGCGGTACAGGCTAAGGTAAGGAATACGATACAGCCCATACGACTAATTCCCACTAGAGAGAAAGATTGAGTCTATTGATACTTAATACTTTTACTTACACTGTATCGAAGGAAATAAAATCAAGAGAGACCTTATGCTGGGTCTAAGATTGGTTCTAGGGCAAATGGAATCTATCCATCTCACAATCCAGTTCCGGTTCCCGGTCATAACCTTAACTTTTCTAATATATGCTTCTGGAAGGACTACTTGAATATATTTATATGTGCTTTCTTTTCTTTTGTATGACTCCTAGAATAAGCAGCTTTGCTCTAATAGGCTTCTACTATAATCCTTCTCGCTTTCTGGCTTTGAGATCTCTAGTTTAAGTTTGAGTGCTTTTATCATAGGGTTCTTATCTCCATTCTTGCATTCCATGCAGGTTAGAGGTAAAAAGTTCATTTATAGGTCACAAGTATTCCTTCACCCTTCCCGTATACTTAACAAGTAGTGTAAGAGAGTGAGCGAACCAGATTTACTTTGAGAGTAGGTAGAAGAATAAGATAGTGTTACGGAAGTCAGTATGGAGTGTCCCGTTCTAAGTATGCAAAATATTCATAACAATGAGTTTGTTATGGCGGACTAGTGGGCTCTCCTTACCTTATGTTCTACCGATTTTGAGTGAAAATGGATCAGCACTAATGGCGGAATACCCTAATAGTAGGCTTTTTCTTCCCCTTGTCATGGCTTCTCCTAGTGAGCCTGCGCCAGTCTTTGTTAGTGGGATGAAATGACTCGACTTTCAATCCAACAAAGCAAGATATCCATTATTTAATAATAGAATTCTTCTGGCTTTAATTCCTATTCTTCCCCTTATCGCGATCTACAGTGCCAATATTCAGCTCTTCCCAGGCGAGTCACTCAAGCAAGTCCCTTTCAAGCCAATGCAGTTAGAAAGCTCAGGTTCAAAAAGGTATAATGAATAAGCTCCTGCCAGTGAATCTGTTTCAAATGCAACTTAAGCATATCCTGCTACTTATATGTAGTAGGAGAGACTTTTCAAGTAAAAAGAAAAGGATAAGTCAGTTAAGCCAACAGCATCCGCAGTTGAGTAAGGGAGGGGTCGGTATACTATTTAAAGTATTTTTGTAAAGTCAATTTCAATTCGTTATGCTGATTTTCCTATCCTTCTAAGCCCGGTTGTTCAATCGGATTCAGAATCAAATAGAAGAGTTGGGGGAGGGACGAAGAATGTCCGAAATTGACATGAGTACTTGGGTTCAATACTCGGGTTGGACAAAATATTCTGTGGTTGTCTCATATCAACCCGATTTGCTGACAATTCCCTTCTAAGGGTGAGGAAACCACGTAGGAGTCAAGTAGTAGATCTACTAGTAGTTAAAAATGCCTATCCTTAACTCCATTCATTTGAACTCCAGACTTCTTCTCTCCCGATTGCTTCTTCTGCCGTCAACTCAGGTAGCTCAAGCAGAAGCAGAATCCGCCTTTGGGCTAGCACGGTCCTTCGCTCTGATCCCGATGGCCACTGTTGTAACGAAAGAAAGGCTTTGCCCAATCCCCCCTCTTTTTGAACCTCGTATAGAGAGACTAAAGGCAGACTTGCTTTCGGTGCGCTTGCTGGCTGGCATTCTTCTTCCCTGAATCCGGAGTGAAATCTTTCCCGCCGCTTCTACTGTCAAAGACCTTCTGTTTGACTCAGCCGTGTCTCCATCTTCTTGAACTCAACCAGTTGCTCCGCTACCGCCATGGCCGTAGCTAAGTCTTGCACACCACGCCTCTGTAACTCTAGCTCGGCCCAGTTTTGGAGCCCATCCATGAAGTTAAAGAACAAATCCTTCTCTGGCATGTCAGGGATCTAAAGCATGAGGGCGGAAAACTCTTTTACATAGTCGCGCAACGAGCCCGTGTACTTGAGACGTTTAAGGTTCTTCCGCGCCAGGGGAAAACTGCTTCTTGATCTCCCGCTGGAAGTCGTCCCATGTGTCGATGGTGCAAGTGCCCCGCTCAATGTCGGCGTGTCTCCTACGCCACCACAACATGGCCGTGTCGGTGAGGTACATAGTGGCCGCTCGCACCTTGGCCTTTTCCTCTTCTAGCCCAATAGCTTCAAAATATTGCTCCATTTGCCACAAACAAGAAGTTGTCGATCTCCCGAGCATCCCGTGACCCACTGTAGGCCTTAGGGTCCTGACCCAAAGCAAAGGAGCCAAAGAGACCCCATCGTGTATCAATCAGTTCGACCAATGATGCTCGATCTCGATTTGGCACCTACGGACCCAGCCCACTGTTCGGGAACAGCCCTCCATTCCTGATCCAAATGCCCAATCCTGCTCTGATAAAGATGGTAGCTTTCTTTTCGGAAAGCAGATGGCACTACTCTTCCTACTTACTACTAGCAGCAGACGATCTTGTCTGTCTCGTATGGGGTTCTTGTTGAGTAAGACAGGAGTTCGGAACTAGACCACACTGCGTCTGAGGCCAGAACAGAACAAGCCTTCGAGCTGATACAGCCTTCACTCCGACAACTACGACTGTCAGCTACAAACACTCCCACTTTCAGCGATTCGATCTCAAGAACTCTCACCTACAGTTTGAACTGCCTAGTGTAGTACGACTTTCACTTTAAGCTAGACTCAGGCCTACGGTTGCTTGCTTGACTCCTCTTCTCTTAAGTCTCATTCCCTTCCTTCTGTGTCTGTTTGCTAGGGCTAGTTCAGTCCCCGTTCCCCACCACCCTTACTGTCTGTTTTAGGCCCCCTTTTCTTTTGCCTAGTTTGGTTTGCTAAGTCAATTGGTTTCGGTCAGCGATAAGCCGATTGGTCTCCACGCCTTCTTCAGGCATTGCGGGCTGCTGCTGGTTAAGCGATCGGGAAGTAATTGCGGTTAGGAGAGAGCGAGTCAGCTCATGCCGATGTTTTCAATCAAAGATATCTTACTTTACTACTTTAAGCGAGCCAGTGAAAGCGAAAGCATATGCGTACAGGTCAAGTTCACTACTAGCTGATGTCTAGGCCCCCTGCCTGGTACTCCAGTCTCATTGCGTACCGTCTGCATCTTCTTGCCCTGTTTTCATAGTTGTTTGCTTTTCTTATATGGATTAGGCTTGGTTAAAAGCGTACCGTCAAGCAAAAAAAGGAACCGTAAACTAGCTCTCCCGAGTTGGCTTCTTCGTATGAGCCCTAGCAGCATCTATTCCTTCCTCTGTTTTCTGCTTTCAAGCCAGATAGGAAAGTCGTAGTGAGATAGCGGAATGTGACTGAAAGCGGAACGGTGACTACACAGGGTGGCAGGTTGAGTTGGAGCACTGTTGGAGGCAGGAAGCCTCCGGCTAATAGGATCCTGGCTGACCACTGAAAACAAGCAACCAACCTATAGGCTGGAAGAGAAGCATCTGACCCTGCTGACGGAATGGCATGAGACTTAAAGTACCCGGGGGCCTCCGCTTGCAGCTTCAAAAGAAGGGCTAGCGCTCCTTACTAGATTGGGGCTTCAAAGAAGCGCTGAAAAACGCAATACAATACTAGCGCGCGTACTCTTCTGCGCGACTCCACCGCGGCGGTTGAGATTGAATCTCAACGAGTACTTATCAGTATGAAATGACTGATACCTGTAGTCTGTCTGCCTCAGAGATTGGCAGTGCAGGGACTGTATGGATTACGTGTAAGCTAGGGGTCAGTCTAGAGATAGACTGTGCCCTAGTCGCGGAGCGCTATGAGGGGCTATAAAGTCACTCTCTCTCGGTAAGGGAGTCTCCGGCTCGGGCCGGTTAGACCCATAGGTTCAGAGTGGACGCGAGTCCTATCTTGCTTGACCGAATGGATTTCGCCTGCCCGAGTCTAATATATCCTACTCCCCTGCGGGTTCTGGAATAACTTATAGGATACCTTTTTAGGTGGAGAGGGACTCCTGTCGCATACTCGCGTCTACCTTCCCCTTAGGAAAGGGGGGTTAGATATCAGTGAGTGCTTTTCGTACCAGTGGGTAGTTATTCTGTGTAAAAGAACACAGTTGAGAAGAAAGAGTTTGAGCATCCCCCTGGTAGCCCGACCACTTCACAAGCAGGCAGGGAAGTCGCCTTCTTATCATCCGGCCTCTCCTCTTCCTTACTATTTTCTGACATCACAAGACAAGTCTATAACAGAAGAAAGATTGGTCCGCTATCTCCCTATGGCTTTCTAAGAAGCTAGACACAATAACCAATAATCAGCCCTTAGGTGCAGATGCAGCCATCTCTTTCTGGAGGTATCTTCCGAGTCTGCCTTTATACGAGTTGGGTGTGTTAAGCATATAAATAGGGTTCTTCCTTTCTATCAAAATAGACTGCGATAGAATGGATTGGAAGTAGCCCTTTCTCGGAGGAGAAGCAAAAGGTAGTCTTTCTTCTCTCTTCTAGCTACCTTTCCATTGTCAATTCGTACGGAGCAATCAACGAATTCCGGCAAAATCGAAGATCTACGCGACCAAATGCCTAGCTGCCCATCAGAAAACTACAGGAAAGACGCCTAAGAAGCCTTGTAAGAACTACCAGTAAGTTAAGCAAGTGAAGCCACAGCCAACTTCCAAAAGAAGAGATCAAGGAAGGAGGGAATTAGATCTCTCGGCTACTTTGAGGGAAGGCGGAGTCATCAACTCGCTCTTTCCTATAGTTCGAAGCCTAATAAGGAAGTAGCCTCACTCAAGTAAAGGTGTTATCGCATATAGGTTTTCAACCCTGTAAGGACTTACCGGAACACACTTTGACTATGCTAAGTTGCCTCGGGCTTGAACCCCTACCTCCAAGCATGAGTTCTTGGGTGGCTGGTCATCCCTATCGGCTTCTATCAATAGCTGGCGCGCTAGCCCCTAGCACTTAGCTACCTCGTCTCGTACTTCTATGGTTGGGATAATATGCCCTAGCGCTGACTACTGTTTCTATGGGCTGAGAATCCATATCCCTTAAGCTAAGCTACGAGGTGATAAGCCCGATCCCCTACTTCTATTGGACTGATAAACCCTCCCTCCTTCTAAAGGATATTACGCTCTAGCTATTACTTATGCTAATACACTCCCTTGGCTTTACCCTTCAAATCCACGGAGGCGGGTACTTGCTTTAGTGACGTTGATTTGAATATGAGTTCGAGTTTTTATTTGATAGAAGAACGGTAACAAAAAGAAGAGCGTCAGCTCACCAAAAAAACCTTACCTCTTCACGGAGACTCGATTAGGTTCGTGAAGTTACCTACTTAAGAGGTTACATTAATGTACTTCCCGTATGGAGTGACTTGCACAATCTGCTTATAGCTTATAGTATACTGGTCCCAGCTCTTGCTTCAGGAACTCATGGTTACATGGTATCGTCCGCTATTCGACAGTGCTCTCATAACGAATTGATAGGTAACGATCACGGGAAGACATTTTATTCTTGCTTGCCTAATCAGTTGAACCCGGGTGATCTTTATCAATCCATTGCCTATTGTCTTGTACCCCGGAAGAAGCCGCTCCACTTTGGTGCGCAGCGCTCGCTCCTGAGGGAACCAAAGATTCATAGGGGTCGTTTATAAGAGAGAGAAGAGCTAGAAAGATGGTCCCGTTAGATCAGTGTTTAGTAATTGGAGCTGGTTGGCTCATTTTATCACGCACACGGGATTTTCCGATCTCACTGCTGAATGACATCATTTTTGATTCCTAACTCTCTTAAAAACCAAGCATTTATGACGCTTCGCTTGCGCAGAAAAGGAAAGAGTTCATCGAGAAAACCACTTGCCTGACTCCTTTCTTTTATTCCTTGTGCTTAGGGCGGTAGTCAAGCCAAAAGTAGTTACTTTTCTGAAGTAAAGTCGTTGTCGGTCTCTAAAGGCAAGTGCTGTACTCTTTCTTTGTTTGAAAGCTCTTTCCTGATCTGTCTGCTGAACGTCTTTCCGACTTAGGCAACCGGAAGAGAAAGCCAAATAAGGACTTTTTACTAAAAAAACGGATTTTGTCTGGGGCGTGCACCTCGAGACGTCTACTCAACGAAGAAGCCCACTCGCTAGATAAAGCCGATACAGAAAGATATACCGCTAGCCGTAACGTAAAGAGTGGATTCTCTGATCCTCCCTCGAGTACTGAGCTTACCGAAAGGAAGAGATATTTTGAACTTCACTTACAGCTGGAACTCCTTAGTTGGTTTCATTAGCTGACTTTAAAGAAAGGGATGATCACTTATCCACTTTCAAGACTCACTTCTCTTATCCCCTTGACCCTACATCAAGGAATTTGAAGAGGCCTTCCGCTTCAATAAAATGCCCTACGAGAAAGACTCTACTAATTCAAACAAGGGATCGCAAACAAGCAACTAAGCTAATGTAATGGCATTCGTGATAGAATCATTCACCGAAGCGATTGACCGAGACAGAGACTACCTGGCTTTTAATCCTACATATGACCAGATGAATGATCAATTGGGCGAGATGTCTCGGCAGTTGGGGCGGAAGTATCGACGAGTTCGTTCTTCCTTTCCCGCTTTAATGTTAGAGATGTCTTCTTATGCCCACCTCCTGCGCTTTATTCACGCTCGAAGGGAAGAATGGTCCTCTGGCTGGCATCTTGTGGCCTGAGAGAATTCGGTATGCCTGGGACCCTAACAATAAATTGTTTAGTGCTTTCGATCTTGACTTCTTTGAGTCTAAGATCGGTACAGTGCTACCTCTTCTCGATTTGCGGCATCCGGAAGGTTAAGTCAGGTGATTGAAGGAGGGGGTAAGCAGAGGATATTCGCTATTGGTAACTACATCAATCAACGGTTGCTGAAGCCGCTTCATGACTGGCTTATGGAAGTGCTCGCCCGTATTCCTATGGACGTTCCATCAAACAGCACCTCTTGATAGGTTAGTTGGGAGTTCGACCTCTTATTCCTTCGACTTGAAGTCGGCTACAGATAGGTGGCCATTGTACTTCCTCTTTGAGGTATTTCAGGCCTTCTTTGACCGCTCATTCGCGTCGGCGGTGGTGAACTCCGCACTGGCATTTATTTAATATCTTTGAAGTGCCATTTGTTCGAGAGAAGCCATCTTACGTGTCAGTTCGCTGCCTGCTGAACACACACCATCCTTACGGCCTGATGGCTGTGAACCACAGGTATCCTTGCCGAAGGTTCTCAACATTGGCCCGTGTCGGGGGTGCGGGATATCGAGTCCTGGCGCGCTTAGACCATTACCGGAACCGGCACGATAGTCGGGTGTACGCCATGTACACGAAGCCTCTGGCCGGCCCCACCTTAGAGTGGTGGTTGGGTCAAGGGAAATTTGGAATCCAACTAGTTCATCTAGTAGATCCATTGATCTCAATAGTAGTCCAGCGATGGACGAAAAAGAGATTCCTTTCGATCTCAATAGTAGTCCAGCGATGGACGAAAAATCAATGCCTTTCGACTTGAACAAAACGGCTGTCCAAGTCGCTTTGGAAGCGAGCCTACAACTTCGTATAGAAGAAAAGGAAACAAAGCTCAAAGATTGGCTAAACGGCCTATTCCTCAAGGAAATAAAAAAACTCACGGGTCTGATGCCTCCGGAAGACTTTGAGATCGCGAATATGAATACGCAACTAGAAGCCATGTTGGAAATTGCAAAGGGAAAGGGGATCCACGAGACTCTGGAATCCCGGCATGCCCATCTGGCCCGACTCGTTACAGCTTTTACGAACTCGACCAGCAAGTCCCACTATTCCCAAAAATGGAATATTGAACAAGCTGTCGCTGTAGCAGTAAAAGAGTCCTACAACGAGGGGGATTTTGACCCGACTAAATGGTAGGTCCCGGTAGAGATTGTCATGGCACAAAAGCAGATTTAGTCAGTCCGGCATTCCCTTGTTTCCTGTATTGGTTATGTTCTTCATTTCTCGTCGTAAGGGTGAGGCCTTGGTCAATCAATGGCAGGCTCAAGATTCAAGGCTATTCCTACATTATCACCCACGTCACTTTTCCTCTTTTCTTAACTTATGTAACAACCGGTTTTCCGCATAACAAATAGAACACAAAATAGAGAAAGTTATTACAACAACGATTGTAGAATTATTAGTACTTGCTCATAATAGGAGCTCATAACCCCGAAATTCTCTAAACTAGAGTAGATTTCGGCCAACAAGGCTACATCATTGGGATTATTGTCTAACAAAACGGAAAGCAAATCGTAGGAAGATGTGTTATGGGGGACATTCTGACTAGTCAAAAGAGAATCCAGCATGTTACTGATTTTTTCTTTTAATGTTTCGGATACACTTTCTGACACTCGTTCTTTAAAATTCTGTTGGGTTAATCCCCTCAAAGTAGCTACTCGCCACACACACAATAACCAAATTCCTGTCATCACTCCTTGCGAATTATCCAAAATCAATTGGATAAGATAATTCAAGACTTGATCACGCATTTAGACTTTTGTCTTAAAATTATAAGTCCTACTGGCGCTTTTTTTTTAGCTCGCCTCTCGCTAAAATTCCTCGTTTTTATCTTCAATTATAAATAAATAACCACTTTAATGGAGATTTATAGCATCATTCAAGTAAATACAGATTAAGATCGTAAAAACATAAGCTTGTAATATAGCTACACCTAATTCCAGACCGGTTAATGCAAGAACTATAAATAAAGGACCAAGATCTCCTATAAAATACAAAATCTCATTCATACATAACATAGTCCAAGCGAACCCACTTAAAATCTTTACTAAACTATGACCGGCCATCATATTAGCAAATAAACGTATTCCTAAGCTTAATGCGCGAAAACAATAAGAAATTAGCTCAAGGAGTACTAAAAAGGGTGCTAACGGCAGTGGGACTCCAGCGGGTAATAAAAAGCTTAAAAAATGAAGCCCATGTCTTTGAAATCCCACTATAGTAATGCCAATAAAAATCGAAAAAGAGAGACCCAAAGTAATCATAAAATGACTTGTAACTGTGAAGCTATAAGGAATCATACCCTGAAGATTACAAAATAACAAAAAAGTAAAAGTGACCAAGATGCAAGGGAAAAACTTTTGTTTCACTTTTCCGCAAAGAC
>OX940873.1:182500-187500 GCA_954871525.1 Parietaria judaica
ATAAGATCCTTCCATTTAGTAGCACCTTAGGGGATGGCATAGCCAACAAGTTAAGGGCGAGGTTCAAACGAGGAAAGGCTTACGGTGGATACCTAGGCACCCAGAGACGAGGAAGGGCGTAATAAGCGACGAAATGCTTCGGGGAGTTGAAAATAAGCGGAGATCCGGAGATTCCCGAATAGGTCAACCTTTCGAACTGCTGCTGAGGCAGGCAAGAGACAACCTGGCGAACTGAAACATCTTAGTAGCCAGAGGAAAAGAAAGCAAAAGCGATTCCCGTAGTAGCGGCGAGCGAAATGGGAGCAGCCTAAAAATACAAATAAAAGTAGGTAGAGTATTCATAAACAAGCATAGGAACAGGTTCCCACGAGTAATAAATGAAAAACCTCACTTAACTTAAGAAGAAGGACATGGGGCGGGGCGATTAACCACTACAAACAAGCTGAGGATTTGAGATAGATAGAAAGGAGTCCAATCTAAGCAAGCTTAGTGAAGGGAGAAACAATCCTACTAGTAAGCAAGTAGTTGCAAGCGAGGAATGAGTCCCTGCTAGTGCTAGTATTGGTTGGTGTTACTTTTTCATACATAGGATTGTGGCAAGCAACAGAAACTCAAGTTAGTGTTAGGGTGCAGCGTGAAGGCCCCCTCGAATGTTCCTTGAGTTGACGTCACTGGGACATCTACCGCTACCGCGAGGATCTGCTTCAGCAAGTCTTCTCCCAAAGGCTGCTGTGACTCCCTTTGTCGTGTTCCTTTTGCTATCGCAGGCTGAGGTGGACTGGAGTTTTTTCGTGAACCAACGATTAAGTAAGTGGGCGTGTTGCGTCACGAGTCTAAGGGAGTGGAGTATACTTTTTTTTTTTCAAACTATGATATAAAACAAATAATATACTAGGTGAATCTCCTTCGGACCCTCGCCTACTCTATAGTTCTAGTCCGCCTACCGAACGGAGGAAACAGAGATTATACCACATTCCTTCCAGTCTCTGTAAACGTTCCATATACGGATCCCATTTTAGTTTGAAACCCATAACCCTTAGTAGCGGACGCAGCTGCCCATTTTAGCCGCGAGATCCATTGGTGAAATGGTAGCTTCTCGGTCGCCTCTGGTTCCATTTCCAAAACGGAGTGGTGTTTGAAAAGCATGAACCAATGAAAGACGCTCGTCTGGATGGAATATGTGACTAATAGCTTCTTCGCAACCGGATGGATTTTAGGTACTCCACAATGGGTGGTTTTATCGGTGGCGGTGATGCAGGTAGACAGGGTGGGTTTACAATCAAAGCTCCAACTGTCACTGATGCCGCCACTAAAATGGGGTATTCATTTTGATCTAGGACCGGTAGCGGGCGGGAATGCTGCCTCTGCACCAACCCATGATTCTGCGGCTTCACCTTCGCCTTTGTGTCTCTTGCTCGCGTCTCCGCGGGATCGACCTCAACTGAACTGGAACGGCTTATTCGACCTGATCGATTTGTCTGTCCCAAAACGTGTGCTTCCACGGAGTATGGTTCAACCCGGGCTAGCTATGGAACAGGCTTGTGAACTAGGGACCCCGCTTCGGGATCTTCATCGACTGGATAAAGAGTTTCAACTGATGGGGCTGGAACGGGTTCTTTAACTGGGTAATCCACTTAGTTAATCGGCTCTGACGCTCTGCGCAGCAACTTTCCTCGTATATTAAGGCATTGGGTAGACAGCGGAGGCACAGGTTGGGACAGAGACTCTAAATCTAAGGCAGAAGGCAGATGCAGTGAAAGCAGGAAAGGCATTTCGCCCCGTATCCCTTCCAGTTCTAGGGCGATACCCAGTGCTAGCAGCTGATTTTCCAATCGCATATAGAGTGACCGAAGCACGGGGAGCAGGAGATCCCATTACAGATTGAGTAGCGGGATCCCCAGCATCAGTAGCAAAGACAAAGTCAGCAGCAATTGCAGTTGAATCTGTTGATCTGGAACCAGCACTATCAATAGCAGCATAAGCAGAGGTGGTAACAGGAGCAGGAGGAAAGGTGGCTAGTTAGCCAGATGCATTTGAACCAGAACCAGTTTACTCACCAGCATTCGAGTCAACAGTTGACCCAGCATCCTTGTCATCACTTAAAGAGCCAAAGCCCGTGGACGGGGCCATTGATCTATAACCAGTAGACCGGAAGGTAGGAGCACTACCTTTTTATGGTAAAGGGTATGAAATTGGCACCGGAACTCCTTCTTAAGCTGCTGGTTGGGAGTGAGGGGCATCGGTAAAGCATCTGTAGCAGGCGGTAGTAAGCTCACATTCCTGTTTTTGTTAAAAAAATTGGTAAGCGTTAGCGCCCCTTTATCAATCAAGTTCTTTCGCGCAGCTCATCCTCTTTCGAGCCGGAGTTTGCTTGTTTTAGTCCATACAACGCCTTCCTGAGTCGACTAACTAGATGTTAAGAAACGGATCACCCTGGCGAAGGTGGCATGTAAACCTCCTCATGTAGTTTTCCTTTCAGAAAAGCATTCCCCACATCTCACTGGAACGAAGGCTACTTTCTCACCGTGGCAACTGCAATCAGAGCCCGTACAAAAGTAACCTTTGCCAGTGGGGCAAAAGTTTTCTCAGAATCGATACCAAGAGTGAGTCTGAATTTCCCTCAATAGTGGTATTTCCGTCAGGAAGAGGTTTTTTCCCCTCTCTATCTGATAAGGTAATGAACGACGTCTTCTGCAAGACTGGCAATTCCTCAGACATGGCCTGCTGCCTCACTCTCATTTTGCGGCTTCAATCAAAGAAGAATGAACAATGGAAAGAAAAGCACTATGCTGGGTCAGACCCATATGGGTGTCACAAATAAGAACAACGTACCTCAGGCAAGGCCAACGGGCAACACCATCCAATCAAAAGGAGTGAACATGAACCTGACTTCGAAGACTCCCGGGCAGAGGCTAGCCTCACACACGAATACAAAAAGACTGACAAAGCAGACAACTCAAGGGAAGAAGCTAGCACCGACTCTAAAGTTAGGACGGAATGGAATGCTTTCGGGGCTGCTTAACGAATCCTTACCACAACCGGAAAACGAGTGACTCGCTCAGGAAAATCAGCACTTAAGGCGGGAGAGGAATGGAGTAACTCGACTGGTTGGAGAGGGGTGAAGCTTACATACAGTACTATTATTAGTACCCAGAGGGAAGTATTCATGAAGGAAGAGCCAATCATCATATCCTAGAAAGAGTCGGGCGAGGCCTATTTTCACTAATCCGAATCTGTGTCCTTTTTTCGCTGTTGAAGGAATAACCGATGCTCTATTGTCCGGTCTTGGTCGTTTGGGCATATGGAAAATAAAAGGCTTCTTGCTGTTGCCGGTCTTGGAGGAATAGCTACTAGAAGGGGGCGAAGTGCCATCGATTTAGCTTAGCTGCTTTAGTAAGGACAGTAGGAAAGGAAAAAGCGTAAGCGCTGTAATTTCTTTTAGGAGAGATCTTTTTAATCGTTACGATAGTGCCACTCAAATAGAATCTTTGCCTTATCCTATCCGGATCTATCAACTTTCTCAGTGAGTACGAAGAAGAAAAGGAAAGAGAGTCATTCCTTTTCTTTCTCTTACCGAGGCAGAGAGGGGCCCGAAGGCATACTTCTGTTAGCTACTACCACCCCTAGGCCTGAGCCCTTAGGTGGAGCACTAGCGTATATAATAATATAAGTATGAAATAATAATAAGCATTAAATAGGTGCACCTAATTTCTTTTCTATAGAGCTGTATTTCCGAGAATATCTATCTGTCTACCAATTAATTAGTAAAGATCTCTTCCCGTCCTCCTGGAATCTCTTGCAACTCTCGCATCTGTAATCTCCTTCGGACCTTGCTTGGTCTATCCACGAATACGGTTCTCTACTTTTATTCCATCTAGAGCTGCCTGTCTTGTCTTGCCCTGTCAACGGTCAACTCTTTCTTGCTTAGTTCCCTTCCCGGCCAGAAGTCTTCTTTATTCTTTCGTCCTGCTATCTCGAATCTCATACCGTTACTGCCTTGGCGTGTCGGCAAGAAAGACTAGAGCAAGAGCACTACTGCAAGCTTTAGAGAGTAGGGGCGAGAGTAGTCCAAGCATGCAGTTGCATATCAATGCAGATATCGGAGATGATACCTCTATCCATGCTTCATTAATCTTTCAAACATGCAATCCGCGTTGTCACCATAGAAAGTACGAATCCGATCAATTTGAACTTAATTGAAATTTTATAGACGTACATGCTCCATGCTAAACACTAAAGTCCTAATCGCTCCTAACCTTTAATTTAAAGAGATAGGGAACTCAAAACCGCAGAATGAAGGAAGCCAGGAAAAATGTATGAAAATAACCACACCTCCCTGCACTCGGCTTGTCCTACCGTGTCGTTAGATGGTCTGAGTGGCTGTCAAATGGGTAGCTGGCTCTACGAACCTATCCATATAGAGTCCCGTAGGAGTCGCAACTCCGTGAGTGAAAGCCCCTCCCTCACTTCACTTCCCGATTTTGCAATACAGCGAAGCGTGGTTGGCAGCCGGGACCTTTCCAACCATTTTCGGCTCGAGTTCCAGTTTCAGCTTGATAGCTATATCTTTCCTTTCTTAACTGGGTTTTTTAACTTCACATATAGCTCATCAGCTTGTGACTTCGCACTCTCAGTTTCGAGATTGGGAATCGACAGAACTGCCCTTTCTTAATTAGAAAGGTTATTTAGGTAGCTTAGCTGGTTAGATTTACTGAAGGTAATTCAATCGCTGAACGTTCCTATCTAAGAGTTTTCAATTTCCCATGGAATCCCGGGGGTTTTCCTCGCAACACTGGTAGCGTTTGCTTTCCCTTGCTTGGTAATTGATCTTTGCGATCCCTTTTCTTACTTAGCTTCTCAAAAAGGGCGAAGTCCTCCTTGCGCAGTTTAAAAAGAATAAGTAGGGGCTACTTCCTTCCTTAGGTGCACCCTCTCAAATAGGGGTGAGTGCCTTATGAAACCACCGCAATCCATTGGGGTTTCTTCCCATTTCAAAAGAG
>OX940873.1:192500-215279 GCA_954871525.1 Parietaria judaica
AGACAAAGGAGGAAATGGAACGCCTATCAAAAGAATTGCTGGAGCTGGACTGGACCAAGTTCGAAACAGCCCCAGCGGGGGCATCATATGCAGGCTTATCGGACCTACTAAAGGAGCACCGTCGCAAGACGCGGGATTGGAAGAATGATGCTACAAATCTCCATTAAAGTGGTTTTTTTTTAATTGAAGAAAAGCGAGGAGCGAAAGGATAAAGCGTTTGATAGCTCGAGGACTTGGACTCTTCCGATTTTTCACTGGTGAAGAATCTTTGATAGTGGTATCCCAATAAGCATCCGATGAGTCGGGATTGCCCTGGTCAGTTGTATTGAAGGTAGCATTTCACCAGCTTCAATTTTAACTAGATATGGTAGATCCCTAGCTAAGGGGGACTTCCTCTTGGAACGACTAATTGCACGACTAAGCCGAAAAGATATAGAAAATTGGATAGTTGGGATCTTCAAGCAGGTGAGAATCCGGTTTTGTAGCAGCTTACCAACTTTGAATTTATATCTTAAATAGCAGACGATCTGCCAAGAATCCGATTGGAAGGACTAAGCCCGAAAGCACGGGATGAGACTTTTTAGGCTTTAGTTCATACCGGCTAAAGGTTAGGAGCCCAGCTCAAGATGTATTGGAGCCGGTCTTGTCAACTCCGAACGAATGCTTAGTTAGCCAGGATTAGGAATTGGCTTGGGAAGACAAAGAATATATATTCTTACAAAAGTTCTTCGTATCACTGTACCAAAACAAAACTACAGAACCAAGGAGCTGTCAACTCCACCAAACGAGGAAAGAACTTAGAGTATCCCAATAGAGAGATAGACAGGTAGTAAGACTAGTAAAGCACCTATTCTCTTGCATATGCCTAAGATCTCTTTCTTACCTCAGCAGCACACCAATACCAATAAGGTGAGATAAAGGACTCTAAAAGCTACATGAAAACGTAACCCCTAACTAAGAAAACAAGGCAAATGTATCTTTCTCCAAACCAATAGCTGCACCAGTTACCGAGGACCACAGAAGTAAAGACTGAATAGCTTCTGACCTACTCTTCTTTTTACTTACTAGCTCAGTTGCACCGAACAGTTTATGTTAGCTAGAATTTTACTCAGGAAGGAAGGTAGTTCAAACAAGAAAGATTCAACAAGTGGTATATAGCATTGATTTCGAAAAAGGGGCTTTCAGTATAAGTTCCTCACAGGCAACTTCTTCTCTTCCGAAAGAACGTATTCTGTCCATCTAGTTTTTTGGCCTGCAGTCTATGATGATTCATGCTAGACTTCCTGAAAAGAGTCTATTTACATTGACTCCCTCACAGCATATTATCTTGCTACGCGGATTAAGCCAAAGCCCTATTTTAGTTCAACTTATCCCAACCCAATGGGAAGGAAAGACTCTTTTTAAGCTTAAGAGAATGTAAATCCCGTCTTTCCGTGTTTTAACGTCTTTGAGAGAGCGTTTCGGACTGGCCAAACACTAAAAACAATCCGTACTCGCAATCAGCTTGCCTTGTCATGGCTTTCAGAGAGACCAAGTGCATTTAATCCCCTTGCTTTCCGGGATTGAGAGTCTTTGAGTTCTCTTACAGCAAGTGCAAACGTATTTAATCCAAGAGTGGGGTCCGATTACATAGTGTATACGCTCTTGTAAACCTCCGCTTTCCTCTCTTTGAGTGCACTGCACTGACAGTCCGGGCAAACGTATTAAACAGTCTTTTACGCGTATTTAAGTCCTTGAAAGAGCTCTTAGGGAAGTGCAAGTGTATTAATCCCAAGTTTCCGGGATTTCCATTTTAGTCTTTGAAAGTGCCATGGGAACGATAAAATTTATATAAATCGGGATTTGAAGAATCGAGATTTGTCAACTTTCCAAGTGCCATGGCACGATAAAGAGCTTGAATATCGATGTCTTACACTGTTCTCTCTTCCTTTTCCGGACCTTCGGAACTTGAAAGCGAAATAGAAATCCCGAGTTCAAGTCTTTTGAAGATTTGCAATCGCCCCCTCCGAATCTTGAAGTTTCCGTATTCGGAGTATTAGGATTTGACGTCTTCTCTCTTTGAGATCGATCCAAGGACCTTTCCCTTCACAGGGTCTTAAGGCTTGGTTTCCTCGGACCTTCGGTCCTTTGCTTCAGCTTTCCAAGACCCGAAGGGTCGTATGTGCTTTACCCGACCGGTCGACCTTCGGTCTCAAGGCGCAAAGCGCCGGCTTCGGGGTCCCGCCCGACCCTTCACAGGGTCTTAAGGCGCAAGGCGCCGGCCGACACTTCGTGTCTTGAGGAGCGAAGCCGGCCGACCTCAACTCAAGGCTTTCGCCGACTAGTTGCCTTTCAACAGTTCCTTCTCGCACCTTCCCTTCAGTCTAATTGGCCTAATTGCCTTTTGAATGGGCGTGCTGAACGAAAACATCGACACATCATGGAAACTTGCCTTACTTCTCTCCCTATCTAAGACTAGGCGGAAAGCTTCATTAGGGATGGCATTTTTTTCTGCCTAATCAGTGCAATCCGATTCAGGAAAGCAAAAGCAGGAAAGACAGAGAGTTCTTCCCTCTTATGGTCACTGCAATTCTGCTTTTCACTTTAGTCCACCATCGGCTGAGGGCATCCCTTCTCCGCTTTCCTTTGACAAGGGGCTTCGGCAAATCACTCCCGTCTGTGTTCGCTAGGATTACTATCCCACCAAAATGTTTTTTTCTTTATTATCTACGGCTTCTATTGTTCGGAGCCCATTTCTCACACGGATCATTCTGATTCGGAAGGATCTTTTTCAGGAACGGACTTTCTTTTGTAATCCAATCCACCAATGGGGAATCCAACAACAAGGGGAAACGACTGTGGAATCCACTTCTGAAATGGAGAGAATCCCGGGATGCATATGCTCTTTTCAGGGTTGAAGGAAGAAGTAAGCGCAGCTATTGGACTTCTTTGTGGTATGGCAGCAGTAGCAAAGAAAGAACTTGAGAGAATCCTTGAAAAAAAAAAATGAAAATCTATTGTTTCCGTAAAAAAACACGGACTATTCTCTTTCCTAACATGAAGCCGGAGTATCTTGATTATGAATTCTTAGCTTGTGACTATCTCGATACCTACTGGCCAAACATCAATGAGAATTCTTTGGCTTACTATAAACAACTCTTTAGTAGTATAAACACCATTGAGAGTTCCCTTTATACCTTTTTTTATAAAAAGAAGTTTAGATAATCGTGAATCAAAAAGAAAGCGTGACAATCATTCTTATTTTTATTTTTAAGGTTAAAAAGGAGTACTCGAGGGGTATAATAGACCCGCCGATTCGATTTTAGGTGCTTGCAATATGGCGTGTTTTTGGGGAGTAAGCTTGGGCAGCAAGCTATCTGTTCCCGGAAGCAAAAGTCAAAGTAGTTGAAGCCAAAGGCGACAACGAGGCCCCCAAGCCCAAGGCAAGGGGGGAGAAAGAAGAGGCGTTTTTTTAAGCCTGAGGGGCTGTAAGCGGGGTAGGAAAAAGTGAAAAAGAAAGGTATTTGAACCAGGGCGGGCTGAGGAGGCCCTATGTAGTCTTTCTTTTCATGGGTGGTGGGCAGGTTTAAGGGGAATATAGGTTTGCATCAAGGTATGTTGTTTTCCCAAATGTTGATGGCTTGGAGTTCCATATCTCTGAAGAGAAGGAGGGGGAAGCAAAAGCCTCTTCTGGATCTTGATCTGAAAGTGACGATGCAACAAAGGCTATTCGGTGTGAGTTGGTGTTCAGCATGGAGGTACCGCTTCACTAGGGCTCTGCGCCCCTTCCTTAAGTTCTTGACCCAATGCCAGGTGATTGGCTAACCGTGCCCCTTCCTTAGAAGGTAAGGGAGGTATGGTTGGGAGGGACAGAGAGATCAGAAACCAAAGGAAAGGGAATAGACTCACAAACTGGATTGGATAAAGCATAAGCTCTGGAAGCGGATACGCCGATGGTTGGAAGGGAAGGCTAGCACACATCATTTCTCTAAGAATAAGTGAGTTTCACGACGAGTCCAGCTCGTAGTGACCCTAAGACTGCGTTAGGGCGAACTGGGAAAGCCTTCCAAGTCTATAGTCTTATAAACTAGTAAAGCCGCATTCCCTCTTCAGTTATCGTGAAATTTCTCTAGGCTCTTCCCTCTGAAGAATACCTCCTCGCTCTTCGTCCATTTCCGTTCGATGGAGAAAGAACTTCTTTTTCGGGTGTTCGGTCTGGCTTGCTTAGGTCGAGTAAGCAACTGAAGAAATTTCGTATACAGGATTTCAGTATTAGATTCAGTATTAGAAAGGTCTGGATGATCACAGTATATTCGGACCTGTAGTTAGCTCCGCTTGGGCAGCACCCCCATTGTGAGGTACCATCAACAGCAAGACCATACAGATGGCATCGCGAATCCCCTACCGAAGTGACTGAACCACCACTTCTTGATCCGTTCTTTCCAGCGGAGGGAAGACTTACTTGATTTGAGGAGAAATCCTTTCCTGAGCGTGATGCTATTTGATCGGTGATCATAGGAAGCCGCTAGGCTTACTGCGAATGCTTTCTTTCTATGAAATCCTCTTGCTATGGCTCACGAAGAGCAACGGGACAGTCACAGGCTAGCTTAAGAATCACTAACCTCCGACTCCCTAAACTTGGTGGGTGTGCCTGCTTCTTCCGACCTCTATCCAAACAAATCATCGAGGAAGTCAGGTAGGTTCCGGGTAGCACTTCAATGCGAAGCGCACCCTTCACCCACTGGCACGAGCCAAACTAGCTAAGCGCGAGGAAAGCTTCACCGCCCTCTTCCAGCTCGAGCTCACAGACCTCTCTGAGTCAATTCCAAATGGAACTCAAATCTTTCCCCTTTCGAATGATTCAGTGCTCTCTTCAACCGGCGAGTTTAGCCTTGTCAGTGCTCTCAGAAACCAGATCAATTAGGTCTGGATCGGCTCACTGAACACTTTCCCAATCGAAATGAATTCGAAACGCGAGACACGACACTCACAACACGAGACTCGAATCGAGGATCAACCCCCTTCCTTGGGTTACAGAGGGCGTTAGCTCAATTCATAGCCTTCCTTTCTCCTTCCCTGTCAAGATGAACAATGCGGCTAAGCGTGCGGATTGTTGGTTTGGCGCGAAGTGAGCTTGGCAGCTCTGAGTAGAAGTGCTCTCCTGCAGCCTAGATCTAGCTCAGCTTGATAGTTTCGTACTGACGGATCGTAATAACATAAACTGAACTTTTTCGGAGTCTGGGGACTGACAGAAGTCAAGGAAAAGTGCCGGTGGGTGCAGGTTGCTGTTGCGTCTATTGCGATGCTTTGGGTCGGTTTCTTATCTAGAGCTGAACTAGCCTGAAGGAAGGGGGGATAGGGTAATGACGTATAGGCTCTTCATATCCTAATGAGGGTCTTCTCCAAATTCAGCGTTCTTCCTGTATCATTATCACAATAGCTTCCGCAGCTGCTGGCAGCCAAGTTGGTTACACCCACACCTCCCAGGAATCATAATCCTAATGCCAGGTGTGAATATCACATGGGAGGAGCAGGGCACTGGACTGATAGATGTTACAATCTGAGACACCGGGTGCAAGATCTTATTGACAAAGAACTTCTGAAGTTTGAACCACCGGAAGAGAACAAAGAGCAACAGACTTCGCTTCGATACCTACTGCTTGAAGTTCAATCCCCTCAACAACAGGAAGTTGAACCTCCCTGCGGGTATAGGATTAGGATTAGATCGTACACCCGCAACCAAGAGTCACTCGTCGAAAGCTTGATTGACCAGAAAGACAAGCAATAGGAAAGAAATCCCAATAAGGCCTTAATCAGTCAAGCAAGCAATTTGAATAGGGATGTGGGCCCGAACCACTCCCCCTTTCCATTTAATCACTGACAAAACCTACCTTTCAATTCGACTTAACGAAACCTTCATCTAGCGTTATTCTTTCTGTTGATCTTTTTGGGCAGGATTATGAGGAGACGTTCAGCCCTGTTGCTAAGATTACCACGGTTCGTCTCCTTGCTGCTCCTCTTTCTTTTGGTCATACCTACCCAACTCAGCCCTTACCCTTCTTTGATCGGTATCATAGCCTGCTGCGACTCTTGTTCTCGCTTTCGTTCTTCTCTTCTTAAACTACCCGTCCGTCCGATTGCTTTCAGGAAAGGAGCATTGCCAAATATGTGGATTTGCCGAGGTGCCCAACATTCCTGACTGATGGATGTCTAGGTGTTCCCAAAGATGTACTTTCGGTGTCAAGAACCTACTAAACCAGAATCAGGGGATCCGCTCAATGGTCTATTTGAGGTACCGTGCCCGATTCTAAGAAATAGAAGAAGTTGCTTGACCTTCTCCTTGTGACCTACGAGCCAAGAATGAAGAAAGAATTCTTGTTCTAGCCAAAACTCATTTTCCACATTATTAAATCTGAGAGAGAGGGGCGTTAAAGCCTGCTAGAAGGTATCTAAGAGAAGCGCCATTCCCATACCATTCAAAAAGAGTTGATTCGAAGCTAGGCTCAGGAAAAGGTTTTGATTTGGATGACGGTCCTGGCCGGTCCATAAAATGATTCTCAGTCACTTTCTTTTTAGTGTAGAAAGATTCCCTTCTCCCATTTGGGTAACCTTAATGAATTACGTGAGTTTGCCTAGAATAAGTATCCGCCAGGGACCTTCCTCGACAAGACTTCCAATGTGCGGATTTGCTGATCTATGAGTGACTAAGGCGGTCACCTGGGGAGTTGAGATGAAAAAAATGAATGACTTTTGTTTCGGTCCCTCTTGACTAATGGTCGGCTTGTGGTCGACTGCCTTCTTCTTCTCATTCTGACTTGACTTGTCATCGCTGTTGAGTTTGTGCCACTACTCTTTCTGGAATGGATAACCC
This sequence comes from Parietaria judaica, assembly GCA_954871525.1. NCBI lineage: Eukaryota > Viridiplantae > Streptophyta > Magnoliopsida > Rosales > Urticaceae > Parietaria > Parietaria judaica. The sequence continues at coordinate 199,351 of OX940873.1, forward strand.
TTTTTGCCTCAAACCTTTAAAATAGCCAGTTTTCAGCCATTTGCCGCTGTCAGAATCATTCCTCACGCTGTCAGGACTGAACCAAAGACCTAGACTTTGGCAACAATCCCCCCTTCGCGAAAATGAAAACATTCATGAGAAGCCACAGTTGCATGAAATCTGGTGTGGTCAATCCTATTTGTATATGCCTTATGGTACTTATGGACTTGGCGAAATAAGAGCATCTTTGATCCCGTTGGCCGAGCAATTCTCATTCCTTACTTCAAGTGAGAGCTAGAGCGCTTCTTTCTTTTCTTCGCCTCTTCCCGTCCGAGGGACAAGTGAAGTGAGAATTACTTTAAATAGATCGAGTGCACCTCAGTCAAAAGGTGAGGGTGATGTTCGGCTAAGAATATCGACCAAACTTGCTTACCAAGTGAAAGGCTCTCCAAGACCTTCTGAAATCAGCAAAAGAGAGCATATTCTTTTAGATTCGTTAGAGTGATTGGCTCCGTTTTTGGATCCAGGAGTTTCAGTATAGTAGGCGAGTGCAATAAATCAAGGTTATTTTATGGCAGTCCAGCTATTTGACTCGGAAATCGCTAGTCAACTCAACTCGTAAGCATAGCCAGGGGAGTCTCTTTCCAGAAGAGCTTTTCAATCATTAATATTCGCGGAAACCCAGGAAAAGGGTCTTACGTTAATATTCCCGTAAATCGATTAACATTTCCGGATATCTATGGCATACGTTATTCTCGGATCTCAGAGACAGATGGAGTCAGTCTTGTTACCATCACCGGATCAGTTCGGGCTGGCGCACGACGCCCTCAGAGAAAGAATCTTTATGGATCTTACAGAAGAACTCAAGCTCTGATCTCGGATCAAGACGCAAAAACAGAATGAAAAAGTCGAAGAAGCGGTCAACCAAGCGTAGACCCTTTTGATCCAGCAAAAATGGATAGGACTAAGGAATAGCAGCAAATCTCGAAGCTGGAACTCCTTCTTGTCTTATCCCTGATGGGGATAAGGGCCCCGGTCTATACTGATCCTATAGAATAATCAATCCACTTTTGTGATAGAATCAAAATGCCTGGTCGGAGCAGGCTAAAATTTGAAAAAGAATCAAAATGCTTTCTTAGGCGCACTCCCCTTACGTCACATTCACAGGTTTTGTGCCAGGATCTCCGCTAGGGCTTGTGTGCCTTGGGTTGATCCTTCTCAACAAAGAATGTTCATCGAATACTTACTTATCTTCAGTAGTTTTTCAGGTCATCCTTTCCAGCTGTACAACATTGTTCAGTTAAGATAAAGCGAAGGAAAGGGGAAAAAACTTGGAAACATCCACTGACGGAATCTAACATAACACATCCATTTTGTTTGACCAATATCATTCCCATCTATACCTTATTTATCATTTTTCAGCCTTCTCGGATCAGAAACGGAGCCAAAGAGGTGCAGGAATCAAAGTGAAGTTATTCACCTAGGGGGAGTGGTTCGGGCCCACTCTTGAACTTTTAGGCTAATTAAAAGCCGAAACAAAGGCAAAATATCGGCATGTAACTGAGAGGGATTCGGTGAACAAACAAAGGAAATTAAAACACTCCCTTCTTTCTTTTCTGTCGACAATGATGAAAACCAGATCGAACTCTAAAGTAAAGCCTTTGACTTCATTGTTCAAGAGCTTGAACATGGGTTGAGTTCATACATTTTGAATGCTTTCCTATTCAAGACATACTACCAATTCCTTTGAAGCTACTACCACTACCGAAGCTGGCTTGCTTGTTTTGGTTACCGGTTGGGGTTTTGAAACCAGAGAAAGAAAGAAGATCCGGTTGGACTTGCTAGCGATGGGAGATTAGTCACCGGAAGACTTGCTGGCTTGCTCCTTCAAAATAAGGTGGCTAAGACGGGTGGCCTATTCCAATAGCTGGCAGACGGGCTATTACGCCTATTCCAAAATATTCCGATTGTGATACAATTCCATTGCCTGCTCCTATTAATGTTCGTGCTTACTTGTATGCCGAAACTTCAAGGTCAATAAAGAAGGACTCCTATCCGGGGTCTGAAACTCGGTCTGCTTGCTCCTACAAAAGCTCATACGGGGTGTCTCCTATTCCTCTCCCGATACGAGTTATTTCCTGACCGTTCCCTCGTGCTTGTTTCAGGAAGCATTTCGGTCACTCCAGTAAGTATATAGATTATTTGACAGACGACAAAGAGTGATTTACCGACGAAAAGAGGTCAAGCCGATAGGACCTACTCGAACAATCGCCCTACTCGATCAAGCCGATTAGCAAGTCGACCAACTCGTTCACGTTCATTCGACCTACTCTTAAGATAAGACTGTTCCCCCTTTAGCTTCTTTAGTCAATTCTAATTGCTCACTCTTAGTTGACCGTTCCGCTGGGGCTTCCACTCAAAGAGGAAGCCCTGCGCTGCACTCCAGTGTTGAATTTATTGATCGACGAAACGAGTTATTGCCATTTCATTTTTACGGAGGAAACGAACAGACTTTAGTTGACGGAAAGGAAATGTATATTGATACGTTCAATCGGGTCCCGTTCTCTATTCCTATTGCTTTGGGTGGTCGTGCTGTTGCCGGTTTAGGGTGCTCCGGCTAATATGACTATGTTGCTTCCTCTTACTGGTCATCATACCAATTAGTAGAGCGAGGGGAGTGGGAAAAGTACATACGAGTACGCGAAGGGAAGAGAGTTGGGACGGAGACGAAGGATGAAAGAACCTCAAATCAACATTCCTCCAATGCGAGCTCTGATATTGAATTGTAGGGGCGCGGGCAACCGCAATTTCGAACGTAATATCCGTGACTTAATAGCTCAGCACAACCCCTCGATCATCCTACATTGGCATTGGTTTTTCTAATTCAGCTTGGAGCATTTCACAAAAAAATCTTTCACCTTTGACGTGCCTGAACATTAATTAACCCTCACTTCCACTGATTTCAGATTATACTTTCCCTGCGCTTGGGTGAATCGAACCCCTTGTGGAAGGTGCATCCATTCCATTATGATTGAAAACCCGAAACCTTGTTTTGCTCTTCAGCCACTTCTTTATCGCTCTTCAGCCACTTCTTCTTGTTTCGTCACAAAGGTTCAACCTAGGACTTAAGGGACAAAGAAAGAGTCCACGACCCGCGCAACCACATCCATCCCTGGGCCTACGAATCGCCTTCATCAAGTGTCAAGATCCCTGTCACCTCCTTGGTTGAAGGGCGCGGACTAGCCTCAGGGTTCTCGTCAAAGAGGATTGCATTCCAAGCGAGGCGAGATCTTCAATCAAAATAAAATGGGATCATCAGATCGGAAGGGACTCCAATCGAAACATTGATTTTTTGGCTAGCTTTCTTTAACCAAAACCCTCGTTGTAGGCTTCAACATAGGGGGATGGGACCTCCGATGCCTCAAAATAGGTTTTATCGCAATAAACATGGTCATATAAACCATGTTTCGATTGAGAGCGAGATAGCATTCTCAAAGAAGAAGTCAAGTGAGATCGTAAAGTGAGGTCTGGTCTCAGGTTGGAGCATTCCTTTGTTTCAGCTTGAATCGGTCTTTAGGCGAAAAAGACGCTGTTTTCAACAGCCCTCTCTCAATATTTCTTTTTTTTCTCCCATTATAATCCATTTATGCCAAAAAGACGGGTTTCATACAAGATTCTACTTTTATCTTACTTCACGGAGGGAGATCTGTCTTTAGGGCATAAATCCCCGGTTTCCTAGCTCGATAAGGAATTCTTAAACCCGGCATTCCTGACTTTAGAATGGGCGACCCCCTCCTCTCCTAGTCTCCCGCTATCTAGGTATCGAAGTAGCTTTCCAGGAGTTCTGGATCGATAGAGCATTGTCTAAGAGAATAGTTCGCTCTTCCTGCGTCCAGGCATAAATTAGTAAGTAGTTTCCTCGAAGCTTGGTAAACCCGATTGTCTTACTGAACTGAGCTTCAACAATAGAGGACAGCGCCCCTGCCCTCTTGTCCGGATCGAGCATTCCTGGCTAAGTATTCACTGATTCAAGGCTTTTTTTTTCTTTTAGAGTGCCATCTGCTTGCTGTTTCAAGGCCGGGAAGAACGTTAAGGCTTTCCTCTTATGGGCACCTTCCTGAGTTCCATTCCACGGTAGCAAAAACCGATGCCTATACTCCAGGCGAAGGTAAGTCTCTTGCATCTGGCCGAACCAACTAGTCGCTACTGCTTTTGGGCCCGTTTCTTGCATTTCTCTTTAGGTGAGCCTTTGATATCTCCCAACCTAAATAAAGGCTTTCAACCGCCCGATAAAGGGTGCACTACAAGACAATCGGGACTCTAGGCTTCTCGCTCGTGAGATAGATTCCCCCGGGGCAGAAACTCTTGGCCCAGAACTCAGCGCTAGGGCAGCAGGGGCTTTCTTTGTATGGAACAATGCCATTGTAGAGGAAGTGAACAAGTAGTCCCGTCCGGAATGAGAGATTTTGGGCTCAACTAGGATATGTAGTATAATATCCGAAAGGTAAAGTCTAGTAGGGGCTCAATACTGAATAGGAAGGGAATGAAACTGGCTTGAAAACGGGCTTGCTCACTCGCTTTCAAGACAGAAGAATGAAAGGTTTTGCCTTGCTTGCTGCTTGCTTACGAGGAAGGGCCTAAGTAGACATTTCCACTTCCGTTAAAGTGGACCCTGGAGCTTTCTGTCTCATTCGACTTAGCCAGATAGGGGAATGCTTATAGGAAGAAAGGAGACTTGAATGGAATGCTCCAACCAAGGAAGCAATCATATAGTCGCAAGAGGCGAGACTCGTTGAGAGTCGTTTTTGTTGGAAAACTTCAAGGAGATAGGGTGTCATATGAGTAAAAAGCATTCGTAAGCACCTATTAGGGTTAGGCTGGCCTTGACTCATAGGAGTCTTGGCGCCGCACGGTAAAATTCCGCTGCTTGAAAATATCTGACCGTGACAGTTGGTATCAGAGCTAGATCATCTTCATGGTGGGGATGGTTCTAGAGCGAGAGGTGATGAATGATATGGATATCTTTGCCTTTATGTTGAAACCCTGATGTTACAAAGAGGAGATCTATTAATGTTGTGAATTGGCTACAGTGGTATAGCTCTACGGTTATTGAAGGCAGATGAGTTCAGCGACCGGGTACCAGAGTTGGATCTTGCTATATCATTGTGGGTAATCGAGGAGGGGGCACTTGTGAGCCCCATGAGGAGTTGAGTTGTACGGAAGCGTTGGAACTTTTCGCGAACTAGTGCATTGTTCAATGAGGAGTCGCAAGAGCTTGTTGGACCCAATAGAGCTTTCTTCTCTTGAAGCCTATAAGCGTAGCGCATTGCTTCATTGAAGTTTGTAAGCCGGGTTGCTCTTAAGATAGTCGAGTGCATGTAAGCCGCGGAAGTTGTCATAAGGCAGCCAACAATCTTGTTGAGACATCATTAAGTCAGGACATCTCGTTGGGCACATAAGAGCTACGTAAAGCATTATCTTGAGGAAGCCTTTGGTGAGAATTATGCAAATGAACGGGCACATGGGCAAGGGTTAGTGACCTAAGAGAAAGGTTCCTTACTCAAAGCCGAAATAGGCCACGAGGGTCATGCTTGCTTTACTAAAGGAAAGGGACATGCGGTCTTTTCTTTTCACAGGAGATGTGTAACTGGACATCATATCATAACTTTTATATTAGATACGCTATTTATTCATATGAATTAGTCATAACACCACAATCCAACAGACCTTCCCCACTAGACTGGAGTAGCGAGAAGAGAAGCCAACTCCTTCTCCTTTTGTTAGGCACTTCACGTCTTTCGTTCTCAAGTTGCTCTGCTTTCCCTTAGTGGATGGGCTTTTAGGACAAAAAAAAAAATGTCTGTGAAGGGGAGAGGAAGAATGGGGTAGAAAGTTATTCCAGAGGAAAGCCAAAAACTAGAATGTGTGTTATCCTTAACAATTAGAATACCTCTATCTTGGATCATGGGCTATGAATTACCCCTGTCCGTAACCGTAAGGTAGCTGTAATCAGGGTAGCCGAAACATTCTGTCTCTTCTCGCTTATGTTATCCATAGTCTCGTCTCCGCATGTGATTCTGTATATGTATATGCCTAGTGTCTAAGCGCAATTCTTTCCCGTGCCAGTGTAATTCCCCAGTAGAATTAGTGGGATTCCCCCTATTCCCCTTCTTACCCGAGGTCACTCTCTGTTGTATTTCTTTTTTATTCCTTCTCGCTGTCCCAAGACCAGAAAACAACTCCGTACCAGAGATAGCCTTCTTCCTTGCCTAGTATTCTTTCTAAGGTGCAGGCCATCCTGCAGGAGTTCCTTCTTCCGTAGAGGCAATTGTAGTTCTAAGTCAATCTAGTGTTCCTTACAACAAAGCCAGAGCCAGTTCTTTCCAACTATCTTGGAGTTGCAGTGGATATTGGAGTTATCCCCCGCTGTCGATCCAGCCGAACTTACTTCGATTACAGATGGAGTTGAAGTCTTAGGGTAAGCAGCTCCGTACGCCATTCGGATATCAGCTGTTTCTGTCCTAAGGCAAGCCCCTGCATCTCTAGTGATTCAGAGGAAAGAGGGATGCCGGAGGAGAGCAGGAAAGACTAAGACAAGGAGGAAGCAAGGTTCAAAGATGCTCGACTGCAAAGGAGAGGGTCGGAAATTGAGCTAGCGCGAAAGCCAGCAAGAAAACGAATGCGCGTTAGCGAAAGTAAGACAAGTCAGGCTGCGCGTTAGCGCAACTTCGCGCTAGCTAACGTTGTTCAAGGAGTAGTTACTTCTTTCTGCACCTTCGCCTTTTCATAATAATAAGGTAAGCTTTCCTTCGGACCCTTTATTAAGAGATAGAGCAATCCTTACTCGACAGCTCAAAGCTGAGCCTTTTACCTTTGACTTTGTAACCTCTACCTGGACCAATCTCATCTGGAGCAAGCAAAAGCACTTCTGTCTGCTCTAAACCAACTAGATCTATTTCTTCCTCCGCCGGGCTAACCTTCTTCCTCTATTCTTCACTCGGATGCTCTCACAGCGATGCTGAAAAGGTCATCTCTACTCTGGTTCAACACTCCCCTCAACTCTTTCTTTCCTAGAAAGATGGACAAATGCCAGGGACTAAAGGATGTTCAAGAGCGCTGAGGGTGATGGAAATAAGTCCCCATGAACTATGGATGGAAGACCCTCACTACCGGCTCTTTACCTGCTTAAAAGCTGCTCTCCTAACCGTCCCATCTGCTATCAAAGTAAGTTCACAGCTCTAGCTAGTAGACGATGCTGCTAATCCTTAACAACTAACGGTTAAGCAGGTAAGCGAACGAAGGAAGCTTGTTCCCGGTTCGTCGTTCCAAGCTTAGATCTGAGATAACTGTCAAAATTCCTGCATAGCAGGGTTACCGCAGCTAAGAAAGCCTTGCACTTATAGAGGGATGCCTGTAGGTTTGACTTCCTCTATTAGCAGTCTCGGACTCCATCACCGGAAGGTTCTATACCAGCATAAAGCGAAGCAGAAAGTAAAACATGAAACGGATGGGTCCTTTGAAGGTTAAGTATCAGTTTACTAGCTCTTAGAATAGTAGAAGGGAGGCGAACTAAATGAAATAGGAGAGCCGTAGAGAGCTTTTCAACGCAAGCGGGAGTAGAGGCTCCGTAAGGTGCCGACTAAGTAGGCATCAAAGGAAGTCCTTTCCATCGGATGTAGCCGTCAATCTTTCTAGTAGTAGTAGCTCGTACCTCCTCCAAGAGGAAAATTCAATTACAGGCAGCCCATAAGGGCCCCACGGATATGTTGTCACATTTCGTTCAGCCTGTTATAGCGAGCAAGCAAAGCCTACTTCTACTTTGTTGGAGAGAAATCCTGCCCTAATGCTATTTTTTCAGCGGATCATAAATGAGCCTAGCTTCGCTAAACTCGCACCGACCGTTAAATATGCGGGTAGCTCTTCACGAAAGATTGTTGGCATGCCTCCCATAAGATAAGAAGGCTGATAAGGAAACCTATGAGACCGCCTTGTTCTAATCTTTTTCCTAAAGAGCAATCGATTACTATACTAGTGCATGCAAACTGAAATCTTAGAGCACCTCGATCCTATTGAAAAAAAAAGGGCTCGGGCGAGAAGAAGGCCGGCGGGGTCAGAAGAGTTCAGAGAAGGTTGGATCGGTCGAGACACTTGAATCTTAACTAGCTCCGTTTGCGTTGGATCAGCCTACTTCATGCACGAGCGAAAGACCTCCCCTGCCTACCTAATAGGAACTAAAGGTACTGCGAAACCTGTCTACCTACCCGCTTGAAGATCCGGCAAGAACGGAGTGAACAAAATAGCTTGATTGCCTCGGAGATTGGAGTTATGATCTTTACATAAATTCTCCTGGGAAGATAGATTCTATAATTAGGTAGGTGTACGGCTGCTGACAGGAAAAAGCCGTCCAAGAGGAACTCGAGCAGAAGCTGAAAGGCTCTTTCTCTTTCCTGTCGTACTCTTTCTTGCGCTTGCTTCTTGCTTGTTGGTTAATGCAAACTTGGGATTCTTGCCTTTGTATGCTCTTTCCTGTAAGGAAGGGGAGTGACAAGTCCTGCAGCAATCAGCCCTGGAAGTAACTGAGATGGCGTTACTGGTAATTGATCAAATCTTCTGAAAGGAGCAGGGGATTTCATTTCTTGCTTCGACTGAACTTCTTCTTTGCTCTCACCCCCCTTTGGGTCTGCTATTGCAGCTAGCAGATGTATCACTATCTTCATCTGTGACTTCAACTGTTCGACATCCGCTGTCATTTGCCTCCAAGTAGATCTGGTAAGTCAGACTTCATCTTCTCTTTCAGTTTCCTCAGATTGGTTGATTAGATAGGGGTTGAAATCTTTTTTTTCTATTTGAGAACATCTCTATTAAGCCAACACTCCAGACCTTTCCACCCATTAGGCTCTCCGGAGAAAGACGTTGACATTCTACGAAAGTAACCCACATTCTAAAAGACACGAGAACAAAACCCTATTAGCTATGAGCTTAGTGAGGCACTTATTAATGTTGTTACAACATGAAATGAGTCTGTAATTACTTAGCTTTGTGGCATTAGGGATCTTGGGAACTTTAGCAATAATGGTATGGTATTGTTTACCTCCCTAAGCAAACTGCCAGAGTAAAAGAAGGAAGGTCCAGGTAAAGCCTAACCACTGTTTTCAGGTGCAGATGAAAAGGAGGTGCCAGTCTTTGAGGTCTAGGAAAAACCGATGCGACGCGGAGACCCCTTTTCCATACAAGTTCTCGTCTCGTCTAACGGTTTGAATTGAAAGAAAGTTTCCCTCATAGCCTTCTTAACGCTTACGCCCCTTAGATTCCTCGAGCTTGTAAACATGACTCTTTCCATAAAGCATTTATGAAAGACTTGATATTCGTTCTGCGAACAGCCTGCTTTTTTTATTCCTTCCGAAAAGCGAGTGTGAAATGCCTTGTTTAATTTCTTTGTGGCTATACACTTAACACTAAGCAACTCACGCCAAAAAAGGTCTCGCACCGGCCGTGCCACAGCTCTAATCCGAATGGCGTGTTCTTCCACTATTCACGTCCAGTAAGAAGTTCAGATTCCCAGTAAAAGTCAAAGAAAGAAGCCCATCCTTTTTTAGAAAAAAAAAAAAGAAACTAGAAAACAGATCTGTCGTTAAGTCCGGCTTGCAGAACCGTCTTTCGGATAACTGTTAGTGTTAGTCGGTTAGCTCCTTTTTTCAGTTGCTGTAGTTGGTAGTAGCGATAAACACTCCTATATTTATTAAAGAAAGACTTAATGAAGTGAGCTTGGTACCGCGGAAAGCCTGTTCAAGGGGGTGGAGGAGAGAAGGGACTCCCCCAAGAGAGGCCCGAGCACAACGTCTTCATGAGTTAAGTGTTCCCACCTTGGGAGCTAGGTAAGATAGTAAGGCCTGCTTTGTTGAATATCCTTTACTGCCTTCCTTTATCAGACAACTATTCGAGTTCCCCTTTTTCTACCGGGCAGAGCTGCAAAAGTGGCTTCACCCTCTTTGCCCACCCTAAAAAGATCTTCAGAGAGGCGTTAACCATAAGAGGTAGGGCTTTCATGGTATTGGTTGGGGTAAGGCGTCTAGCCGGGTAATTAGCGGTAAGGAACTGGGACGTCTTTCCTACCACGGGGATGACCCCTCCTGAGACTTATGGTGATGTGTTCTATGTTCTGGTCTCCGCCCGGGTCCTTGTACGCTGAAGCTGTCAAGTCCGTACGAGCGTTTCAGGAGGGCGATTTCCTTTGCGTGTCGCCCTCTTCGTGAAGAAATATCTACTCAATCCTCCCGCCTTCACTTGCCCGCATATTCTATAGGTTCCATATGGGTATTTGTAGTCTTGTTAGGCACGGTAGTAGTTTTATGCCTGTTATCCACAGTCGACACCGCTATCCATGAGTTAGGCTTACTACTGTTAGCTCTCTAGGCACGTTAGCTCAGTATGAAACGTATTCCTATTACTATTATCCTTAACCCTACCATGGAATCTTCTCGTTAGCCCTCCACCTTAATAAGATGGATTAGACCTTCCTTAGATTTCATATCAAGCACACCCCCTGTGGGAAAGACGGCGGATAGGGCCACGAAGCGCCCAACGACTTGAACTTGAGGATCACAACGAACTATATACTTATCTGGTGGAACCCCAATAGGATATGTGATAGCCTTATCAGTCGAGTGATTCCGTCCCTGGGGGACCCTACCCTCCATCGATAGCTGATTCTCCCAAGAACCGATACATTCACCCTTGGGTAGAGTGGCCCACATCTCTATTGGTACTACCTGCGGAGGTCCCTCCTTCAATCTCGACGCTTGACTCAATATCGGGACCGGACAACAATGACAGAAAGATTCCCCTGTTCATAGAGTTCCGTCGCTTTCCCTTGCTCATCGAGTGCCCGGTCTTGTGCTCGCTCATGCCGATACTTCAAAGATCTTAGATCCGGCACACCCCTTCTTGAGGTACCCGCTCCCCCGTCAGAATTACCTGATCCCTGCATAAAACAGGTATATTCATTTGTTTCGGTTCTGAATCCTACACCCTCTACGGTCATAATCTCAAAATGAAACATAAGGGCTACTAGTAACTCAATGGCCCAGGAGCCCCCTTTAAAAAAAGAGGAAAGTACTTGTTTGGCCAGGGCGCCTAGCGGCCTTACAATATAATGTAAAGCGTCCAAGTCCAACCCAACAAGAAAACTAATTAGCGAAGAAAGCACGGCTAAGGCAAAGAGAAAACCCATACGAAATAAACCAACTCTGCTGATCTTCTTCGAACTTAATGCACAAATAAATAGAATTGCAGCAAATAGTATTCCTCGCATCATAGGCATAAGTAAAGTATAGTATAAATCCTTGTGGGGATAAATAGAACCTCTTCTTCCCCCTTAGCAACACACCAGACTCGAACTGGTACAGTTGATTACTGTCTCTTCCATCAAAAGAGGAGTCGCTTTGGTAACGAAGTTGGGTGGGAAAACCTACATCAGCGGACAACCGATTGAATTAATGAAAAAAATTTCCTATTCCCACGGCTGCTCCAGCTAAAGCAATAGTAGCAGCTCCGGCCCTCACGGTTACGGAAGGCCCCCCGTCAACGGCTTCTGCCCTTTCCCTAATATAAGACATTTTTTTTTGAAACAGCTTCAACAGAATCAAAGAAAGGATATTCAACTCACGGCACACAAAAAATTTTGGACTTTTACAGGTTCGCATTTTACCCTCAATCCCATCCAACTAACCCAAATTTACCTGCTTCTCCTGGTCAGGAGATAAAACCATCCGATCGAAAATATTTCCGTATTATATATGATAATAAAATGATGGAAGGTGGAATTGGATCTCCTCTTTCTATTGCTTTAGTTGCTGTATTAGTAGCTCGAGTATCGGTTCCTACAGGCTTAGGCGTATATAAAGTAGTAGACCCCGGCTCCTTTTAGCTTTCTGTGGTATGGCTCTTATAACTCTTAGTAGCTGTTCTCTCCTTCCCTTTCCTTCTTCCTTAAGGAATTGGATATAGAACCGTTAGGAGTAGGAGCATTCGTTAACAGAGATGGATTGGCTTCGGTTGACCTTCTTACTATGGGAATGCTTGAAAAAGCTCTTATTCCAATAAGCTCGTGACCACTCTCAGAGGGGAACAAAAAAAAGGAATAAGTGCTCAAAGCTAAGATCAGCTGCTATTGGACTTCTTTCCTTGGCGAGAAGGGTTAGCAGGGAAAGCAGCCTTGTTGATTAAAGTAAAGGACCAGGGGTCTAGCGCTTTTGTTTTGTGGGAATACCCGCCGGATATCAATGACTAAAGTCTCTTCCCGGCCCGAAAGAAAAAGAAAGAGAGTTAGATCCGAGAGTGAATTAGAGACATTATCTCACAGATGAAAGAAAAGAGGTCACTTGTTTAAGTCAAGCAATCGTAGAGACCGAGAAGACAGTGAAAATTATCCCTCTTCTGTAGCTGGAGAATTGACTGCAACTAGTTGCTGTAGAAGTAGCAGAAACTCCATCAACAGTTGCTTTAGTTGAGGAGCGAAGCAGTACAGTCAATTCTCTATAAAAAGTATAAGGGAGGGGATAAGCGCTTACCTTTCCTTTTTCGATAGGTAGAAGGAAGACCAACCCAACCTTGAGCCTAACCCGAGGGAATGAAGGTTCAGCTTGCTTACGAAAGAGCATTCAAGGAACTTACATTGAACAATAAAGATCAGATGCCCGGCCCCCCTTTCTCATTACAGCCCAAACTCAGGCTCGATAGACCTATTAAAGAGAGCAGCCTTGCAGCCACCCTTTGCTTTTTCTGAAAGAATCCCGCATAAGCTTCCAAGAGCGGCCATAGTCAAGATGGGGGAGAGAAGAGGTACAGCCACAAGGAGGAATCACACAAGCCATCTGAGGGATGGCAAGGAGGAGAGACTCAGGTAAGCTTCAATCCCCGGTTTCGTAGGCTCCATAGCTACAAAGAAAATCCTATAGTGATAGTGGAACCAACCAAGTTCCCCTCTGTTGGGGCTCTCATGATATCATTCAAAGGACCTCATGATATCATTCAAAGGACATTGTGTCTGTACAACCAAATTCGGCTTGACGAAGTTCCGCCACCGTTATTCAATGCTATCAATTAGCATTATGATGGGCGAATCAAACTGACGGAGCGCTGTCTGCCAGGGTTCTATGTTCAGTACTTATGCCATCAGAAAGCTTTGCATTACCTGGGGGATTATGCAAACGAGGAAATGACGGAAGAGCTAGATCAGGCTCGAGAGACCTATTAGTACGACAGAGAGGAGGAGGCTTAGTACTCTGAGATGTGTTGAATGTCTTTTTTGAAACCCGAAAAAGTAAACTTTTTGATGCAATGTGATGTAAAATCAATTTTCCTGTTTAATTAGGAGAAAGATTTCAGCAAATCTATTTACACAATGAGCATTACAATAGAACATCCACATATTTCGTGCATTGATCAATTAGATAGATTGAATAAGAGTCTGCATCACTTATATGCTATCTCTTGCTCCCCTTACTAACACGTTCTATTTGTTTTCCTTACCTTTCTTACATAACATAAGACGCATGCATACTTACATATTTGCTGTATGAACGACCTACCGTTAAAAGAATTCGTCAACTCACACTTAACCACGCAGGAAGGGACATAGATGCCTCACCATCGGCGACTCCCTTTTCCATCACCAGAATATGAAGAAGCAGTTGAAGTTCTCGCCGAATGTGAAAAAGAATTCAGAAAAGGCGACTGTCCCCACCTCCCTATCTTCTTTATGGCTTCGTAAAGTCTCTTACCTAGAATCACCCGTAAATGAGCCACCCCTGCCTTTTGTTTGCAAGGTGGGCAGTCGTACCTAAAAAATGACATAGATAGATAATAATGAAATTCCTAACTCGCCTATGAAGCCGAAGCGGCCTTATTTATGGTGAAGACGCAAGATATACTGTACGAGCTAGAGACTTAGGCCGTGTTGACATCTAGGCTCATCGGCACCTTTTTTGACCTATCTAGTGTGTGTGGAAACGCAGTTTCTTTCTATTCGAAGACGTTGGCAGAGCCACTTCCTTCTCTATTCGAGCACCCCGGCTTTAGGAAGGAAATAACTGTAACCTGATGGTGTTATTGGAAGGGCTTTAAAACCAATAGCGAGCAGGGATGAAAGAACGAGAATTGAATGGCGATATAGTCTATTAGGGCTGGCTGGAGATAAACGAACTTGAAAAATATTAGAGCTTAAGAGCTTATTGGCTTGTCCTAGAACTGGCTATCCAAGACAACAACTGCAACTTTCGCGCCAACTGGATTACTTGAAACTCCTTCTACAATGGCTTACGAGGCTTACCCTATGATTTAAACTGAACTGGATATGGAAGGGACCTTATTCATTCGCCTTCTACTAATCGCTCCTATCCGAATCTCTTTTACCCTGCTCGCTTTTTGGCTGACTTTCAAGAAATTAAGCAAGAAATAGCACTTCGGGGAACTTGATATTTTTGAACAGTAGACTACGGAAGGTATGATATTACTCCTACTTCGAAAAGTGTTGCTCGATGGCTAGAGGTTAACCTGGCTGGCAGAGAACTCCCCTTGGCTTGACTTATATAGTTTACTTTCTCTTGTTGAACTAGCTTAGTAGGCCCTTACCTTTTACAGGTAGTACTGCTAGCCCTTAACTCCCAGACCTGAGAGCTCACCCGCTTCCTTACTCACTGGCACTGAAATTAGATCCCTTTCTTACCTTGCTGTTCTAGAAATTGAAGAGGCAGCTACTGGTTTGATAAGGAAACTTATACTATACCCTATTCCCACCCCTCCCTCTTATTCTTCCTCTGTAATAGCAGCCTCGCTAGCGAAGAGTCTTCCAAGCCCTGAGCGCGCTGAGTGCTTAGCACTGAATTAATAGCATCACTTCTACCACTTGCATAGCATATCGGTAGTAGCTACAAGACAAAAAACTCACTCAAGAACGCCTTTTGAAATGGGAGAGCTACCATAAAGCATCTACTAAGCTAACCATCTAATCTAAGCAGTAGTCTCTCAACTCAAGGAATAGCTTTCCCGGGAAGAGCACCCTACTTGCTTGTTGACACGTGAGGGAAAATATGGTGGCAGGATTCGAACCTAGCTTGTGTAGCCTATGGTAAGGGTAAGCAAGCCTCCATAGCTTTCTTATTTTATCACGGCTAGTACTATAGTAGCTAATTCCACTGTTGTGTTGACAAATCATAGTATGAAAAGCACTTCACTCGGCTATACGAGAGGAAAGAATAGAAAGATAACTAACTACAAACAAGAAAGATCGAATCTCGTAAGTGAACCTTCAAGCAAGCAAATGCTTTTGTCTCTTAATCGCATTCAGTGATCAAGAACTTAAGAGTTCTCGCTTGAAGACAAGACGGCTCCGCTTATTCTGATTATGAGAGCGGGGACGAGCGACCTCCTAGTCTGAATGTCCCGTGATTCTAGGACGGGAAGTGGTGACACCCTATCGACTGCTATACGACGGTGGTCTAATACGGCTTCTTTAGTCTCTTCTTAGTACATGAATTCTTTGATATGTTGACGGTCTTTCAACTACTACACAACGAGAAAGAACGAAAGAAGAGCAACTTCTTCTCTTATTCGTTCGCCTATGAAGCACTTCACTCGCTTTCAAGTGAGGGTCCGAAGGAGTTTCCCCGTCTTTGTCTTCTTTGCTGCCTTCTTCGTCTTCGCCTCGTCTTTATGCCATGCTTAGAAATTAACTAGATTTTCTATTTTGTGGAGGGTACCATTTCTCAATCAATCCTATTTTGATAGAACGAGATAAAATCTAACAACCGGTGCGGGTCGGGTTCGGTCCATTGATTGATCACCACGCAAGCACGCCGACGGCAAAGGAATAAGTGTAACAAATCAAAGGTGGTCGCAGACCTGAGCTCAGAAGATGATTGCCCGTGGGTTGGCCCAAGATTCATTCTTTC
>OX940874.1:0-25000 GCA_954871525.1 Parietaria judaica
TATGAGCACCATGGCTTTTTATTTTCCTTTGGAAATCTCCATAGCCACTTCATAAGAAGGGCTGGCTTGGTTGAAGTCCACCTCCTTCGTTAAGGTGATTGAAAAAGTAAAGAAAAAAAAAAGATTTCATTTTTTGTATGGGTAAGGATGAACATGACGAGGTCTTATTGTATTACTTTTTTTTGTTTTTTTGGAAAATTGAAATGTGGTCCTCTTCAAATCACATCAAGATGCACTTTGAAGGAGTAGGGAAGGCTACTCTGGGAATTCGGATTATGGTGGGGATGGCAATGGTGCTGTCATGTGGAATTGAACAGGTCTCCTCTAGGGATCAAAGATGCAACCTTTTCAGAAGCGGAAACTCTCCTGCATGGCCATAGTTTTGTCAAAACTATTGATTCTTTTCAAGTCATCATATCAAACAAAAAGAAAGAGGTTCTCTTAACATGATTAGATGGGCGAATGGTAATAATCAAGAACCTTGGCGCCTATGCTTTATCCTGAGAAAGGATTTATCAATTTAAATATATGTTGAGTTAAAATTCATCATGTGAAGAGGAAAGCGACTCATTTAGCTGACCGTCAGGCTAACTTGGGGTTAGGCTGCAGTCTTGTAGTTAGTTGATGGGGGGTCTTCCATTCAAGTCCATAAGATATTAACATTTCACTCTTTCCCCCACTTATCATCTCTCTGTGGGACTTGTTCCCTCTTCAACTCAGCGCTTTATAGATAGGCATTTTTATTGAGAATGCGGTCCCACCTTACCTTTAAAAAAAAAAGTAGCCGAGCTCTAATTTTAGTACCACGGAGAAAAGCTAGCTGGATAAACAAGACAGGGATCGCCCACTCGGCAATGCTACCTTGTGGAGGAGACAAAACACTTTAATATAACAATTGAAACTCATATTAAAATTTTCGATATATGAACAAGATTACTATGGAAGAGTTGGTGTCTGACTCATAGCTCTAAGATGACTAGCATGAAAAAGCCAGCTTCAACAACACCTAGACTCAACATCATAGACAGACTTGCACCGACCTCAACATAAAAGGAGGAACCTGGTCTGTCTATTTGTACGCATTGGCTTAACTCACTCCTAGACACTGCAAAGAAGACATAATTAAAACTGCCAGGTAAGGGCGGAACGAGAAAGGAGTTTGATAAGAAAGAGTTTGGGAATGCCCCGCTTAGTTAACAAACATCGAGTTTGGAGTCGGGGCAGCATGGATACGAGACTATTGAAGTGAAGTTTGGAATAATTGTTCTATATTTTTTCATATTACCAAATAGGAGAATCGCCAAGGCCTTTCAGCGATTCGACGCGCCCCCCTAAGCTAGACGCTTCACCTACCTGACCTCAGAGAGAGTAGAATGAGTCGCCCTAGCCCTAGTCTTACTAATAGTTTGAATTGCTCTGTAGGATAGTAGGGCGAATGAATCGCATTAGTGCGATTTGGCTAGCGGAATCGCCCAACTATATATATATTTATCAACCAGGTCAACTGACGCTAGCATCACCACTCACTACGGAAACGAAATTTCCTTTTTCTGTCCAAGCCTTTTCCGCCTTCCATCCCGCGTTTCCCTGCTTTAGACTGTTTTTTATTAGCCCAGTCATGAACCGCCCTGGTTGGAGCCATGGTCTACCCAGCAGTGGGGACTGACAGAAGTCAAGGAAAAGTGCCGGTGGGTGCAGGTTGCTGTTGCGTCTATTGCGATGCTTTGGGTCGGTTTCTTATCTAGAGCTGAACTAGCCTGAAGGAAGGGGGGATAGGGTAATGACGTATAGGCTCTTCATATCCTAATGAGTTCAACTGTCTTCAAGAGTCCTCGATTGTGAGGGTCTCTACATTGTTGGACAAGCTAGATACAAATGTTCGAACACAGGCGACTATAATCAATCATAATAAAATGGATAGTAGTAATAAAGGTGATATCAAGCATAAAAAAGGTCATAAATATGAAATAGGTACAAAATTACTCGAGTTCATGATTGAAAGAAATTTTATCCATATTGAGATCATTACAGCAGATGATAAGAAAGCTGTAGTGAAAGAGACAGGAAAGGGTTATTTTTTTCGCATTTTTCTACTACTGGTGAAATGCCATCAACAGTCTCGGCTCCTATAGTTGTAGTAAATGAACAGTTTCTCTTTCTAGTTACTGTTCTATTCTTGGAGGTTACAAATTAAATTTTCTTTTTTCTTTCCTACTATTGGTAGGGTTAAGGTCTACCCTTCGTTCCATTCCTGGTTTGAGCCCAAGTAATTTTATAGAAAGTAGAGCGCCCATAAACCTGGAATTATAATATTTTCCTGATTTTCGTGAGGTTAGTTGTAGCTTTGAGATCTCCTGTGCCGGATTATACCAAATCCTATGAAAAGGACTAGCGGTTTTAGTGGCTCAATTAGAGGAATTCAAATCCATTACATTAGCAAGTCTGAAGCATCTCTTGCAGCAAAATCCGAAAATGCATACCTTGCGGGATCGGCCCCTTCATCTGCTGACCAAAGGGAGTTTCCCTTCCATGTCTTCTCCGGGCGTAGCCTTTTGAACTTTTTGATGTATATATGATGGCTTGCAGATAAATTTCGTTGCTTATTGAGTAGTTGCTTCGTCCCCTCGCTTCCATTCACCGGTCGGTGGAGATTTGGTTGATCCTTCTTCTGTTGCAGCGAGCGGTGCCTGCTTTCTAGAATGTAGGCCCATTTTTTGGCAAGCCCCTCTAAAGATTTAACTAGCTTGACGCAGGCTCAGTTATTGGGTTAGAGCCCACTCAGATGCAGGCGAGAGGTAGGAATGCTTTCTTTCCGAAGGTTATTTACTAGAAGAGAAAACGGGCCAGCTATTTTGTATGTATTTTACGGGAGATATCCTCTTTCCTCTATTCATGAACCCAAAAGAGATTTCGGCTGGAGCAGACAGCGGCAACCACTTTGCGCCAAAGGGATGGAGGGTAGTCCTCTTCCGTACTAAATTAATAGGAGGGAGTAACTTAACTTCGGCTGTGGCTTGAGATACTTTTTTTCGTTTCCCGTAGGAGTACGGCTTGAGAGCTTTTTCATCATACTATAAGAGAACGAGGGAAAGTGGAGGGATTTTTCGATATTAAGATAAAAGGGTAGGTTGAATTGTAACCACCACATGAGCATGAGAATTACTTTCTTCGCTCTGGCAGTTCGATCAACGGATGGAAGAAGAGGAGCAGATGCGGATGGATTGGTCGTATCCTTGCGGGCCTAAATAAAATTTTAAAATAAAGGCACTTCCCTCACTTCGTCTACGTGTCTCCTCATTTCAATGATTCCGTACCAACTATCTATTATGGCAATCCGTTTCCCAACGTACTTCGTTATAACCACCTTCCTCGGATTTTCTTGTTTGCTTCGTTCTTATCTTTCACATAAGTTCCCGGCGAGAGGCTGTTAGCAGTCTTTCTTTTGTTTTGGCTGGGAAAACTGTGATTCCATCTCTTGTAATAAAAAAAAACGAAAAATAGTTGGAACACTACCCTAAATAGTATTAGGGGTGACCAAAGCATAGTTAACGACAGTTGGGTTGTGGTTGTTAGCTTCGCTTCCTAGCCAACATTCGGAATTCATTCTTTAGTTTGATGACTTATTAAGAATTAGAGTTTCGAGTCGCTCTTCTGTTCACAAAAAAGTAACCAGGTGAGCAACTGGTTTATCCATGATCCATCCGGTCGGATTTGGATCCCTCCGTTGTTTGCTTCTCCAGCAGCACCGGGCCACAAGGTACGTTAAGCATCCCAGGCTTATACCCGCACTAGGCTTAGCGTGAGCAAACAACTGCCCGGGTAATACGCCTGGGAGAGCAAGCAAGAGCCCGGGGAAGCGGAGCGGCTAATACGCTAATGGCGCAACAGGCTAAAGCAACGAGCAGTTGCCAACCAGTGGCAAGGAGGCTTCCTTCGGAACCTTGGGTTTAGCGCTTGAATGTGTTACTAAGAATAGTTGTTTATTCCTGTCATTGATTCATCCGACGGTTCTGCCTTATTGCGATCAATGCGGGACCCTTGACCCATGGGACCCCCTTACCTCCATTCAACAACCAACCTAACAATCTCCCAAATTCTCTGTTTTCATTGGGCGGTAAGTTGTAGTAGGTAAGCCAACCAAGTAACTAAACTACTAGCACCACTCGTTTAAATGATACTGGTACATGGAAGCGGCTGAGTTGGCTGTAAGAAGAGAAACGAAACAACAGACCACCTGGTAGAAGGAGAAGTCAAACAACCACCTGAGAATGTTCGGGATGAAGATCTGATCCGGGTCGCCTCACGCCATTCAATCCGTAAGGCTATATAGGTTAGGTTGTTTCGCGCTCCACCAGTCGAATAGAGAAACAACAGAATGCCGGATTGATCCAAAATGGGTGATTTTTCCTTTGTTTGCTATAGACTGAAAGCAGAGGGCAAAGGCCCACGCCGAAAGTAAACTTCAATGTTACGCCGGTCATTAACAGATCATTGCACTACTGACCAAAGGGAAGTCGGAGCCGTAGCTAAGGTGATTCCTGGTCTCATTGTACCTCTTACAGTTCATAATGTAAATGAAAGAGATATAGTAGTGATTGTGCGCCTGCTCGACCGGACGCAACAGTTTGTTTTCGGCGGTCCGTGCACTGAAAGCTATAACGTGACTAGAATTTATTTTGAATGCCACCTTTCCGATAGCATACATAGATACTAAGTGACGAGAAGGTAGGGCTTTTAAGGCGGGAGTCAGGATGGAGTTACATTGAAGGTCCAATAGGTATGGTGCTGAAACAGAAGGTTCAATAGTGGAGCGGAAGCCGTTTAGCTCTATAGTTCGAGGAGAAAGCGGAACGCTAAACCCGACTAGCAGTAGGGCTGTCTCTGGCTTCTGATTCACCTCGTCTCTTCACTTCACCCGGATCACAAGAGCAGTTATTACTAATTGAGTTGCTATTGGAGTTATCGAGTGGGAGCCCCTAGTCGGGGATCACACTTGAGAACGGTTGAGTCCCCCGGGTAGTTTTTTTGAACGAGAAACCCAACCGGAGAGAGGGATGGCACCTCTAAACCCGGAGCTGTTATCGCTGCTTCTTCAGAAAGATTATGACGTGTGCCGCTGTGATCGTGGTGTAGGATGTTTTTATCCCACTTTGTGAAAAAATCGATAGCCACCAAGATGTATTCATGTCCAATTGGCTGCTTTCGGGTTAACCTTCCTATGATATCTAGGCAATATACTGCAAAAGGCCATGATGTGGTTTGGTTATGAAGCTCAGTTGTTTAATGCTTAATAGTTCGTTCATTCATTTACTTGACTTATTTTACCAGTTGAAATGCTATCTTAAGTGTTGGTTGTATTTCACTCTTATATGTATCTTAGTTGATATTTTAAGATTGTCTTAACAGTAATAATATGTGTGATATTCAATGCTTTATTTCACTTTTTTTAAACAGGTCACAAGTGAAAAGCTATTTATTCATTCTGCGTGGTAGACCTGAGCTCTGTCGTTGTCTGATTTCTGGTTGTCTGATCACAGTCGAACGAGCCAATTAGAATGTTTGGTGCGGAATTCTTTTTGAGAAACTAAAAAGAAATGTTGGAATTTTCGACCAGAGCTGCAGAACTAACAACTTTATTAGAAGGGAGAATTCAAAACTTTTACACGAATTTTCAAGTAGATGAGATCGGTCGAGTGGTCTCAGTTGGAGACGGGATTGCACGTGTTTATGGATTAAAAGAGATTCAAGCTGGGGAAATGGTGGAATTTGCATCTATTTGTATCTATTTAGTGATGGGTCTGCTCCTTTCGTTTCTCTTTGAACAATGGTTCATTTCAAAGATGAACCCGGATTTAGTGCCTGGTTCATCTTCCTCTTCTTCAAGTCGTAACAAACGACAAAAAAAAAGAGATGAGAAAGAGAATGCTGTGCGAAATCTCGTACTATCCGAAGTTGATAACTTTATTTCAAAATATGAAAACAACCTAAAATCTGAATTCCCCCAAGCGGACAAATATATAAAAACCACGGAATTGTTAGTGAAAGTGGCCGAAGACATGTTGGACCATGCGGGGTTACTGGACCCACAGCTTGAAAAAAACATGCAATTGCTGAACAGTATTCACGAGGGATTAATTTACGATTTCAGCCTGGTAGAAAGTTATACTAATAATAACATTTACTGGGCTTTAAGACGAATAATTCTCTCTAAATATCCCTGAACTCTTTAATTTAATCTTGTGGCAGATTCAAGCTGGGGAAATGGTAGAATTTGCGAGCGGTGTGAAAGGAATCGCCTTGAATCTTGAGAATGAGAATGTAGGAATTGTTGTCTTTGGAAGTGATACTGCTATTAAAGAAGAAGGAGAAGAAGACGAGATAACATAGACATCGTAAAAAAGAAAAAGAAAACGTAAAAAAAATCATAAAGAATTTTTGAAATGACTGCGTTAAAAAATGTTAGAAGGAGCGAAATTAATTGGTGCAGGAGCCGCTACAATAGCCTTAGCCGGAGCTGCAGTGGGAATAGGAAATGTATTTAGTGCTCTGATTCATTCTGTAGCACGGAATCCTTCATTGGCAAAACAGTTGTTTGGTTACGCAATCTTAGGCTTTGCGTTAACAGAGGCCATTGCATTATTCGCCTTAATGATGGCATTTCTGATCTTATTTGTATTTTGATCAGAAAAAAAGAGAAGTGTTAACCCGTGGAAAAATTCCATCGTGAGGCCTTGGTCAATCAATGGCAGTGAGTTGATTTTCCAAGGGAGGGGGAGTGGGAGGTGGGCCCCCTCACATCCGGTTTTCGAGAAAGAAGAAATAAGAATCGCTTTTAACTTGCTATCGGCTATACACTAATGGCATTGTGGAGCTCATTCATAAGTCAGTCTTTAGAACAGAGTACGTTGTGGCCTTTCATTCCTTAGGGAGTGAGAGGGAAAAGGGGAAAAGGTGGGTGGCCCCTTACGCGCTTTTTTATAAGGAGTTCCATATATAATGATAGTTGGATCTCGTTTGAGGGCATTAGTTGATCTATACGATCGACCCCGGACGTACCCATAGGCAGCGTGGGGAACCGAGTCACCAAAGTCACGATCAGTCTAAGGTTGAAATCTGGAGGGTCTTTCCAGCCACGTTGGTTCGAGTCCAGCTCGTGACAAAGCCTTGGTCATATAGATTTCTAGGCACCCCCATTTTCTCGTTAGATGGATGACTCCCCCATTTCATTTCTGGTAAATACGGGATAGAATCTACTCATCTAATCTATTTCATGTGCTCATGGGAAAGCAACTCTTAGTATATAAGCCTCTTTGTCTTTCTTTGTTAGGCCCATTCTGAACCCAAACTAGTTCTTCCCATCTGACAGATAAGAAAGAAACTGGCACAACGAGACCAGCTGAACCCGCCTCGAACATCAAGCAAACGAGAAAAGTGAGCATGTTTTACCCTAGTTTATAGTAAGCACACCATTGACGCTTTTAAAGATTGAGTAAATTAGCCTTCTTTTATTGGGCCTAGCGGCCCCCTTACGTTCCACGCAATTATGTTTATCATTGTGGAGGACAGGGAATAAGAAGCAAGGTGATAATACGGTAAGGAGTATTTAACTTTCCCCGCTCCAAACATACCTATTTATTGATAAGGTGAGGAGGGCTTCATTCAAGGAGCAAGATCAACAAGGCATAAACCGTCCACCACATAGAGCTCGGTAGCCTCCTAACTAAGGAAGCTCCATATTCGCTGGCAAGGCTTGAGTTTGACATTGGTCGCCTTATATTATAGAGGAGGGCCTCCCTCTATAAGCGGATTCTGTTCCTTCGTGAACTGAACCATACTTAGCCACTTCCCATCTATCTGACAGATTCTGAATCCACTGGTTCAACGATACCAACTGAAAGCAGATCTACGCTTCGAGCTGCAACCAGAACAAGGGTACAAGCTGCCTGCCCCATACGCTTCAAATAAGCAAGAAGCTACATTAGCAGACCGACCAGAATCCGTTCAAAAAAAAGGGGGTAACCCAAGGCTTAGGCTAACTCAGAGCATCGTTCGTGCACTGTTCATGTCAACTTAGCAGCTGGAAGCTTGTTAAAAAGGTGTTCTTGTCCTTTTTCTTTAGTTAGCATTGATTGCTTAGGCCTTACGGGGCGTGAGATTCAGTTTCTTTTGTTCAACTTACTAAGGGAAGGGAAGACCTTCGATCATGTGTAGGTGGTAATCATCGTATTGGATTGAGAAAGCAACATCTTTCAATGCCTTGACAAACCCGCCGATGAGATAAAGGTGAGAGTTGATCGTCCCAGAACTTCCTTTCGGGAAATCAGATTACGAAGTCACCGGTCCAACGAATCAAACACTTGTCAAGATGCTCGGGTGGCTATCAACTCTGTTCAGTTAGAAGTTCCGCTCCAAGGACTCAATCGCTAGCAGCTGGCAAGAAGAAAACACTTGCAGCAACTCCTTCAGAGCGAAGCAGCCATGCACAATCACTTAAGCCGTTACGCTGGGCTTCCCTAAAGAGAGCCCCTCCTCGCTCCACTCTCTCTAACAACGAAGGAAGTTAAGCTACTAAAAGGCGTAAGTCGTGACGTAACTACATGAAACCTAAGGTACTTTCTTATTTTTCTTTCTTCGCTTGGAGCTTCTAACTATGATGAATGCGCCCCATCCTATAAACGAAATCAGCAACGAGTTGATCCATAACGAGTATTAGATTGAAGTTCTCTTAAAGAAGACCGCCAACTCCTATCCCGAAGATACAAGCGCCCGGTCTTCTTCTCTTGTGTCGAAGTGTAGTGTAGTTAGGTTAGGTTTTGCCTCACAGAAGGAGTGGGAAATTGGGGAAAAAGCCGAAACGGAACTAATGGAGATTGAGGTATACTCCGTGCTGCGAAACGGATTCGGCCAGTACAATACTTAGTATTATTGAGGCCATGAAGACGGACAGCGCTTTTAGCCTGCCTATAGGGTTCTTTTCGATCTTGTACTCTACCAGTTGATTTCGCACTAACTGAATTTGGAAAAAGTTTGGAAAGAAAAGTAGACGGAACGACACCTGTGAACTCGGATAGCATTGTGGCATACCTTTTCATCTGAACTAGGCTACTTTCTTTCTTATATTAAAAAATTTTTAGTTTCAGATCATTCTTAAAAGAAGCTCTCTCTTATATACGATACCACCAGATGTGCCCCCGCCACCCTCGTCCAATTTTCCTAAGTGCCAGCCTAGCTTCATAGGAAGCTGAACAATAAATAGGTCCAGCTCCTTAAGGAATGAATACTGGGGCATATTTGGCCTGGAGTTAGGCTGAGATGCCTGGGCTAGACCCTGAAATCGCCGTCCACAGGCTTAATATCAAACCAGATGCTAAGCCCATCAAGCAAGCACAACGACGCTTTCATCCACTCCTCATGAAGAAGATTGAGAAAAAAGTAAAGAAATTAAAAGATGTGGGTCTCATAAGAGAAGAGAAAGATCCCGATTGGTTGGGAAACATTGCCTCAGTGACCAAGAAGAACGGGTCGGGTTTGCATTGACTTCAGAAACCCGAATAACGCATTCCCTAAAGACGAATTTCCTCTGCCGATCACGGAAATCATGATAAACAATACCCGCGGATATGAACATCTTTCTTTCATAGAGGGCTTGTCTGGGTATAACCAAATATAAATTGATCTAGACGACCGAAAGGCACACGTCCTTTAGAACTCAATTCGGTACGTACTGCTGTGATGCCATTCGGTCTCAAAAATGCTAGTGCTACCTACCTTACTAGAAAAGGGGCTATGATGCAGATATTTCGAGATCAACAACATAAAACAGTGGAGTGTTACGTGGATCACCTCGCAGATCTACGAGGGGTCTTCAAGATACTTCGAAAGCACAACATGAGGCCCTCAAAAGCTTTCTGGCGGTAGTAACTGGAAAGTTTTTTTTTTTTCGTTTTTTTTATTACAAGAGATGGAATCACAGTTGACCCAGCCAAAACAAAAGTCATCCTTGAAATGAAACCACCAACTAACCTCCGGGAACTCAAACGGCTACAAGGACACCAGGGCGGGCGGGGAAGCTTGATCTTATAAAAAAGCTTATTTTCCCCCATGCTGCATGAATCGACCTGATCATAAGATTCAAATACTTGCGGATCTACTCCGTGCCCGATGTCCCGTGCACCATACCGACTGAAAAGCAAATCGAAAATCTTTATCTTATTCCTTCAAGGCAGAAGCAGTGATGAGCTTTCAAGGAAGCAGCCGTGTAAAAAATTGGCATATACTTTTTATATTGAAGGACCGAAGGCGATCATAGAGTTAAGAAAAGTCTTGTATTGCTTAAGCGCTTCTCATTTTTCATCATGTACTTATCCCTAATCCGATTGTTGATCAATTCCGCATTACCAAAACGGATTAGATGCTTGAACCCATGCTAGCCATGGATTCGATCCAGCCACTTTCCCTCGTTATTAAGGAATCGGTTGTTAGTGAGCAGCCGCGTCTGGTGGATCAATCATTAACGGTAGAGCGAGCTACGCGCCTTTCTGACCCGACAACCCGGGCCCCTGAACCAGGTTAACTATGCCTATAGTCCCTTTTTTCTCGTGGAATGGACAGTAAGGGCCCTTAAAACACATCTTTTTCGTCGGTCTTTAAAAATCGTTCCAGAGGCAGGTTTCAAATGTGCTCTATCCCGGAGCGAGTCGGTCAAAGACAGGTGGTCGGCCCCGGCCCCGAATGGAACTTTATTACTAGCTTCACTCGGAATCGGTGCCAGAGAACTGGACGGGTCCCAAGATATTTCTTCATCATCACAATAAGCAATGATTGGAAAACCTAAGACGTAAAGGGAAATAACACAAATAATTGCGGGGTAGGAACAAAGTAACACATCCCCACTTGCTCGAGAACAAGTCCAAAGGATACGAAAAAACGAAGTGGAAGAGACTTTGTTGTTTCTGAGAAAGAGTTCGAGATCAGAGAGGGCAGACCGGCCACAACGTCTGGCATAGTGGGAAATGGTGCCCTTGGCTCAGTCCTGCCAGCAGTAGTTCTTTCGATGCTATTACTATTGGGCAGAGCGCTAACCGAGTCTGAGTCTTGTGCCTCACCTTTCTATTATAGTCGAGTGAGCTCGCTTACTCCCTACTGCGTAGACGTCGTCTAATAGGCTACAGCACCAGATCATCATCAGCAAGAAAACGTGTATGCGCTAACGCTATATGGCTGATGGGGGTTCACGCTCGGACATTACTTGTTGGGTACGCTAGACCGGTGAATTGGGACCGGAACTTTTCAACAGCAAGAGAAAGTATAACTGATACAAAATCAGAGTCTCGTCTGCGGCAATCATCAAACTCCATAGCAAATTCGAGCCTTTTAGGACTTGTGGGATCCGCTGACCAATAGCCAGACGGAACTAAAACAGCAACAGAGAGTACAATGGAGCAAGAAAACGGCATAGCAGCTACTTACAACAACAATCTTTGGACAAAGAACGACAGGCGTACCGGCACTCACCTATAGCTCCAATCACTTACAACAGAAAGAGCTTGGGAGGTTGGGCATTAGAAAGGCTTCAACTATTACCATTACCAGAAAGAGACAAGGGGTTTACCAAGAGACCTGCTACCTTCCCTCGGACCCATTTTCTGGAAAATGACTCTTACTAGAAAGAATGGAAGTAAAATGGAGCTGAGTCCACCTGTCAAAGCAAGCTTCAAAAGTCATGTTTGAAGGCTAGATAGCGGCCTTAGGAACCTACTTTGATTGTAGTACCAATGAAGCTTTCACTCTAGTAGCTTAGACCATAGTGGAGCCTCCTACTCCTTCCCCCCCCTTAGAAGGGCAGTCAAAAGCCGGTGCTTTGGTTAATGGCTTCCGAAGTGACTAATCGCTTGCTTAATCCGATCTTTCGCAGTTTATGTTGATGCATTTTTGTTCAAAAGCCCAACATGCCAATTCTACCCTTCCGATTTGAGTACCGAAACGATTGTGTTAGAGACTCGGTGCATCTTTCTCTCTCCCATAAAAGGATCGGTAGCGAGAAGAAAAGGATTCCTTAAACCTCGATTACATAGTTACAGACTCCCAATCCCATGTCTTCTTCTTTCTCTTATGCCAAATCGGCTCTTATGCTTATGGAATCGACTGCTAATCTTAGAGCTTGGCTAGTTACTTCTATTTTATTTATTATATTAGATACCTTGAATCTAGCTCTGTACTTACTTAAGGCACTAGCTTTGCCAAACCCTGGTACATGTATGTGGGCTTTCTGCTTCGGCTTCTCATGTCGATCTTCCAATGTCTTGCCATTTTTTCTTATATAGATATATATAGGCCTTGTCCTCTTCTATTCCTCCTCGTCCATTAAGGCAGTTGCTTGCCTTGTAGATGTGTCAAACAGGGGATTCGAGAACATAAGTCCCACAGCGTTTACGCCGACTCCCACTCTTATACTATTATACCCCTTCTGGGCATCTACAAGTGTCCTTTTTTCCTTTCAATGTGGTACTCCTAATGCCTCTAGTCCTACTGCTCCTGCTAATGCTACTGATACTGCTACTTTTTCTGATTCACTTGCACAACCCATTCTTGCAAACAGCC
Source organism: Parietaria judaica (assembly GCA_954871525.1). Taxonomy (NCBI): domain Eukaryota; kingdom Viridiplantae; phylum Streptophyta; class Magnoliopsida; order Rosales; family Urticaceae; genus Parietaria; species Parietaria judaica. The sequence goes on from OX940874.1 coordinate 12,601, forward strand.
TTTTTTTTGTCCAATCCCTGAGGACCGTTAGCAAGTAATCCCTCTCGCCAAGACTAGTTGCCTTTCAGAGCCCTTCTTCTTCACGTGAACAAGCCCTTACTTGCAAAGACCGGTTATTCCCTTGCAAAGACCTGATTTGCGGCATCTACATGATTTGCTGCTAACACCGGATTCTGTCCATCTGCAGTTCCTTCTCATCGAAAGATGCGCATAATACCGTGGGAATTTGGTAACAAAGGACAAGGACCCATGGAGCGCTAACTAGTAAAGGGACCGGAACAGCCTATTATTGCAAAGAGGGCATTCTGTAAGACCGTGGTTAAGAAGTTCCTGGGCTTACCCATGTGCAAACTGTTAGGAATCGATCGTCATGCTTTGACTAGTGGGATAACTTGAATAGTAAGGGCTATCCGTAATCAACACATTCATGCACACCGCCATCAACAGACATTCCAAAGACAGACATGCACACTATCTCCACGCAAAACCACTACCTGCTTACTTGCTCTCATGTAGCGAAGATAGTTAGCACTACCTTATTCGCTTACCAGAGAGCTAACCTCTAATAGATATTTTTTAAACAAAGCACGGATGAGTACTTTCATCAGAAACGGAACTAGTAATAGACGGCAATGCTAGCACTATCAGCGAAATAAAAGAGTAAATGCAGAAAGACTTCTAGCTCATCAGCAAGCATAAGTAATACACTTTCATAAAGCAACAGAAGAAAGAGTGCCCTGCTACAACACAGAGAGGAGATATGGCCCAGAGAGAGTGCGCTTTGTACAACACTGTCTTCGATGCTTTGAATAGCGTAGTAGCCAGTCACTAGGAGTAGTAGGGCTATCGCTTACTCTTTCCCAGTTCACCTACTCCAAACACGAATAATGTTAAGCCCTACCAATCCGCCTACATCACCACTTTTTTTAAGATGGAAATGGATTTTTTTGGAGAAAAAAAACTATTCCAATTACGATTCTCGTGGAAAAATAATCGTAAAAAATGCAAAGAAGAGGCATCTTTTACCCAGTAACGAAGAATTTTTTCCAATATTTCCAGATGTACAGGATAGGGTATTAGTATATTTGACACATAATTTAAATGGTCAAATTTGTCCTCTAAAAAAGGAAATATTGAATGAATTGATCGTGAATTATGCAATTCTGCTATTTTTTTCCCTTCTAGGGAAGAGACTAAGTGTAGGGAAAATGGAATTTCCACAATGACTGCAAATGTCAAATAGCGCGTTGAGCGGAATAAGCAGAGAATTTTTTACTCTATAGGAGGCTCGAATGGCATTGTTGAACCCAGAGTTCAATCTTGCAACTGGCTTCCCACTCCAAAGCTCGCTCGAACGTTGGTCGACATTCCCCTTCCCTTCGGTAAGTTTTTTATCCATCCTTACTTCCTTACGGTCAGTCAGGTTGCATATTAAAAGTTTCATCTTTCATAGGTTGGCGAAAACAAGTCCTGAGTGAACTAGCTTGCTGTATAGGGCAAAATAGCTAAACCTGACCTGCGGCCAACTTTCTCTTTCACTCTGGCTCAACAAGATCGCGAATCGGCCTCTTCCGGCCTATCTACCGTCCCCTTATCTTCCCCCATCCTTTTCCTGCCACCGCTTGCCTTCTCCCTATCTGGGCCTTAACTCTTTTTTGGAGTCAGACGCATAAGAGTTGCCTCCTTCTATCCTGGGGCATTAGTTAATCTTGGCGGAATCACAATCTATCGATTCCTCGTATATAAAAAAATCATCCCCAATGCATAAGAACGGAACGGGAGCGATCAATAGAGGTCTTTTTACATCATTTTACGCGTTGAAAACGCACTCCAAGAGCCTTTCTTTATATGATATGCCTGCCAGCCGTTATATGCTTCAAGCGCAAAAAGGACGAGGGACTATTCGACAAGCAAGCAAGTTAGGCCTTTCTTGAATAGGCTTCAACCGTCCCTAGGTCTGAAAGCTAGTCTGAAAAAGAGGGGTCATCCAAGTCTGAATGAGATAGGAATAGGAGAGCCGCCGAGTCCTCGTGTAGCAGAAGTTCGTTCTCCTGCCTGCGAAGTTTACCACTCCGCTAACGCTATGTGATCCGGTCAAGGCGAATCGAATGGTTTTTTCCACTTGACAATCCCTTTCCATATAATTATATAGGCATATATAGGATTCACGACTGACGACGCCCTGTGTATTGTAAGCAAGTTACTCCACCAAGAGAAGTGCGAATCCACCAAGGGCATCCTCAGTAGCATTAGCAGAAAGAGGATCCTGAGAAAGAAAGCCTATTATAAAGGGCTATTTACGACTTACCCACATGCCAAAAGGAAAGGAGTATGTCACCAAGTTATGAGTATGCGAACTTACCCATGGTAGAAAGTGATATCAGGTTAGAGTAGGGCAAGGATGGGAAAACATACAATGGTATCTTCCTATGGAACCTTATAGCAAGAAAAGCCCTAGAGGGTCTTACCGTTACTCCAGACTTAGACACTCTATCTATTAAGCCCTCTTTTGACTGCTATGAGACTTATTAACAACGTGAGAACTGGTATGATAATTATAACTTTTATAACTCTTAGACAAAGTAAGAGTACTCTATATTGGAAGTACTGTTCCAAGCCCTCTTATCTGCCTTAGCCTCTAGAAAAGCCCTACTCCAACATGTCCACGCCTTCAACACGATAGACATCTTAGGACTAGTATCCACTATCCACGGTCTACAAGGTAGAGTTAGTCTTTCTACTGATAATCCTTAACTGAAGGAATCGTTAGCACGTTGTTAGCACGAGGGTATAGAAAATAAATACGAAAACTATGTTCTTCCTCTTTTGCCCTTTCTTTCAATGTCTGCTTTGATTCAAGTAGACGGTTACAAACCTATTCGGAATATGCTAATTCAGAATAGTATGGAAAATAAGTAATATGCGCAAAAGAACTTGATTGAACTGCCTTCAAATACACAGGCTTTCCCCAAGGAAATTGATGTGGCGCCTTTCGTTCTTTGTTTTTTTTGTTGAAATTAGGTTGGTGTATATTAAGTAAGTAGCAAGCTGTTTCTTTACTCTTTCATTTGGTGGTCTCGTATATAAGATCATGGCTGCATTTAGGAGTGATCAATCTCACAAACTATTAAGATATTAATTAAAGAGAAACTGTATCGGCTACGATCTCGCTTACTATTTTCGCTATCCAAGCGACTCTATCATAGAAAATAAGTAAGAGATGAGAATCGTAAGAGAAGGTTTTCGCGTATCGGTAGTTTTCCAATCGCTATGAAGTTCCAATTAGGCAACTTAAGCTATATTTTTAACACATGCAAGTTATCGCGGACTTCCCCATTTTTTGTATCATTAAAAATATGCATGCCTACATCCGTGGCGGATGCCATTCTATGTTTCCTCTTTCTTTAGCTTTTGCGCGGAATTCTTTTTGAGAAACATAAAAAGAATTCCGCACCAAACATTCTAATTGGCACTACTACGCTTTCCAGGTGAACCATAGTTTTATCAACTCCCCAGTGACCCCCTAGATATCTTGACTGGATCACTACTCTATTAATTCCTACCTACGTGAGCTACTTTTCTTTCTATTATGATTTTGGTTATCTAGAAGGTCTAATTGAATTAGATCGACCGAATGTAATAACGTAAACGAATTGTACACTAATTTTTTTTTTAAGACTGCTCCTTTATTGCTTTCTTTGCCTGGCTTGCTTGTTTGTGTTTAAATAAAAGTGAGTAATCTACTCTACCTATTCCTATGCTTTGGAACTGGCTGCGGACTACTGGTTGGCAGGGTTGTCTCTATCAACTCACTGGGTTGGGAATTATACTATGAAACTGTGTCCTTTCCCACCTAACAACAGGGTAAGCAAGCAAATAAAAACCCTAACACTGATGAGCTTGCTCTAATGAAACTACTAACACTCAGACTAGGGACAGGGACTCAGACCCGGTTGCCTAGAAGAAGGAGATTCAATTCTATTTAGTTAGTCGGGTCTTAACAAGGAGTTAATGGGTGCACTAAAATATACCGCCCCGTGTCCTAATATAAAAATATTACAATTATCGTTCTATTTACTCAATGGGTCGGGCACAAAGGGAAGGATGTTTTCATATCCTAAACACCTATCGATTCTGTTAGTGAGTGAGTAATCACCCAGTCTATCCTTATAGAGTTCAGTTTAGTGCTTATTACTGGTTGGGGTGGAACCTTGCAACATAAGAGTTGACTGTTCCTATGCTTTTAGTAGACTAAGACTCAGACTAATTAAGTTATTAGCACTGCAAGGGTAGGAATATTCATAGTCAACTATTGTAATACTAAGAAGACTTTGACTTTCTAATATACTGTAAGAAAAAACTTTAAAGCAAAGTACCCTTGCAACTAAGAAAGTTAGTCAAGTTATTGACTATGATTCGTACATAGCTGGTACACAGGACCTTTGTTTGTGCTACCAAGGTGGCACAGGACAGGCATTCTCCTTATGCGGATACCCCTATTAGATTAGTCAAGCTTGGCAGCCCCTACCAAACTTTTTGAAAAAATTAAAGCAGGAGACCTAGAAGAGCTTAAGTCTACCACGGGATATTGGTTTACACGTGGGAGAGGTAATTTATGGCACGCGGAGTATAGCTACTACTACACGAGTCCCACACACCACTCCACAGCTCTAGGCTTTAAATTCAAGCTTCATCAGCTACAAGACAATCAAAATCAACAGCTGCTACGAGATTGAATCAGCTTCAGGCTTTCAAGCAAAATAAGCGTCTGCCAACGGTAAGACTTTCATTTAAAGGGTAAAGCCCGTTGTTATACTTGGTCTAGAGGCGCTATTTACGCCCAACCTTTCACTCTACGAAACCCAACTCATAGTAATAGGCAGGACAGGAGATGACTACGTTAATGCGAGTTAGGCTCCTCGATTGCATTCTCAATTGAGAGAAAACGCATGCCTACCCACTATCCCAAACAAAGGAAGGGGAAGGGAGGGGTATAGGTCTGGAGCTACTGCATATGCGACTGGGTCACCCGGGTGTATGGGGAGACTTCCTCCCGATGAGACAATCTCAAAGGCTCAATTGGAGCTAGACTTAAAGCTTATCTTGAAGCTAAACCGGAATTAATCAGTGCAACCAAAAGCAAACCAAGAATAGGAAAATTAGTGATTAATTATTAGGCAGAGCCTTCCTTCCCAATTTACGTCGAAGCTAACAGGCTATTGCTAACCTAAGGATAACGATTGAGGATCTACTGTCTAGTACCCTAAACCGGCTGCCTTAATAAGTCTCTATGTTTCGTTTGGATTGATGCATGACGCAGAACACTTACTGTAACCTCCTTAGACTTGGAACTCCTGTGACGCTTAAAAAGATTCCCGATTCTTCGGGGCGAGTGGCCAATCATGGCTGATCCGCTAAATAAGGTACAGATAAAGTGTAAAGTGTAATAGTCCATTAAGTTCTTCTTTGTATGCAATTTGTTACTACGAAGCCTTCTCCTTGTTGATGGTACTGCTCTAATCCTTTCTCATATCTGTAAGCATTAATTCTGATCTTTTTGGTATACCTGACTTCTCCAACTTGTCGTTTTAGGGGAACTAGCCCGCTACGTAAAACCGTTATCACCTAGCTCCTTCTTGTAACCGTCCCGTGTTGCCAGGAGAGTTATTTTCCTACGGATCTTCTGTTCGTAGTAGTTAACTAAGCGAGGGAGTTGGTTTAGCATGTATTCCACCTGTCTTGCTTCTAGTGGATGCCTTTTCGTTCGATTAGCCTTGAGAAACTCTCTGATTCTCTTTCGACACAGGTTGTGGAAGAATCGGGTAATTTCCTCCTTACTAGCTGCGTTCGTTCACTATAGCTATGGGCTAGATAGGTGGGCTTTCGAATTCCTTTTTTCGGTCACACGGCTTGGACGAGCATCTGCTAGAGAATTCCCGCTGCACACTCAATCAAAAGAATATACTTTTCTGGAAAAGCCAAAACCTATTCCGAAGTAATCACCTCTTTTAACTTATCGCCTGCTGCTCTACTGAGAGAAGGCCATGCTAAAGCCCCTTTGTTTGTTTGGGCCTCTGATGAATCTTTAGTCCAGTAATAACTGCATAAGCTCATAAAATCCCAAAATAGTTTAAGGGTCCTTGGAACGGGCCACTGACGCATCGCCTGAATCTTGATCATCATAATCAAGACTGAATCATTAAACACTATTCGACCAATATAAAGATTTTCGCTCATGCCAAACTCACACAACGGCATAGACACTTTCTTGTTGCAAGACCTCCAATACATAATACATTGCCAAGTGCTCTAAGTGCTCATCCCAAGTCCTACTATACACACACCAAAATGTAATAAAGAATGAACGAACCGCGCAACACGCCCACTTACTTAGAGACTCTTAGTAGTCTCGTTATGAAAGAAAGGGCAACATTAGACCGAGAAGCTGAACTCGTTGGGGTGTGCAGTGGACTTATTGCGGCGCGGGCTTAGCATGTTCTAGCTTCTCTATTGTTTTGTTGATCAACCAAGCGGTCTACAGTTGCTATCGGTTGCTATACAGAGTATAGTTTATCTTCTCAGCTCACTGATTTTCTTTTTAAAGCTTCACGGCTGTTAAGAAAAAGTAGTTTTGTCGAAAAGTATCTATCATGAGAGTTTAAAAAGCGAGATTCTCTTTAGTTCACTTGGCCTGTAGGGCAAAACCTATTCATTCCCATAGCGGTAGCTTGGTTCTTGCAAGGGAATAGCTTTCCGCTTGTCTGCTAGCCTGTGTAATAGCCCCCGGGGGCTTCTCTTAGCATCTCCCGTAGCGGAGAAGGGACCATTTCCTTTGCTTCGAATCAATCCTATCATCAGTAGGGGCCTAATGCCAGTCTTCGAGGCAAGCGAATCAATCGTATCAACCTTTCAAGCACTAATCCTTGTGCTAATTCTTGTAGTGCTTGACTCAGTCTCTCCGTCAGTCCTAAATCCGTCTCGTAGGAAATTAGTATGACAAAAGGAAAATCCTTCATCTTATCCTGGAACTAAAAGGAAAGCTTGAAGCTACTACTTCTAGAGTCAGAGCTAGTCTTTCATAACCTCTAGTTTCATTTCCCCTACTAGGTACTCTTACTAGTAAACGGAGACTAAAGAAGAGCTATTACTTGAAGCTACTAGAGCTAATAAAAGCTTTATTAAGGTGTCTAGCTTCAGGGCTTTCTCTCGCTAGCTGCCTTTTTTTACCTGAGATTCATTCCATTCCCGTTAACTACCCGGGGTTTCACTCCCTTTCTTTTATGCGGTTCAACCAGTGCCCGCGGCGCATAAACTATGTTTGTCAACCAAGTTTGTTCAGTGGTCGTAACGTAATGGGTTAGTGGGGAAAAAGCGGGCCGGGATTCAAAATAATTAGGCGAAGTGTTTGTTCCTGAACGACGGAAGTGGAAAGACACTAAGGGAGAGGGATATACTCCTTTCTTTTTGTAATCGCCGAAATGCGACGAACCTTTTTGTTCCAGGCCCAGATACGTTAATGTTTTTTTCGCCGGTTTATGAAACTTTTTAGGAGAGATGGCAACAGTTCGCCCTTTATAAAACTGATTAAAGCGCGTGAGAAAGATGAGCTATCCCTCCTGGAGACCTTTATTTTAACGATGAATGATGCACCGATGGATTAAATATTAAAGTTCATTCATTCCCAGCTAACCAACAGAGTAACTAGTGGCGGGCAAGAGGGGGGTGAGGTAGTTTATTTAGAAAATAATCATTCCCATGGTCATAGTTCAATTCGTTAGCTTTCTAAACTCCTGGGATATCTACTAGTCATCGCCTTGAGTCTGCCCTTCCTAGTTAGGCCATCTTGAAGGTTCACCGGTCACTTACGATTAATCTAGTACTACTAATTTATCTTCCCTATACTAACTTACTATACTACTCTACGGAGATGGAACTACTTCTACTCTCTCTGAGCCCTCCATACAGTGGCACATCACCAGCCTTGCCTTAGTTCTGAGCGAGGGCTTGACCCGTGCATATTCTTCTGCATTTCTCTTGTCGGATCGCCCATGATGGGCCGTGTCCACGTCGTCGAAGAGAAGGTCTTTGGACCCCGATTTCCCGTCGTAGGGAGCACTCTTCTGAGCCCCAAGATTCGCCGAAGGATTAGATCTTGCCTATGCAGTAGGATTCACAGGAAAGTTCTCCGAACAGTGAGACCCGGGAAGACTACGACTTCTGTATTTTTTTTTTAATCAAAGAGGCGTTTGAAGCATATTTTCAAGCAGGGTCTGGATCGATAGGTAGAGGGCTCAAAGCGGGACCACCCCCAGGACTTCACACCAGGAAGCACTCGGCGGCTGTAATGTAAACATTTATGTATACGTAGAAGAAGGGAGATCAAAATCAATCGTCCTATCCTAAGAAAAAGAAAACTCCTCCCCCAACAGATCGAGTTATCTCATCCCTTGCTTGACCCCCTTGGGGACCAGATACTCAGACCTAGGCAGGCAGGAAACACACTCCCTCTTCCAAAGTCGAGCTTTTTCCTTTTTAATAAAAGCATAAGGGGACTGCTCATAAGAGGACTGAGCAAAATGACTCACTGGTAAAAGGCACTTATACTCCACGAGTTGGCCTGGCTGTAACAGATTCAGAGATTGCAGTATTCAATCCTGGCAAAGGAACTGGCTTTAGCAAAGGATTGCTCACTGCTTATATACTTAGATTGATTTATTTCTTCAGTGATGGATCGAAGACGCCCATAGAAAAAGGTTTCGTGGTTCACGTTCAGGGGGGTTTCGAAACTAGATCTATATTTCTTATTTAGAGCGCTATCTAACGCTTGGAGAGAGGAAGAAGAAGGTTTGTAGCAAGGCAAGAAAGGGGGTTCCTGTTAGGATTTGATGAACATCCGAGGCGCAAGTCGAGCAACATATCTGAAATGTCAAAAAGCGTGCAAAAGAAAAGGTCGGCTTTTGGCTAACGATTCCAAAGATTCTATCATCGAACATCTCATTCTCTGGTCACGTATTCGTCCTCTCGCCCATGGATGCTTCTGTTCGCGCTTAGCTTCTTTGACCGATAGAGTTAGGCACGGTTGTAGTTTCTCTCCTAAAGCTAGCTTTCTTTCTCTTTTATACCCTGACTAGACGGAACTACATGAAAGTCTGACGGTCCTCCATGGAATCTAAGTCACTACACCTATCAAGTCTTCGGCCCCCCGGGCCGGAGTTTGCTCTTGGCGCCTTGACGGAACTACACCTAAAGAGCGCTAAAGAGGTACTCTACCCTGCCCTAACCTAATCGTTCGGAATTCTTTTAGCGGTGTATATAAACCAGAAGTAGTTATAGATGCAGACCATAAGCTATGACTCCAGCATAAAAAACCGCACATTAATCCCGGAGCTGTGGATGATTGAGACAGCTAGCTCTAAGATCTTGTTCGTAGTTTCCGTTTAATAAGTTGTACTCATTGGTTTTGCTGAGTTGAATGTTAAGGAGTTAGTGTCCCGGTAAGTTATCCGGTTCAGTTAGCTAGATGATTGATTAGTGAGATCTTTCCAATAAAGGATCGGATGCTGGACTCCGAAAATAAAGATAATGGGATGTCGGGCTCATACCTCTGCTAAACAACTGCTCTTCGATCCCGATCTGCTGCCTTCGCACCCGTAGTAGATAAGGGGGCAAAGCCAGAGGCAAGGCTATAGGCGCCTCTATCTGTAATGGGGGAATTTCTTGCTCAAGCTTCTCGATCTGGGAAGGAACTGCTCGCTACTACTACATACGATGCACTATTGAAAGGCTCGACCCGGCCCGGAAGAGCGATTCAGGCATTTTGAAATCGTGATCCAAAGAGAGTCCTAGTCGCCATAGTCAGAGATTTAGATGTAGTTCCGGATGATCCAGATCCAAGCAGTCGCGCTGTTGCCCCGGGAAGCATGTGAGTTGGAATGTACTATCCTCCCGACTGGCCAGCGAATGACGCGAGCGCGACAGGTAGAAATATTCATGATGTGACCATGACTCCCAAACATATCGACCCGAGTTTCAGTTGAAAAATAAGAGAAGTAGAATAAGTTCTAATAGGAACAAGCATACTGTTAGACACTAAATTCTCAGAGATTTTCATTTCAGATCTTACTTTATAGGAGAGAGTAGCAATAGACGGGGATATGCTGCATTTCGCCCAGCGTAGCGTTGCCATCCCTGGCAATGGGTGTTGTTGTAGGTGTACCATTTTTTCTGTATGTTTTAGGTGAGCAGTAAGCAGCGGACTAGACTAAAATAACTCCCGTTGCCTTTAATATCATAGTAGATCGAACCGGCTATTGTGAGTCATTCTTCATCTAGTTGTGTAGAACATTGGCCTAACTAACGCCCAATGGGAACACCTGAACCTTACTGTTACCAGTTAGTTTCAGTGACAACTGAAGTCATCAACATTCATTGGTGGGGGAGCTGATTAGATGCTCCCTAGTTGCCTATGGACAAATAGGAAGAATATTCCTCTCTTTTCTTTGTTCTCTTCTCCCCAAAGAGGGACAAAAGTGTATACTAGTCTATAATAAGATAAAGATCTTTATCATAAGACTGATTAACATTTTCTCTCTACAAGCATTCCGTACCATGGTTTATAGAAACTATTTATAACATTTCTAATTCTTCATTGTATTCCTCCCGTTTCCGGACAATGACTTTTCATTTAATAACTCCCGTTCGTTGCCTTACCCTGCCCCCCGCCCCGAAACTGACCCACAGCACAGCGCCCATTCGCTTCGCGCGCGGGAAGGCAACGAAGTTCAGTTCATGAGACCGCGGCGGAGTGGAGCAGCCGCGCGCGACACGAAGTTCCTTACCTTAGCTGGATCTCGCTGGTGCCACCTAAACGGTAGGTAGGCGACGGATGTGTGACGTTTGGAGTTGTCGTTCGTGCACCTGTCCCCAATGGAAGAATGAGTGATCCGTTCCCCTGCGGATCATGGCCTTACCACTCGGTCCCCGATGGCCAGCGGGGGATTCGGTATAGCAGCTCACGTTCGTTTGTGCTGCGCGTTCTCGCTGGACTGGACACGTGTTAGCTGTAGGAAGTATGGTTCCGAAAGAAAGTGACTTCGGTTCGCCAGTTCAGGCTCAACTCCTCGCTTTACGTTAGCGGACCTACGGGTCGGGCCAGGGCTCTGCGCTCTTTCTTTCTGTGTGGGACGATGCCGGGGAGAGAAGAGAATGCGTCGAGGCGGCGAACAACAACAACTACATTTTCTTTTATTTTTGCTTTTCCATCCATGAGATAAGCCCAGTGCATTGGACCGATAGATAAGAGAACTGACTGAGCTGGCCGCTTGGGCGCTCTACGTACGATGTAGTAGACTCCATCAGATACATATCCGATTTCTTTCTGATGGCTCAAGAATAAATAGTTGTCTCATCAATAGATAGAAATAGGGGCTCAATAGCACCTTAATTATTGATGGATTCCCTCTCTATCCATTCCTACTCTTTCGATCTATCAGAACAAATCAGGCTATCTATCAATCGATTTGAAAATAGCACGTTCATATCGCTTTTCGTTCAGCCACGCCAACATAGCCGCCTTGCCTTAATAAGATAAGAAGCAGCTAGAAGCTATCGCTTCTAGCCCTTTCATTATTATTCACTGGGAAAGCCAACAGAAAGATTCGATTCTGACTTCGTAGAGCCGGTGCTGCTGTTGCCTGCGTGTAGGGCCGTCCCCCACTCCCGTCCCGGGGCGCTAAGGGGCTTTTTTTTGTTTTTGAAACAGACGGCAGTGTTTTGCTGACGCCTCGAATCAAGCTTTTGTTGCGACATGCTATGTTTTCCCCCCCATTGCTAGTAGTAGGTTGATGGGTCGCACGCCCGGCACACATGTTTTGGCCTTGTGTGTCCATAACTAAAAATAGGTGACCTAACGGCCGCCGCCCGACTAAACATACCAATAGTCACGAGATTCATATGGGCTACTGAGGAGTAAGCAATGATCTTCTTAAGATCGATCTGTCTTGAAGTGGTCAAGGAAGTATATATTATAGCAATCGCGCTTGGAGTATAAATGAAAGGAGTGGAACAAAGTGTCGCTTCGGGAAACATAGGTATTGAAAATCTTAAAAACCCGTGGGTTCCCAATTTTAATGGAATTCCTGCCAAGATGACGGATCCTGCCGTAGGTGCCTCTACATGAGCTTCGGGTAACCAAATATGAACTGGTACCATAGGCACTTTGACGGCGAAAGAGGCGAAAGAAGCAATCCATAGAAAGATTTGGCGCCGCTCACTAAATTCTGTGGTTAATGAAATTTGTAAATCGGTGGTTCCTGTTTGAAGAAGAATCAACAGAATACCTAATAGCATAAAAACAGATCCAAGTAAAGTATAAAGGAAAAACTGATATGCTGCCTTGATC
>OX940874.1:32500-37500 GCA_954871525.1 Parietaria judaica
AGCTAAAGGCCGAAGCGAAATGTGTTGTCCAACAACTCGTCGCTCAACCACTGGATTCTGCATTTACCTTGGTGACAATCTCATTTCTTGGGGCTCTAAAAAGCAACCAACAGTTGCCCGCTCTAGTGCAGAAGCTGAATACAAAGCGTTAGCTATCACTGCTTCAACAATTTTATGGCTCTCCTACTTGCTAAAGGATTTACATGTGTCAATTCCTCACCCATTCTTCTCTTTTGTGACAACTCTTCATACTCTGCTTCCACCTTATTCCTTTCAAGGTTGCACCTTGTCGTAAGTTCTCGCCGTCTCCATTGCCTGCTTGTCCGGTCCATCCGATCTTGTTTGACTGCTTATATACAAAATGAGTTAACCCGTCCGAGTTCATGAGAAAGTGGTTGTCATTAATGAGACCACCAACCCCAACTGTCCTTCCAACAATGAACCTCAAGACAATTGGTATGTATCTGACGAAGCTATTAATTCAGTCTTACAGAATCTTTACATTAAGGGCAAAGCTGTTGATGAGAAAGAAGACTTGGCCCACCTGCTGAAGAAAGCTACTAAAGAAGTATTACTGCGTTCAAAATAGGGGGCCCCATATGGGCCGGGTGAGACTTGGGGCCAAAAGCTCAACCCGACTCCCCCTGAAGCGGGTTGAGCTTGGGATTGACCCGCCGACCCAAAACAAAACCGGATCCGAAACTGAGTGCTATTCCTAAAGACCAGGCTAACCTAGATGTGGATAATCCCACTTCTACGCGCGTTCCTTCTAATGCTAAAAAAATGAACGCTTCTCAACCAACTGTGGATGATGATGCGGCCTCGAAATCTACGACTGGGGAACTTCCGTCAAAACTTTCGCTCGATCTCTATTGTGCAGCCTGAAGTGGTTAGTCCGGTTATCAAGGAGGAGAAGATGTCTGAGAAGGATTAAGTGGTTGATAGTGAGGGGTCGGCTAAGGAGGATGTTTTAGAATTCGAGCAAGACCCGTTGACGTCTTTGTCTTTATCTCATTCTCAAGACAGTGCAGCCCTTGCTCATCATCCACGCGCCCCTACTATTGGTCGTGCTTGGTACTACTAAATGGACGTTCTCCATTAGGGAAGACTCCATTTAAATGAAATGCTTGTTCAAAACGCTTTCTCGGGCAAGCAAGGAACGGAACTGACAAAAGGGAAGGCTTTAGCTTACGACCAAGAAGAAGCTGGAGCAGGGAAGGACCTATCTGAAAGGAACCCCAGGATTCGGAAGTCTAGTTGTGATTCGATGGAGTGATGGTGCCTCGTATGAGACATCGAACGGTGCCCGTAGTTCACGTTTTTAGCAGCGTAGCTCACTCTAGGCCGCTTGTTAACAGGGGTAGACCCTCTTATGCAAACACGGCTTAGTTCGACCTGCCATGCCAATGCGATCACAACACAAACAAGCAAAAAAGAAAGTGTTTTTGCGCAAATGTCCAATTTATCGGGTGCCTATGAGCGGGGATATGCAAGGTTCGACGTAGTTGACAGAGCCTTGAAACAAATAGAATTTCAGCTATGAAAATCCGTCCCTCTTATTAGTGAAAATAACTATTCTTACCGAAGCCGTGAGCACAGAATCAACAGAAGAAGAAGGTAATGAATGGGCTAGGAAGCCACTGATTAGAAAAGCGTAGGGGTATCAAGTCTATATTTAGCGATATCTAAGCCTCTTGCGCGAGCACGGGATTCGTTTCAGTTTAGTGGGCATCCTCTGCTTTCTGCCTGAAGCTTTCAAGCAGACGGGCACTAAAAGGGAATGGGGGTAGAGACCTCCTCTTCTGTCTGGTAATAGGGCCCGAAACTGAGAATAGAAGGATTTCTCGTGAGCAAATCAACTCATTGGAGAACTTGTTATAGGCGCACTCCTCATATGGATTAGTGGGAAGGTTTCAGCCAGTTAGCTCATCATTCGTTTCGGGCCTAGCCACTCCAGCCCTTGTTCTTTATATTCAACTTTCTTGCTTCTTTACGACTTTCTATTAAAGAAAAGGACGGATACTTGTTGCTCATGAGTACCTATCGCTTTTCCCTTCTCCTGAGCCTGCTCCGCTAAAAGGGTACCTACTTCAAGTGGGATTTGAGGGTTATCCCTACAGGTGAGCTACTCCAACCTACTGGTTCGCTACTATCTTCAACCGACCGCAACTATCGTACCTATGCCCTCTTTCTCGTTCCGATACCCAACACTCGTGATTAAAGAAGTGGGTTGGCATTGGCTCACTATCTTGAGTGATCAAAGAGGTTTCTGCGCTATCACTCTATCGTTAAGACAAGCTTACCACAGGCCCCATTTTCTTAGCTTCTCACGCTGCCTTCTAATAGAAATGGTTAGGTTGTTTACATACCGTTGAGGATAGTGCTCGCTTTGGTTTCTAAACCATGCCCTTCCACAATGAAATATCTCACGGAGAGAGGTTCTGTTCTATGAAATAAGAAGGTTGACTCCCGTTCGACTGAGACGCATTCTGCCCTTGAAACACTTTCAAACTTCAGCTTAAAAGCAGAGCAACCTTGTCTAACCCTAGATTCTATTGGATTCGAAGTTGATCCTGAATCGGTTAAAAACCTTACTTTTTCCCTTCTACGGTTATCGAATCAATGAATTTGATCCTTCGGCTCCGCTGGGGATGCAGAGTCAGAAGGTTTCTTTGTAGCTTCCACTGAATCGGATGGGGAGATTTTTTAGGGGGTTCTAGACCCATGGTTTCGGCTCCTTATTGCCCCTCGCCTCGAGGGATGGTGAATCAATGAGATACCCAGCTAAAGTAAAGGGACTTGGGCTTGGCTAGCACGAACTGAGGACGTTGGAGCCCGAGCGGGATGGTCCCGTCTTCGCTGTTCTATCGGAATTGGAACCAGAACCCCGTTCTAAAATATGGGGATTGGCTCACGTTTTCACTAATCAAGATCCATTGCGAGCCTTTTCCTGACGAAATCGATAACTAGCGGATAATGCCCAGTGCGGCGAAGGAAAGGCAATCAATCCTCTGAGCAACTTCTTTCTATCTGTTTAAGTTATTTATGAGAGCTGCGGCTGCGGAGGATGTGAACCGATCGTACAGAGCTGCCTATGCCCTTTCTTTTATGGTTTTTGTTTCTTTCTTTTTTTGGTATGCCGATCCGCGAGCAAGGAGCGAGAGAGTGAGCTGTGGTGATGTATGAATTTGCACCTATTTGTATCTATTTAGTGATGGGTCTGCTCGTTTCTTTGATCCCACTCGGTCTTCCTTTTCCATTTGCTTCCAATTGTTCAATATACCCAGAAAAATTGTCGGCCTACGAATGTGGTTTCGATCCTTCCGGTGATGCCAGAAGTCGTTTCGATATACGATTTTATCTAGTTTCAATTTTATTTCTTATCCTTGATCCGGAAGTAACCTTTTCCTTTCCTTGGGCAGTAGCTCTCAACAAGATTGATCCGTTTGGATCTTGGTCCATGATGGCCTTTTTATTGATTTTGACGATTGGATCTCTCTATGAATGGAAAAGGGGTGCTTCGGATCGGGAGTAGTGATAGAGGTCATTCTTGCCTGGGCTTGGAATTCCGTGTGGCTATAAAGGACTCGAAGTTAGCGCAGTGAATGAGGGCTGGGACTGAAAGAAAAGAAAGATGAAAATGAAATACGAACAACCGCGCTGGTCGGAATAGATCGACTTTCATGCTAGTTCTTTCTCCAGCATGAAAGTTCCATTTCAGGGAAAGGACGACGTACTATGATACTTTCTGTTTTGTCGAGCCCTGCTTTGGTCTCTGGTTTGATGGTAGCACGTGCTAAAAATCCGGTACATTCCGTTTTGTTTCCCATTTCAGTCTTTCGCGACACTTCAGGTTTACTTCTTTTGTTAGGTCTCGACTTCTTCGCTATGATCTTCCCAGTAGTTCATATAGGAGCTATAGCCGTTTCATTCCTTTTCGTTGTTATGATGTTCCATATTCAAATAGCGGAGATTCACGAAGAAGTATTGCGCTATTTACCAGTGAGTGGTATTATTGGACTGATCTTTTGGTGGGAAATGTTCTTTATTTTAGATAATGAAAGCATTCCATTACTACCAACCCAAAAAAATACGACCTCTCTGAGATATACGGTTTATGCCGGAAAGGTACGAAGTTGGACTAATTTGGAAACATTGGGAAATTTACTTTATACCTACTATTCCGTCTGGTTTTTGGTTCCTAGTCTGATTTTATTAATAGCCATGATTGGGGCTATAGTACTTACTATGCATAGGACTACTAAGGTGAAAAGACAGGATGTATTCCGACGAAATGCTATTGATTTTCGGAGGAATATAATGATAATGATGAGGACGACAGACCCATCACAATCGACTAAGAGGAAAGTCGCCCCAATTGGGGAAATATTGGTTCAAATCCAATTCGTGAGATGGCAGTGATCTATAATAGGAAGAATTCTTCTGCAGCTGATCCAGCGGTAAAAGATTCTCTTTCAACCGAGGGGCATTAGTCAATCAATGAAAAGGAAGAAGTAGTTTGGCTTCCATTCCCGATTAGTGTCGTTTGTAACAGGACAACCGTTAGGGTACTACGGCTCGTGGGCTATCTTTGCACTATCGCATCATTATATGGTGTGGTTGGCAGCATTGAGGGCAGATCCACAACGGAGTCGACCCTTCTCTGACTATGCCTTGCTTGGTGATGATATTGTAATCGGTGACGAGCTGGTTGCTCATCATTATCAGGCATTGTTAAGTGATCTCAGTGTTTCCATTTCAATACCAAAATCATTGATATCAAATAATGGAGTACTTGAGTTTGCGAAACAATTTTGGGTGCAGGATCGTAACTTATCACCTGTATCCATCAAGGCTCTGCTTGTTACTCAATCATTGATTGGTGTAACCGCTTTGGGCTTAAAATGGAACCTTAGTTATAAAACTATGGTCCGGTTGGCTTTTTCCAACCAAGAAAGACATGGGAGTGGATGGGCGTGTCATCTCAAAGCGAGATTTTC
>OX940874.1:45000-67500 GCA_954871525.1 Parietaria judaica
GCATCCCCATGATATATTCAGCCAGCTTGTTAGCTCAGCCTCTTGCAGACCCTCGGGACTCGACATTATTATAGGATTCCATTTCGTCTCCACAAACAAGTTAGCCTGTCTGCCTGCAAGGCCCAATCGAAGCAGATTGTCCCCGACCTTAAGGGTTCCGGATAGCGCCCCTTCACTTGTAGTTTCGCTACTCTAGGACATCAATACCAACTCAGGCTCCAGCCCTAACTTCAGCTTTAGATGAAACTTATAATTAGGCTTCAGCTCCAGCTCTAGCTTAGGCTTCAAGCATAGAATTAGGCACCAGCCTCGGCCTAGGCATCGGCTTCCTTCTTCGTAGTCTTCTTCTTCCCTCGGATTCGGCATAGCCTTCTTCAGATTATTCATCCTTGTCTTCGTCTCTGTCTACCAGATCGGATCCAATCAAAGCTGTTCGTCCCCCTTCTCGACGTTCCCGGAGGGTGGCTCTTCACTTGGTGTTCACTATTATAGGGTCTTGGCACTAACAATGGCACAGACTTTCACTTCGACTTAGTCCTCAGCTCGTGAATCTGGCTATCTAAATATATCCGGATTCCTTTCTGATGCGCCTTATGTTTCCAAAAGGTAAGACTTTCCCCTTCCTTTCTAGGTACGTGGGTGTTAGCCTGCCGGATATAATATAACTCAATCGATGCGGTTCGTCCCCTTCCTCCAGCCAGCCCTTCCAGCGCTTCTGGATGACCCTTCGTACCCGTATTCAGAATTCTACCTCCGCTCCTTCTCCGAAAGCTTTACGAATCAGACAGGGCAATTCCTTACTTTCACTTCATAATCTGGTACTTCACCTGGGGTTAGGCTTTTCAACTGGGCCAAGGGGAGAATGAAAACTTTCACTTCGGAAGGAGGAATGGCAAGTAGAGTTCCCACTGCAGCAGTTTCCGAATCAGGGATGTTAAATTACTTTTGTCTCAGAATTAGACCCATTAGTTACCCTTTTTGGAATAGTTGGGGCAGAAATGTAATAAATAATAGGCTGCTCGATCTGCTGTTCCGGCAAGCTGCCCTTTCGCTCGTTCCCTTGGGGCTTTTGGGGGCCAACCTGTTCCATATGAGCAGCAGGAGCATAGGCCCCCCGTGTTCGCAAACTCTCATGTAAGGGACCTACTTTCCTTCACACTATACCTTCCGGAGTGCTTATGGAATATCCTGTTGAGTGGGTTTGATGCTAATAAAACAGGAAGGAGCCCAGCAGCTCCCCTTTTTCGGGATAAAGTAACGAAATATGGTAGGAATTTCTCTATATATGTAAAAAACAGAAGTGAAAACGAAAGAGTTGGTGTCGCACGTACTGATAACTCTATCCCGCGCTGAAAGCGAGAGGGACGGACGAAACTATGCTTCACCCACTTTAGTCTTTAGTGGTTGAACAGCTGAAAGCTAACTTCAACTTATCCTTCTGATTGACTGCTGTTTTCATGCTTGTTTTTGAGACAGGGGCTGCTATTCTTATATTTTATATTCGAGTTACCCTGTGCGCTAGTTGACTATCAAATATTGGCCGACCGACGGATGGGCTCCCTTAAGGGCGGAGCTCACCAACTGGGTGGCGTGGAAGGGGGATATTTAGCTATGTCCGGGTAGAGCTGCTCCTGCTCAGTTGCCACGGGATATCCACATTTATCCCCTAGAGCTTCTGTTCATTCCTCCCCCCATCGGTTGAGTGTTTTCATTCCCCCGGGCCTTATTGGAAAGTCGGGGCTTCCCCTCCTTTTTCCGAGGAAACTACCCTTGCCATAGCTACCCCCAGCCAAAAGGCCATAGATAGGCTTTTGGCCCTAAAGCTACGGTTAAGGCCCCAGCCAATTCTGAATCTGAATAAAAAAACAGTTGAACTAGAGTTTTACCCTACTTGTATGAGTGGGGCTCGCGCTATAAATTGAATTAATTGGCCAACCGCACCTAAGATGACTGAGAACAGGAACTACCCGATCAAAGAGTCTTCCTTCTGCGCCTGGGCCTTCCCTTAAGATGAGAACAA
Organism: Parietaria judaica; assembly: GCA_954871525.1. Lineage (NCBI taxonomy): Eukaryota > Viridiplantae > Streptophyta > Magnoliopsida > Rosales > Urticaceae > Parietaria > Parietaria judaica. The sequence goes on from OX940874.1 coordinate 47,021, forward strand.
GAGGGGTGAGCTTCACCTGAAATTATTTCCTAGGATTGAGGTTGATTGGCTTGTTCAAGGCAAGGCTCGACGTAGTTGAGTTGTTATGGGTAATATCCTATCTAAGATTGAGGCTAAGCTCCTGTTCTGGCTCGGTCTTTAACCCATTTAAGGTTAGCTTTGGTATTTAGCCATTGAGGAGAGAGGGGTATATTAAAATTTTCGGTTTAGTGAGAATAGCTCTAGTCTGAGAGCTTAAGCGAAAAGTGAAAAGTATGGGCGGGCAAGTTTAGGCAAAACTCAATATCACATTAGGAAGTGCAGTAGTTAGCGGGCTCCTTTCACTTTTATGTTGATGGATAGGCGGACTTCACTCCCATTGATAGCATGGGATATGATCACAAGAGCTGTTTCAATCGGGTTCACATCATCGGGTATGATCACTGCTAGCAATCCAGTTAGTTAGGTCTCTCTTATACAGTCTTAGATAATATCTAATCTGATCAGATAACGGAATTCAATTAAACCCGTTGAACTGTTCTCTTAGAGAAGTTCATATTCATATATCCCGCTGACTGGCTTATAGATTAGAGGTTGACTCAGGAGCTTCCTAGTATAATGTCTACTAGGATAGATTACTCATATAGCGCGTCTTCCTATAATGAGCTTAAAAAGATCCCAGGTTACTCCTAAAAACAAGGCTTAGGAGGGTTGCTGACTACTAAAGGGTAGCTTGCTTACGCACCAGGGATTTTAGGATTAGCTGGTGACTCTAGAAAGGGTTTAATAAATAGAGGCTGACTTGCTCGCAAAAGGGTACAACGCTGGTAGGCTATATAGGGATTTACAGATACAAAGGTTGGATAAGGTTAGCTTACTCCTCTCCTACTCTAGCATTTGGATACAGAGAACGACTATCCCGCTGGATCTTCTGTTGATGCTTAAAGGCTGGGTGGGCTATAGGCGGACTACATAACCTTACGAGTGATTAGCTTAAACTTGGGACTGATAGCCATACTCTAAAAGCTTGCACCAGGTCTCTCACTATACCCCGGGATTCTCTAGCTCTTGCACGCTTACTTTATCCTATGGTCTCTCTCGGGGCAAGGTAAGCTTTCTTCTTCAAAGATTGTTCCATTGGTAGATTCCGTTGAAGAAAGAAATGAATTCATCCTCTTTTGGGAAAATGTAGAAAAAAAGATTTCCGCTCACCTCGTGTACCTATCATTCCTCTAAAAGCAAACTCCCTTGAACAACTGCTTTACAGTAGAGATTTCCAGTGCAGTGGAGGAAAACTTCTCGTTGCTGAGCTTGCCGAAAAAGAGTAAGATGCTGATTCTATAGCAGCTCCGATTCCTTCAACAGAACAGAAGCAGATAGGAACTCTGAAAGAAGCTCCGACTAAAGGAAGAATAGGGATTTTTTATAGACAAAATGAAAATTATGAGATTGAATATCTTTCCACAAGGTATGAGTTTCCCAAAACTGAATCAGGAGCAGGAAATCGTCAAGGAGAGAGTTGGAAAGGTACGGTACGAGAGTCACTAGGGAACTGATCCCAGGAAGAAGTAAGAAGTTTCAAACAGAGTTTCAGAAGGTTTAGGATCACAAAGAGAATCTGGAGAAGAAGAAATGGCTAACTCGACCGAATAGGGGTCAGAGTTTTTTTCCAATAAAGACATAGAGCAGAAATGGATGTTGGCTAAATAGGGAAATGCATTTTTGAACCTAAAAACGGCCTATAACAAGTGATTCAAGAAGTTGATTCGCCCTTCTATTAGAAGTTTCAGACTGAGGTGAGCTACTCTAGTATTAACTCTAATTCACCGGCTTGATTCCCTCACTTCCTTTAAGTCGGTCGGTAATGGTTGACTTTCTCTTTGGGCGGTGCTTTCTCGATCAACTTTCTTACTTGAATGAAGAAGTAAACCAGAAGCTTTTTCTTCTTCTTCTCTTATGTATGAGATTTATAGTTAGAGGAAAATCTCACTCCGAAAAGCAAGAGTTCTCTTATATACGATTACGAGACCACCAGACGCGCCCCTGCCTCTCTCTAGGTCAAAACTCTCCTCTCCAGTGAGACCAGCCGAGCCAGAATAAAACTCAGAGTCGCAATCTTCCATGCCTTTCTAATCATCACAAGGCAAGGAAAGAGAAGATCTTTTGTCAATGACGGTGGATTTCGTACTTTATTTTCGCTTCTCTTTTTTAAAGGTTCGGATCGTCAAAGAAACTTTTTTTAGAAAACGGAAGTGCGTATATCTCTATCTACGCTCTTCCTACTGCTCATACGCGGACAATATCATTGAAGAAGACTTATCTAACTCGGTTGCTTTTCGGCCTTGCGCCAGGATGAAGATCATTCCTTGCCATTATTCGCTTCTTCTTTTCCACTAGGTATCGACAGACCAACAGCCGTCAATAGGGGTCAGAGGGGAGAAAGGAGAGCAGACAGCAACTTTGCCATTCCAGCTTTTTGAAAAATATACAAAATAAAATGTTCGATTCTTCGATAAGAGCAGAAGAGGGCCTCTAGCTCATTAATCCATGCCAGTAGGTGGAGGTGATACACCTAGATCGAGGAATATAGTCCATTACATACTAGGTCCAGCCCCCCCAAAAAAATATCGTTCTATAATAAATTAATTGTCTCACACGCTCTGAAGTCTTGGGACTGATCTTACCATTGGGACTGCGCCTAAGATCAATTCTAACCTACTTATAGTTAATAACCGATTGAATTTCTTAGGACAAGCAGCCAATGAGTGTAATTATAGGCCTTACCGCATCCTCTTCCGCTAGTAGCCACTGCTGCTTATAAATCCCCTTTCCTAGAAGAAATTCTTATGCTAGGTTCGCCCTCTTTTCTTGGCCACTGGATCGAATCCAATAACTGTAATTTCACCTCTGGCCCCGATTGAGCATCCAAAAACTCCACCTTCTGCTTCAGTCGTGACTACATTCTCAGATTCCGGAAATAATCATCTTAAAAATACGAGTTCTTGGGAACAATCCTGATAGGAATAAGTCCCGAACCCAATGGTATCATATCTATTTTACAAGCGTACCTATTCCTCTAACAGAAATGGAAATAATGAAGCAAGGCTCAAGGTCCGTCCACTAATGTAAAGATTGGGCCAGGTCATTTCGGGGCAAGCGGATCATTTATGATGAAGAGGATGGGCTTAAAGAGAATGATTCGGAGTTCTTGCAGAGTGGAACCATGCAGTACCAGACACGAGATAGATCTTCTACTATTCTACCTGCTCCGAGAACAATAGGCTGGAGAGAGGAGGAAGATTCATCATGCGTCACCTTGCCCGCTACGCCCCTTGCCTTTGTCCCTTAACTGCTGACAGCAAGCATTCCTCCCATTGCTAGGAGATCTATACTATTGGGCTACCTACCTTGCTAGGCACCTCAGTCACTTTCCTCCCATCCATTCTAACCTGGCCTACCATCTCTCAAAGATATCCTATACCTATTAATAAGAAAAGAAATTCCTTTACGTCACACTCTTGTTCTCTTACTCTATGTCGACGACATAGCCATATTTGGGTCCAGCAACGAACTCATTCAGAGTCTCATCAATGCAAACGGAATTCTCCATGAAAGATTTGGGTTATCTCTGCTACTTTCTTGGCATCGAAATAAGACCCAATAGTTCTGGTTTGATGCTCTCACAAAAGAAAGACATTCTCGAGTTTATTGAGCGTCATCACATGAGTGAGGCTAAACCAGCTGTCACCCTTCTTCATAGCAAACAAGATTGGAGTTCTCAAGAAGCAGAATTTATCTCGGATCCTTCGAAAGACAGGCGTATCGTTGGCAGAAACAAGATCTTTCCAAGGACCTGACATTCAATTTGCCGTTAATCTCTCCTCGCAATATCTCCATCAGCCCCGTAATCACCATCTTCAATCTTTAAAGCGCATACTCATAGAATGGCGGATTATGGCTTTCAACTATACCGGGATTCTCCTTTTAAATTGACTGCTTACTCAGACGCGGATTGGGCTGGCTGTAAACTCACTGGGAATCCCCCTTTTGTGATTGTTCCAAAGCGTGCTTCCGTTTCTTGTTCTTCGAGCTCAACTGGTCATGCTTCTTTCTCAGTTGCGCGATTCCTAGCTGCTAGATCCTAGATCAGAGGATGTAGGTGAGTCTGATTGTTCTGACTTCTACTGTTGTAAGTTGCCTTAGGGCGCCTTCCAGTTCCAGCCCAATAGGGGCACTTGCCGGTGAGGAAGATCCCATTTAGAAGAAGGGAGAAAAACCTACGTATCCTTTCGCCTGGAGCTAGGGTCAAAGATCAGTCCAAGCTAGGATCAGCTCTCGGAAGTCAAGTACATCAAAGGTAGGGGAAGAAAGGGTCATCTCAGGATGGACTCAATATCTATTATCTTGGGTTGGGTCCGGTCCCTTTCTCCAAATCTTTCGTTTCAAGCATCAAACGGAAAATAAAAAAGAGTCATAAGAGAGTAGACATATAAACAAGTAAACCCGGCCCAGGAAGAATGTACCGAAACATCATACATATGAGACTGAAAGCTTCGTCCACCCTGTCTCTTGTGACAAATTCTGTATTGATCGACCTGTGTGACACTAGCCAATCAATTCATTCAATCAACGAACTGGGGCTTCGATATAAAGAAGGGTGGCTGAAGCCACGAATCTAAAAATGAAAGATTTACCCGGTGTGAGATATCACACCTAATCGCCATAGATGCTGTTTCAGCGAAAAGAAGTTGATCCGGCAGAAGCTTTTTGAGCTAAAGCCTGCTTAAGGTAAAGGGAGAAAAACCTCCTCTACTTATGCCGTGGCCGTGGGTTGAACGGGATCTACAGGCTATTAGTAAGGATATGCACCTCTATATGCATGCACCTCGGAATGCAACTACTTTATCCCGTCTCGATCACGTCGAAGAAATGAAAGCTATGCGCCTATCTTTACCAACTACTGATTCTAGTGCGGGTCCGCAGCTATGACGCGAAAGGGTGCTCCTACCTTAGTTTTCCCCAAGCTAGTGGTGGCTCAACCGCTTCAACCGAATCTCCTACTGATGCCTTCACTCGATCAAATGCACTTGTCTCTACCGTGACTCGTACTCCACAGCTTATGCAGCGGGTTCTATCTCCACCCGTGCCTCCGCTCTCTACCCAATGCCTTTACGAGGCATTCGTACGATTGAACTGACGATGCTGGGTCCGCTTGATCCACCGGTTCTACCGATGCCTTCCTTCCCTCTCCTCCCCCATCTTCCATACTCCCACAGCTCTCCGACCGATGACCATACTGTCCACATTTAAAACTAATCCGTTGCAATCCCTCGTATTCCACTCGTTCATCTTCAGCCAGCTTTGGCCATTGATTCAACATCCTCCGCGTAGGAAGGGACAAATAGAGTAAAGGAATGTATATCGTCTCGGGTCGGGTGCCTTTCCTAAATCTATCTCTTCTGGTGCGACAGACGATTCCTACTATTATATATTCTATAGGAAGCTAATGGGCGGGGGAGGAAGCTTCTTTTATCTAGTTCTTGCTTAGCCCCGGTTCTGACTTAAGGCGGATCCGTTGCCGATCTTGTCTTTCTAGTTCGCCTTCTTGGACTTTGTAGCGTTTTACAAGGCCGGTTCCCCATCTCTTACGTGTCTTTGTACTTTTCAACTACCTCAAGTACAAAGCTCTTACGCATAGCTCAAGAAGCTCGACTTCCAGGGGAGAAGTGAGACAAAAGGACGAAATAAGCGAGAAAAGGTTTAGAGCAAGAGGTATGTAGTCGCTTATGCTTTGCTTAAGGGCGGAGTGGGCAATAGGAAAAGTTTCACCTTATTCAAGAATCATTCTCCTAGTCAATTCGTTAGCTAATTCATCCTAGCCTTGAGCTTCCTTCTATTATGATAGAGATACTTACTTTGAAAGAAAAGATCCAGTAAAGATAGATAGCGGGTCATGTCATGGAAAAATCAGTCTTTATCGACGCAATACAAAGCAGTGAAAGAGAATTGCCCTTACTTTCTTTGACTTTTCAAGTAGCTGTCTCCGGTCAAGACAGTGATTGCCAGTTCCTTCCCCCCGGCGAGAGATAGAGCTCCTCTCCGAACTACTTCTTTCGTCTCTTCGGTCGAGCTACTATCTATCGTACCCAAACCCCCCTCTCCCTAAAGGGCGAGCTGGTCCACCCCAACCCTAGGCAGTTGGAAACCCCGCTTCCTATCTAAAAGCATCTTCGGAGCATCTTTCTTCGGACGTTGTGTCAGCATCTAGGAAAGCTTTTATCAACTCTCGCATGAAGAAGACTAGTGTGACCCTGCCGGGCTTTACTCCGCGCCCCTATCCTATCGGTAACAGGAAGCTCGGGATTTGCGCCATGTATGTGGCACACAACTGGTTCTATCGATGCGAATCAACAAATCACAAGGAAGTTTGGTCTTCGGAATCAAGCGGCAAATCATGATACGAGAGGGGAGCTCTGACGTGCCATTTAGTAGCACTCATGGGATCTGGTCAATAAAGGTGTTACTATTAAGTCAGTCGGGCAAACCTTTTTGAAAATGATCCAAGGGAGGAGTTCATACCCGGAGAAAGAAAGCAGGCTACTAAATCGACTATTTCAAGATACTTTTTCCATTCGTAGCATCTTAGAATAGTGCATACTTTCTATTGAAAAAAGACAATGCGAAAGAAGGAATAAAACTCCGAAGCTTTGGTAACAAAAGAATATATGAGTGAGGAATCCTTATTGTGAGCCGAATGAGTCTCATAGCCATCTCTTTAGCATCCTAGCCCAAAGAATCCCATCATGGGTGAAAACGCAATCACTACTGTCTAATCTCGTGCTTAAAGGGGTTCGGGGTACTTGCTTTATTTTATGCCTTTCCTTTTTCCCTTCCTCGCTCAGGAAAGCTGTCCAATCGGTTTAACCAATCCTCTAGTTGAAGAGTAATAGGACGGTAAAGAGAAGCGGCCTCCGTGTTGGCAGAGGCCATTCAAGATATTCTGAGGCAGAGCAGTAGCACTGGAACTCTGGCGGCTAGCATTTCGACCTTTGGCAAGGCCAGAAGTCATCATTTCAACGGCAAACTCTATTCTATTCCCTTTTCCTATATCTCCGCTCTCGCTTCCTCGAAGGCGAAGTAAGCGCTTTGCTGCCGGTTCGCTACTAGATAGATCCCATTCTTTCATAACCTTCACTTCGGCAAGGTTGCTTGCATGCTAATAAACCTTCCTTATAGACTCGAGACCCCCTTTGAGAAGAGGAGGGTTCCGCTAAACAAGCTGGCACTCAGTAAAGGATTTATGCCCACTTTTCTAATCAAGACAATAGGACAGGACCGCTTTGATAAGAAATATACGAGTAAGCGAGCTTTTGATGTCCAACCCCAACAGACTGCTTTCACCCGGCCTAAAAGCTTCCTTCGACAGCTAACAACCGGCCACAACGAAGAATTCTATTCTCAGTTTATCCTTTCTTCTTCAATTGAAAAGGGAAGAGGATTAGAAAGACTAAACCGGGAGTACAATTACGGTAGCTAGTTTCGTGAGGAAACTCTTTTTCGCAGGTTCCGTCGCAAGCTTTTGGCTGTGCAGATGGAGTTGAGATCAGCGCAGAAAGCCCTAATCTCTTCCTTTCTTTCTTTAACGAAGGGTAGAAACTATGAGTGTAGTCACCAATTATGAAAGAGGAAAACCACTTCTTTGTGCTATCAATTGAGTTTTCAAAAAGAACATATCAAATGTATGTTTTTTGCCATACTTGGGCAAAGCCATCGAGACTATATCCATCACCAAGAAGAAGCGAAGCCAGAATGTCAGTAGGAGAACCCTGGGTTAAGTAATCGTGGCGTGGTAGAATGTCTACATAGCCTGGTTCCTTCTAAGACTAAGTTATCCCTTAGCGCACCCTTTTCAATCTTATTAGGCACACAGGCAGCCCGTTGCAAGGAAGGAAAGAGGGGGAGACAAAGGATAAAATCTCTGTGCAAAAGCTTTAGCTCTTGCTTCTCTTCCACCTACCCGGATCATTTGTCCTCACCATCCATCTTCTCCCTTCCCCGCCCACCGTCCTGCCTCATTTCGGCATAGCTGTACACACACAAACTGAACAACATTACGGAAGGGTACAGTCGCAGGCTCGCTTAAGGCGGATCTTCCGTGCTGAATATCAACACAATTTTCACCCACCCGTCCGAGAAAGGATAGCAGGAGATAGAGCTGATCCCTTCTATCAGTAAAGCACATCGCTCGTACAAGTCAAGCTGACGCCCCACCCGCCTTTTCGCATAAACATAACAAGTTTTCTCTAATGCCATACCAAACCAAGACCTTTCCTACAAGGAAAGCAAGAACCCGCGGCTTCCCTCACTCCCCCCGGAGTGAGTTCTTTTCCGCGGGATTAAAGGATTCCTGTCTTTTGTTCATATTGTCTCCTATGGAGATATATTGATATGGAGGGTACTTTTGACTTCTACTTGAACCGTTCAACAGGAAGATCTCCTGGCTCAGCACTACTCAACTTGTGGGGTGTCACATACCCTGCAGACAACAACTGCTGCAGTCACCAGTCTGGTCCCCTACCTCAAAAAGTAGCTTGATGGCTGAACCACTCCCAAGGCTAATAGTGCCCCTAGGGGCCGACCCGAAACCGACATAAAGAAGGAACCGGTCCCCACGTCCCAGAGATGGATATGATTTTTATTGATTTGACGGACTCTTTAAGAGCCTTTTGAGCTCTTCTCTTCCCAAGCCAAACGTTGCATTGCCTTCGTCCTTACGGTAAGGCTGTTCATAGAGGGTAATTGAAGACTGCTTTTCCTCTCATTATTAGAGAGTGTCCCGCCGACCCTCCGAAAAAGAAAGGTTGTAAAACGGCTCATAGGGAGTCAGAAGCAAGCAGAGGCAAAGGCGGGTCAAACTCACATAAGCAGAGGGGGAGACACATTCATGAAAAGCGAGAAGCCGTGCCGTGGGGGACTGACCAACTATGAATAGATCTTACTTTCGGGTAAGAGTAGGAACATCTATTAGTCCGTATCGTGGGTCTACTTGTTACAAAAGGCGAACATCCCCATTCCAAAACATTCACATAGGTCCTCAGGCAGGCATCGAAAAGGGGACGAAAAGAGTTTTTTATCTTTACAATATTCCGGAATGTATCATGGCCCTATCTATTCATATTTTTATTAAAAAAGAAATTTCTCTTGTGATTCGGAATGAACCTTTCTCGGTGGAAGAAAGGAATAGCGATGGATTCCTATGGAGCATCCAGGAACAAGAAGATTCAATCGGACGACGAATTCTTACGTGGTCCAAGGAAATCAAAGGTCCGCTTCCACGATTTCATCTATATCGAATCTAAATATCAGAATAGCTTATATAGTCATGATTCAATTCAGGTCCACTGACTTTTGATTGATTTCTCATTTTTCGGATCTGATTGGAACAATGGAGAAGTAGGAATACTTTGGCGATTCATAATGGGTATCTAGAATATCTATGTCCCAGGACATAAAATATGAATAATGAAACATGAGGAAGAGTATACCCTGTCGTGACATAGCAGTTCTCCTAATCGACTACTTATCATCATAATGAACATTCCACTTAAAAAAAAAAAGACTCGCCAGGCCCCTTTTTTTTTCATATCTATATTCTCTGCTGAAAAATGAAGACTAAGACAGGAGTTTCGTAGAAAATATAAAGGCCCTTTATCGGATTGGAACCGATGACTTACGCCTATTTCTTAGGGCGTTTAAAGAGCGTGACTCTACCGTAAAAGGGCCCATTCGTTTGATTCAATTCATGAATTAGCCCACTATGAGTTGACTGCATTTGCATTTATAAATAGATAATCTATTTCATTATAGATTTTTAATGATAATAATATATATAATAATAAAGTATATCATTCGTGTCTCTGTTACAACACGGCGAAACTAAATGGTTCGAATGAAATCCAACGAGAAAAAAGAATAATAATTTTTAGGCTGTACACCTAATTTTCCTGGGATTGTAGTTCAATCGGTCAGAGCACCGCCCTGTCAAGGCGGAAGCTGCGGGTTCGAGTCCCGTCAGTCCCGACCTAGGATCCGATGAATCGAAAAATGAATCTCTCCATTTTCTGTGAAGAGGGGGGACAAAGGAAGAGTAGGATCTAATTCCCAGCAGGAGGATCCTTCTTTCGTTTCGCATGACAAATCAAGGAATCCAAATGACAATAACTAGTACCGATTGATGGGGGAGAGACATAGGTAGGTTGATCGGGGGGATCACCATATTCAGGATTCAAAGAGATATCGTACTGGTCTGGCTTTTTTCGATTGTTCCTGGTCTATCGAATAGAGTAGAATTTTTTTCCCGGGAGCACATTTATTCTTTTTTTTTTTACGATACGCAATTAACTTAACATAGTTACCCCGACAGAGTACTTTTCTCAACCTACCCGCTCTGATTTTTTGAACCTATATGACTAATTAGGGGACAATCTATCTATCTTATCAAAATGAATTGCACACTGGATTCTCGATGTATGCGTCCCGAAGGGGAATACTAATAAAAGATCAAAGATCCGCTCCAACTTCTTGTGATTCGAGACTGGGGAGGGATGGATATATAATGAAAAAAAAAACAAGATGATGAGATTTTGGAAGTACCGAGCATTTATTGCTACTGCACTGTTTATTCTGGTTTCTTTCTACTGCTTTTTTACTTTCAATATAAGTATAGTATGAACCTTAACTAAAAATGATTTATTTGAATGAAATTTGAGTTATTTATTAGTTCTTATCAATGATTGAAGAAATGAAAGGGATTACAATTCCAAGTCTTCAAAATGAAATGAGTGGACTGGATTGAATCCGCGGTATATAGATCCAATACAATAGATAATAAGGTAGATGCACCTTTCTACCACACTATCTATTGTATGAAGATAGGGGATTTATGGTTCTTAAGATTAAACGCAAGGTGGACGGATGGATCTATTGAAAGGTATAAGGCTCGCCTTGTGGCTAAGGGCTTTAAAGGAGGGAATCGATTATGAGGATACATTCCCTCCAGTTCTTAGACTCGTCTCGATTAGGCTCATTCTAGCCATTCTCGCACATATGGATCTAGAGCTCTACCAAATGTTCAAACTTCATTTCTTAATGGGGATCTTGATGAAGAGATCTATATGGACCAACCCGTCGGGTGGCTCTGATGGACAGGAGCGCAAAGTATGCAAGCTCAAAGGATAAATCTATGGCTTAAAGCGGGCGTCCAGGCAATGGTACCTTAGATTTCATCGAGCCATCTTAGCAGATGGGTTTACGATGATGGAGGAGGCCTATTGTGTTTATGTGAAAGGGTCAAAAGGCAGTTTCGTGATCCTTTCTTTGTATGTTGACGACATACTACTGGCTGGAAATGACAAGGAATTGATAAATGCCACTAATCAGTAGTTGTCCTCCAACTTTGAGATGAAGGACATGGGTGAAGCTAGCTATGTGCTTGGTGTCAAGATCGTCAGAGATCGATCTAAGAGACTTATTAGTTTGTCGCAAGAGACTCACATCAAGAAGATGCTTGAACGATACCAAATGCGCAATTTAAACCTATAGAGACTCCTGTGGAAAAGAATGTGGGCCTAAGCCTTGATATGGGTCCTAAGACCCCAGAAGAAAGAGAGAAGATGTCAAGAGTTCCCTATTCCAGCGCAGTCAGAAGCCTGATGTATGCTATGATGTGTACACGGCCCGATATTTCTTAGGCTCTTGGGCTTTCAGCTGTTTTCAGACGAACCCAGGACCTGCGCACTGGAAGATGGTAGGATATTGAGGTACCTGAAAGGAACAGCAGATTACATGCTATCAGGGTAAGGATTTGCGCCTAGTAGGTTAGAGTGATGCTGATTGGGGGGGTGACCTAGATGAGCGCAAATCGACAAAAGGGTATGCCTTTATGCTCATGGCCCCATATCTTGGAGCAGTAAGAAGCAAACTTGTGCAGCCCTGTCCACCATGGAGGCTGAATACATAGCATGTTCAGCATCGGTACAGGAAGCTGTTTGGTTGAGGAGGTTCTTGCAGCGTCTAGGTATTCTCACTCATGCCTCAGACCCCGTGACAATTTATTGTGACAGTATGGCTGACTTGGCTTATGCCAAGGACCCCAAGTATCATGGTAGAACCAAACATATTCAAGTGAGGGGGGTGGAAAATCAATTCATATATAACAAACAGAGTAAGCAAGCTTCCTCTTTTCAAGGGAAGGAATGAAGTCTACGAAATCAAGGCAGCTATTGGAATGATTTTGAACTAGTTCTTTCGTACAGTTCTGATACAGAACTAACTCACTAGTATGGATGGGCCCTATCAGAATGGTATCCTCGAGTGCCTCTGAGGGGCTTCTAGAACTTCCTTCTTGACTCGTTTAAGCCTTCTCTTCCTTATGTCTTATCAATTCCTTTAAGGAAAGTGATTCGAGAGATTCGGATTTTTTAAAATAGAACTAGCCAGATTCAAGTTATCCCTGGGGCGTAGTGTCTGGTTCGAAAGGACCAGGAAAAAGAGACTGTTTTCTAGTCTCCGATCAAAGAATATGCACGTGATTCAAGGGGCGAAGCGGAGTACATGAGATTGCTAGCTCCTTTTGCTGGACAACGGTTCTTTCTTTGACAGATGTTGCGGGATAAACGCTCTTTGAATGGGTTGTGACAGTGCCACTAGAATGCCCTGTTGAGAAAGAGTAAACTGCAAATTGAATAAGATAAGGCCGATCCGGGCATTAAAACAAGAGTTTCAGCGGTTGGCTATGTCCCTTCTCGAACAGCTGTTTTCGCAATTGAATCAGCAGTTTCGTAATAGACTAGGCTGTTTTCAGGATTCGCAGGCGAGACAGATGAGGAGGCATAGAAGTAGCAATTCCATTATGTGCTAAAGGCTGCGGAATAAGAGCTCTTAGTCCTTTCGGCGTAAAGGCTGTGAACGAATCCTCTGTTGCAAGAAGAAGGGCAAGGGCTTACAATACAAGAATACGCTCTGGGACTGATTCCGATCCTGTTGATGCGGTTAATCCAAATTGACCTGGAAGGCTACTAGTAACTGACATTTTCGAAAAAGAATTAGTAAAGCCAGGAGAATCAAGACAAGGGGGGATGGCTAATTAAGGGAATAGGATCTATCTCATACCCTTCTTCTACTATTCTACCTGCTCCGAGAACAATAGGCTGGAGAGAGGAGGAAGATTCATCATGCGTCACCTTGCCCGCTACGCCCCTTGCCTTTGTCCCTTAACTGCTGACAGCAAGCATTCCTCCCATTGCTAGGAGATCTATACTATTGGGCTACCTACCTTGCTAGGCACCTCAGTCACTTTCCTTCCTTCCACTCTACGTTCTAGCTTTCTTTACGGACCATAAGAAGAACGAACAAAGGGGAATGTGGTATTATCAGTCATCCCATTCTGTTCCAGTTGGCACACGCTGGTCAATCCAGTACGTACGTCGCTTTCATTCCGGTATCACAGAGAATCTTTCCTTTCTTCTTGACGGCTTAGAGCTTGAACGCGGGCAGCATTTGTTATAGGAGGTAACTGTAGTAGTGGGAGTAGTAACAGTTTCTTAGTAAGAAGGGCATTAGGAATTGTCTATAGGAACCGATAGGCCAAGCCAATCCCGCAAGGGGGAGTGTTAATGAGGCGAGGCTTGCGTGCTAAGCGTTGCTGTCACCCCGAATCCGAAGGTTACGTGGCGCTATCACTTTTGAACGATTAGGATTGCTGATTGCCGTTCTCCAGCGCGTTTCTTCCTGTGGACTCTCTTCATAGCCTTGTTACATTAAAAGATCACAGTTCTCTTCTTCCCTTTAGTTATTGTTATTTTTCGACCCTTACAAAATGGGTTATTGGTCGGATAGATCTCAACCACTATTATAGACTCATATTTCTAGGCATAGCAAGCTTTTCTATCTATAGAGATAGTCGCCGCATGTAATGACAGATCACAGCTATATTCAAGTAGTAAACTAGCTGTCCTCTAGCAAGCAAGTAAGCCAACTACCAACTCTCATTAGCGAAGCTAGAGTACATTAGTAGACTGCTTTCTTAGTTATCAAATTGAAATGAGAAATTTCTCTCCCCTACTGTGGGAAGTCTGCTTTGCTGCTCTTCAAGTTAGAGAGGGACTTAGACCATGCGGGGACCGGCTTCGCGAGACCTTTTCGGTCCACACTGGAGAACTTGTCTCTCAGGCTAGGCTCTATTGGGTGGAGGATCACCTTTCTTTTTAAAAAAAAGCAGGAAAGAAGACATTAACATACGTAATTAGAGAAGTGAACCAGGTTCTGTTCTGAGCTAGAACCTCTTAGTTTTCGTATGATTAGATTGGGCGGTGAACCAAAACATAGTCCGACTTGCATGTGTTAAGCATATAGCTAGCCTTCCTTCTCAATGCCCGGGCATCCATCCAATGCATTCTTTGACAGCCGGCTAGATATCTGCAAGAGGAAAGAGGTAGCCACCAGGAAGTAGGTGGGGAGGGAAATGAAGAAGGAAGTAAGTACATGCAGGAGGTATGTAACCAAACAAAATAAGGAGAGATTTAGTAGAGGAAGGCAGTTCTTATCAATGGAGCAGTCTACCGCACCGTGGGGATAAATCGTCCTTTTTGCTCCAACACCGTTTCAATTAGGCTAGCTAGAGAGCGGCCCCTTTCGAACCAGAGTGTCTTCACTGGGGGGTTCTATTCGGTATTTGGTTAGTCACGCTTTGCTTACCTTGAAGAGCCCTTCAGTGAAGCCCCTCTTTCTTGGGAAAGGTTTCCGATCAGCGAGCACCCTGCACACTGGATCGTAGGCAGCAGTGGCCGACCAGTAGGTCTTTTGGGCATTCGGATTCGGAAGTTAGAGACTCAAGAGGTTGTTTGCCTGTGACTGTCTTATTTCCCTTATGGTAGGGCAGTAGCAAGAAGCCTCCATAGGGGCTTTAATGCGACTCCTATGACTACTCAATCGATTAGCATAAACTAAAGGAAGAGGATAGGATTTCTCCCGGTAACCTAGCTCGCTTCGCCGCATTCGGAAGGAGAAAGGTTTGTTCTCTAATGTGATATATAAGTAAGTTATTCCAGCTTGCTTGAAAACTGAAAACCTCGTTATTACAGAGCGGTGGCTCTGGAACATTTTACAGAGATAAGAAGCAAATGTACCAGCATGCTTTCTGCCCTCCAAGTGAGGAGAACTATGGGGCACTACGCGCCACGAGCTTGACTGATTGGTGCTCCGTGTCTTTCTTTCTTAATGAAAAAAAAGTATAAAGGGAAACTCCCCTTCTTATTAATTAAGAAAGGAAAGCCCGCATATTTTTACGAAAAAGTATTGATGAATTATTTATTATATTAACATAGCATTAAGTAGTAAACATTTGACACTAGGGGTTTTCCCATACCATACTATACATGCAAACATAACAAATAAAACAAAACAAAGATAGTTAGCATAGATAGGAGTCTATCTCCAGTAAGCACCGGAGTAGATCTCCACTAAAAAAAGACAAAGAACACCAGACATTAAAACAAATGTCTCCAGACACTTATTTAATTGAAACCTTCGAAAACTAAAAAGAGTCGACGGACTCTTCTATTCTAGTCTCCCCGGGGACCGCGGGTGACAGCACGCACAATTAGGTATTCCTGCTCCGCCCGCAGCGCTTGCAGCCTCGTCTTCAAACCCTCTATGTGCTCACTGGTATCGCGAATGCGCGCTTCTTTCCTTGCAGGATCCATTGTTCTAACACTTCTCAAACGGAAGTTTAGCAGTCTACGGTGCTTTTTAATATAATTTTGCAGTTCCTCCATTTCGGCAGCAATTGCAGAAAGCCTGTTTGCAGCATCCATAGCCATAGTAGTACTAAATTTTTTTTATTTTCATTTGATGAAGTGAAGACACTTATCGAGCCTCCATTTATAGAGTAATATCGCCATGCAGTACGAATTGTATGGCTGGCACAATTCTTACTACTATAACCACGCTGCCTGTATGAACAAACAAACTTTGTACAACCAGCTTACGTGGAAAAGATGAAATATTCTATGCCAATAGACTCGTGACATCCATGTACTGAGTCGTCAAATGAGCCACGTTAAGAAAGCCCAAGCTTATACGCATTGGCCCACAGGGTGCCCCGCCCGAATGAAAGACCCAAGCCTACATGAACCATCACAAATAAAGTCCTACAAATGAAGACTCGGGCCTGTTTCGATGAAAGCCCACAGAAGGGCCAAAGCACAACAAGCCTACCCATCATCAAAGCAAGCCCAAGCCCATGCAAGAATGACCTCATTGTCATGGAAGCCCTTTCCTTACTCCTCAATATAGTCTAGGATAACGTTTTTCTGACCAACTCTCATGGCTTTAGGAATGGGCCCCTAAGCAAGCGCCTAATCGAATTTCTTTCTTTTTTTTTTAACCTCGTGCGAGTCTAGCTCTTACAGGTCTAGGATTCCCGTTATCACTAGTCTGAGTGCCCCGAGATCCAGTGCCCGTAACGTAATCTGTCTAGTCTCCTACTTTGGGAGGAGTCTCTCCAGCCAGCTTTTTCTTTTAAGTCAGCGGTATCTCACACGCAATCTCCTGCAGAGTAAAGGGAAAAAGCATATATTATTATATTTCAGGATTCACTACGGAAGAGGAGTACAAAGCTTTCGCTGTCAATAAAGACCATATAGGTTAAGATAGTCGGGACGAACCCACCCTAATAATAGAAGGTTTTACCCCCCCTTGATTAATCCTAATCCACGTCTCAATTAAGTAGCTATCTTAACAGATCAGTGAAGAAGAGACAATCAAGTTTCTAGTACCAGGTTTGACAAGTCAGGAGTAGAAAGGCGGGCCCGAGGGCGAAATTCTCTTTCCTCTCAGGCCACCAGGAGCTTCTAACGAACCAGGTAGTAAGAAAAGGCAGATCGCTATCAGAAGTTACCGCAGCCTTAGCGGACTTGAAATCGAGAAGAACGAAGCCAAAGGCAAAGGCAGTTCTTTTAATAGTATATGAGTTTTAGTTCCCTCTTGGGATTTATCAGCTTTTACTTCAATTCCCTGACCTTACCGGACTTGAAAGTAAAGGGCCAACAGACAAAGGAAAGAAAGGCCTCATTCCCAAAGGTAATAATTAGAGATGAAAGCCATAGAAGGAATTACTAGGGAATTAGAAGGGGAACCCCATAGGCAGTTAAGAATCTCTTGTGCTTGCTCATCGCTTACCTGAGCCGTATGATGTGCTTCTTCGTTGTTCACCTAATGGCCAACAGGCCAAGGAAAGCCTAAACAACACCAAAGAACCCTACTTCTTTTAGTCAGGCCGGCCGGTAAACTACCTCAGAAAAGGCAGTTCCCGCAGAGGAAGCGCTGCGGTCTTTTTTCTTGAGTTTACCATCGGTATCAGGAGACGTAAGGACACCCAAACTCAAGCTTTCTGCATAGTCTCTCGTCCTATGAGTAGAGGTCTATAAGATTGATGCTAGCTCAGATTGGAGGATTGGGAGGTTAGAAGAGTTCGTCGTGGACATCTAAAACGGCTAGTGGGGAGGAATCCTTGGAACGTCTCTATGAGATATTAGACGATCTCAAGGGCCCCTCTCGGCCGAGCCGAATTTTTGAGATTAAGGGACAAAGTCTTACTAAAAAAGTAAGAGAAATCCTGAGTGCTTTCTAAGAAGGGCTTGAATGCCGTGGTTTTGGCTATAGAGGGTCTGAAGTAGCGCAGTGAAAGAGCAGGACTTCACGCAAATAGTGTGAAAGAAGTCCTACTAAGCTAAAGAAGCAGATGAAGCATCGGGTCTTGGAGAAGAATAAGATCACAGAGCACAGCAAACCGCGCTAAACCATGTGCGCGTGATTGCTCGCCTATCATGAGTTTGACTTGCGCTCTAAAGCTGTCTTTTTGAGGAGAGAGAACCTTTCTGACATTCTTGTGGATAAAGCAGTCGGTGAAGCTTTGGAATACAGATTGTCGAGCCGCCGACAACTCCCAGGGTTCACTAAAACAGGGGTACTCCGCGAAAGACTATTGAGTGACCTGTCGAGCTGATCCGACGCCAAGTGGGCCGCACCTCTGAGGACTCAATATGAAACAAAAAAGTGTTCCTTTAACCCCGAAAGTCGTCCTGTAGATAGGTTTCTCACCGGTCGCAGAAACTCTTTTAAGAAAAAGGCTTCCCTCCCGGAGACTGGAGCTAATGCACCAGCCTTTAAGGGGGGAATTCATGAAAGGCAGGCATTCATAGGGGATTCAATCAGATGTTATCCAGTTAGCAATTCTCCATCCATCTAGTGGTGCAGACCAGGGTATTAATTAAAGGTTTCGAAGGTTTAGCTATAACGCTAAGTAGTAGAAGGTGAAATAGCAGCTTTAGTTGAATAAAACGAAGGAGTAGGGAAAAGAGAAGATCTTTCCCCTGAGAGAAGAAAGAGCTAAAGCCAAACTTATACTTGAAAGCCAGGAGAAGAAAAGTCCTGTCAAGAAATGAAACTCTTTATCTCTAGGAAGATTGTGGGTAAAGTCCCAGCTTTAGAACAGAACTGGAGTGAACGTCTAGTAGGTATTTCACTTCAATAACGTTCGGGCTCCCTCCCAGGGATCCCTAACTACTTGAATTTAACAGCAATAATAAAGAAGTGGTGCCCTTCGCGGATCTGGCGCTCACGTGACCGACAGTGATAGATCTGTCACTTCCAGAGGGAGTTCTGTTATGAGTGACGAGCGAATGCCCTATTGATCAAAGGTCATGAGCTCTGTTATGAGTGGGCTTTCTTTCGTTGATCAGAAACCTCGCCCGCCATAGCGGAAGTGCACCCCCCTGACTGCAACTTTTTCGCTTATTCATTAGGGCTATGTGACAAGGGTCGTTTACGGGGCCTATGCTCGAATCTTTAAATCGCTATCGGTCCTTCGTCATGCGTTCTCTCTCTTCCTTCCGTCATGCTACTGCTACTGTCATGTGCTAAAAATTTCTCCTCTCCTATCATTGGCTTCCCGCATCCTCAGGGGGCCGCTCGGACGAAGAACCGGCAAATCGAGTATGGAATTAGAGCTCGGGTGGGGCATCAACCACAGCACAGGTTGCGTACCTATCGAGATGCTTCCTTGCAGAACCCGGCTGTAACTCAATAGAGTGAGTGGGAAACCTTGTAAACGCGAGCAGGAGAATAGAGATCGGTCTGTCTTGTCTTAGACTAGCCCTACTCCATCCATCTTGGCTATCTTGAGCTTATTCATAAGCTTGGGGCTACTTTTCATTTTCTGCTTACTACTAGGGCAGAATGCACAGCACTAATTCCTACGCTTAATCGGGTCTCATAGCCCCTGTGACCTTCACAGCCTGATTAATGCGCTTTAAACACTTCTATGGCCCTTCGTCGAGCATTTTTTAGTTTCTTTCTCAGGATGTGCCTTTATCTTCACCGGTGGATTGTCATACTTAGTGTGAACTTTTGTATGCGATTCCTGCTGTTCGTTACCAGTGAGTGGTATTATTGGACTGAGAATACATATGATGAGCTACAACAATGGTTAAAGAGCCGCTAGGTTAAGAGATAATTGAGCATGCCATGACGTTGTTAGGATCTCATATAGGCATGGCCCTGGCCGGTAAATGGGCCTTTATGAGCCTCTAAAATCTCTTTTATGCCATGACCAATGCCCCAGTTGGTCCTATACATGTGACCCGCTACCAGGAAAATAATTGCAATAGCTAAATGATAATGTGGTCTGGATACGTGGCTCTTCGATGGGGGAAGGACCACGCTAGTCGTCTGAGTGTGTGGTGTGTAGTGGGTGCGTCTGAGTGTCCTCTTACTACGAAAAATCAATGAGAAAATATATGATTCTCGTTCTCGAAACTCCACTCTTTTTCTCTTTCAAACTAGGAGGATTGGCATTTGGCCAAGATGTGATCTATCTCTTTCCTTGGTTGTAGTGGAACTTTGGTTTTCTTTAGCGAGGAACCGTTTCACTCAGCGGACAGTCGAATGATCAAAGCTAAAAGCTTTAGGCATCTTTTGAGCATGTTCAGCTTCAAAAATTCCTTGAGTCCTACGGCATTCTCACAGAAAGAAAACATGGCTAGTAGATAACTATTTTGTTATTGTAGAAAGCGATCAGTTCTTCCGATCTTGTTCGGGCTTGGAAAGGTTTCCTTTTTCAATTCCAGAAGTGGAGGAGCCTATGTAGAAGAGCACCACCACGGTTCAGGTCCCGACACAGGAGGGATTAATTCAATTCAGCTGCAAGGATCGTGAATCAAGGGAAGAATGAGACCAGAATTTTGTTGTCACCCCCGACCGAGACCTAGATGGCAACCTAACCTAGTACGTCATAATTGAGAAAGGGAACACCCCCCCAGAGCCAGAACACAGGCGCCGCGCCGACCTGCTTGTACTGCTTGAGGAAGGCTAAAGCCAAGTCCTTCCACTTGCGAATGTGGGATCGATCTAACTGTATATATCACCGGGAAGCGGCTCCCGTA
>OX940874.1:72500-75000 GCA_954871525.1 Parietaria judaica
CCCCTTGTGCGTATAAGGATCGTCTAGGCCGAAATAGCAGTCAACTGCGGCTTCTCTCAAGGTCTGAGTTCACAACTGGCACTTTGAGTCGTTTTCTCGCTTGTTGCCTCCGTTTGCTGTAAGCGATCTATCTCTTATCCTTTAAAGTGAGAAAGAAGTACTAAACGGACCTTAAACTAGAGCCGGGAGACAGATCCGAATACTGAATACCCACACTCGAGGAAGAGGAAGTATCCCATCCCCAGAGCGAGGAAAGATAGCCATTCTTCGCATCTCTCAAGGCAGAAAGACAGTCAGACCGCTACTACTATTAATAAGACTCAGAGCTATACCCGACTAATTCCGTCTATTGCTCCTTACCCTATAGGTGATAGAGACTCTTCCCAGTGCCAAGAACTAGGATCCGAAGGAAAGTCTCAACCCTTTGGTACGAAAGTAGGCTATGATTCCCAGAGAGAAAGAAATGGTTTCATATCATATAAAGGCTTGGCACCTAGTTATCTTTATTTAAGTCGGCCTTACTCGGGCTAAGTTCAAGCAAAGATCAGTCCTTTAAGCTAAAAGCTTAAGTGATCAACTAGAAGATACCACCTTCCCCAATGAAACTTCTTTCCCCGGAGCAGCAACTGAAAGAAAAGACCGGGTATGCCCCTGAAACGGATTCGTGAACAACAGATAAGAGATATACCCCAGATACCATTTGAACCAGAGCTGAACCATTGAAAATTACCCGTGAGTGATTTCACTCCAGAAGACCTCGAGTCACTGGCTGCCTTTAGAGCAGACTAAGAATCAGGTACGGAAAGAAGTGAATACTTTTTCATTTCGGGTAAGTACGCTACACTTCACACCAACCACATATCGATTCAAGAAAGATGAAAGAAGCAACTACGCAAACGGGGGGTGCTGACGGTACGGAACAAGCAACAAGGGCTTTCGCCTCCACTAGAGAACTAAAAATTCCGACCCTAAGCAAATTCTATTTATAGATTACTATCTAATGGAAATGTCTTCCCTTACTCTAAGATCTTCTCTTAAGCTATCGAATAAGCCAATATCTTCTACAGGACTAAACTAGATCAATTCTAAATTACCCTACGACTGTGATGTACTTTAAGAGGATTCTCAAAGGCTTTCTTCTTTACTGGCTGTAACGTAACAAGCGAAGCACTTACACTCGCTCGATTCCTTCATTTAGAACTGAAACTGGCTCTAGAGGAGTAGGACTTGAACCCTCAATGGCTGGACCGACAGCTAAGGAACCTGGTGCACCCTCAAACCCAGATTCCATGGAGTACTTTACGATTAGAATAGGAGTTGTATAAGCCACTTTCCAAGAGCTATAGCAGGATCGGATGATGAATTCTCTTTAGCGGGAGAAGGAACAGAAGGGAGTTACCTTGAGGCTCCGAAAGAAGATGCATCAACTCCAGTAACCTTTCCATCAGAAACAGAAGAGAAGGCTCCTTTGGAGGGCATTCCCTCTGAAGTTGAGGTTCCGAAGGAGGTGAAGCATCAGGATCGATGCCTTTAGCGGCGGGAAGGGAACCTAGACTCCGGGCAAGTCGATCAGAGCAAGGACCAGAGAAAGACGTTAGAGCTAGTACAGGTTTAGTTCCATCTATCTCTTTCGGGAAAAAGGCGGCTCAAAAGTGAAGTCAGTTAGTGGAGCCCGTTACTGTTAGTCAAGTGATTCGCTCAGTAAACGAATTGAAAAACCTTCTTTCAAGTCAAGTGGAAGAAAAAGACAATGCGCTCCTGGAGAACAGAATCTATCCTTTCGGCTCAAGGCTCAGTGCTCGGTAGGTCGTAGATAAAACAGTAAGTTGCGTTACGGGGGTCGAGGGCGACTTTCCAGAATAGACCTTGAAAGGCTGACTTTCAAGAGTAGCCCTTCCACAAGCGGGATGGAAAAGGGAAAAAGGTACCGGGGAAGCTCTTGGGCTAATATAGGTCCAGCTGATCAGAGGGAGGAAAGGGCAGAGTGGTTTGATGAATGAACTCTTCCTTGCAGTCCTATTCGCTCGTAGAAATAGAACAGAGAGGGGCTCGGGTTAAACGAAACCGTTGTTAATGCTTGTAGCTTGCGTGTATGAGTAAATGCCTGAGGCATTTATTTCTTTTGCGGTAAAGACAGAGTCACTGAAGGTATCTGAGGAAGGGAGAGCGACCGAGTCAGTAACCAGTCCGAACAGGCTATCTTCAAAAAAAAGATATGTCTAGTCGTCCCGTAGCGAAGGGGCTGGTAAGACGAGCGAGAGCAGTAACTACTGTGAGTGATTCAAGGCGTGCCGGTTAGACCAAACGGTGAATTTAAGTCGCCACCACAAGTCGTCAAACTAATGGAGACCTGGTTCCATCAACCTAATCCAGAGATGGAACGTGGAGCAACCCAATCAAAGATAGCCGGTGAGACCTAGTCCTACTCTCCGGCTTGTTTGGGGAGAGAGAGAAGCACTAGCGGATCTCCCGGCAGAAACGGACAGGCATGAATGAGACA
>OX940874.1:82500-100000 GCA_954871525.1 Parietaria judaica
TTGCAGTTTCGGACTCAGACTCGGAATCAGAGAATGCTGAAACGGGAGGTTTAGCTTCTTTGGCAACGTATGCTGTATTAGTAGCTCTAGTTGCTGCTCTTCCAACACCTGGCAATGAAACGGTTTATGCTGTTGCAGTATTAGTAGCATCAAAGGTAACTACTTATAATGAAACGTATGCTCGGGAAGATGGTACAACTACTTACAAGTCAATAGCTCGAGTAGCAGTTATTGTGACTGTTAAGGAATCAGAATCCAAAGCAGACTCAGAAACGGAAGCTCTACCTTACCATCTTCTGTATCGGAAGATTCGCAATAAAGCCTTTACTTTACAAAGGCAACTGTTGAGGAAGATAGCCGTAGCTGGGAAAGGAATAGCCGGAGTCGCATCAAATGAAAGGGAAGGCGAGGTAATTCTGCGATCTTGGGTACGCCCGTAGCGGAAAATGACACTCCGAGTTTAAATATGGGGGAATTCCAAACCCCGTGGAACCACATGATGATCAGGAAATTCTACAGGATAACCTGTGGAATGACCTAGAGCAGCCCCTGATCGATGAAGGGGAACGACGAACCGAACCCAGTTATCGAACAAACTAGCTAGCCAGTTTTCTTTCCGTGAACGGACTAACCGCGATTTTCTTCGCTTCGAGCGCGAGTTGGAGAAACAAGTAGAGTTTGAAATTTAACTCGAAAGACAACTTCGCTTGGAAGGTTATACACCAGCCACTCTAAATAGAACACGAGAGCAAATCCGTGACTTACTGCTTTATTTATACTTTGAAAAAAATTCCAGTCAAACGAACTGATGGTCCTAAACTAAGGGGAGAACCTTGCTGCTTACTTTAAGTATCCCCGCCAAGAACTTATTTCACTTTGTTTATATAAAGGTCGGATTTGGTATTTAGATATTTATTGCATAAAACGATCTGGTCAATCATGAATGATTGGTTATGCAACCCGGGAAATTGAAACTTTTGGTTTGGTAGGGGTAACCCCATCAATCCATATCTCAAAGGAAGGATAGTGGACTTGGTCCGTATCCGGTGTGTTCCTAAGCAATTAGTAACTATACCGGAGGACCTGAGTTTTGAACTATAAAGTAATTCCTTCTGAAAGCCTATTCAAGAGGGGTGTCAGGTAGAATCTCTATCAAGAGAGTATCAAAACGTTAAATTCGCTTTAGGAAACTTTCACCTTTGGGTTTGGATTTACCATTTTTGAATAAAGGCTTTGGTGAGGAAAGACCTCAGCTCAGAAGAAAGGAATGAGTTCCTGCCCCTAGCCTAGGAGCGGAAGAAGAGCCTTATTATATAGATAGTAGGGGCTCAATAGCACCTGTCACTGAAATAGGGGATCGCCCCGAAGAAGCGGATTCATACTCGGAAGAAGAGAGGGATGCTATAGCTCTTCATTCAAGAGTAGATCGACAAGAAGAGAACTCAGAAACGAAAGCTCGAGAAAAAGAAGCGGCAGAAGAAAAGCCCTATTAATCTCTAGAGCTATAAAGCGAGAACCTTCTGTATAGCCTTTTATTATATAGGCTGCAGAAGAAGAGGAATTAGATACTACAGAATAAGCCTCTTCATATTCTATAGAGCCCCTAAGAGAGCACCTCTTTGAGCCTAAGAAGGTAGCATCCACGGACTTAGAAGCGGAATCAGAGGACCTTAGGAGAGAACATTCAGTAGAATAAAAGAAGAGGAAAGCCCCAAAGAACTGGGAATTGAACTGCCTTTAGCTGCCCTGGGCGAGCGGAAGGAGAGACTTATTTTTTATATATCCGCGGGGATCCCCGAACATAGTAGATTTCTCAGAAGCCGACTAAGAATAGGAATTTGCATTAAAAACTTTTCATTCAATAGTTGAGGAAGCAGTAGTAAGGGCTGAGCTATCTGGGCTTACTGGTGAAAGAGCCGTCTATTCTATACCTTCTTTAGCTGATAGGTTAGGAGCTCTAGTAAAAGGAGTAGCGCCAAGAGCCTACGTAAGGGAGTCTATTCCAGTTCCTCCTCTAGGAAAGGGCAGCACTGCTAGCATGAAAGTCCTTCTTTAAAGGCAGAATTTCTTTCCGGCCCCCTACAGAGGCTAAGTGGTCGGGTCATGGATCTTGCACTTCACTTGAATAGTGCTTTTGAAATGGCAAAGTCAAGAACCAAGCTGACTGAATCGAATCTCCTGTGCCCTCTTCCTTCTCCTTCATTGATCTAAGAAAACTCTTCCTTTCAAGGCAAGGAAAAAGGAAAGTGGAATGAATAAGCTCTTCTTATTCTTAGAGTCCTAAGAAAACCCTAGTAGGCCACTTCGTCCCTGTATCCTGGAGTTACCTTAGCTTAAGGAACTTATCTAACTCCAATCAATTCCACGATTCCATCCTTCTTGTGAGACTTTCATATAAACTTCTCTCCTCATTCGCGCAGCACGATATTATGTTCCTCGGCCACTGGATAAGGGGAGGAATTATACGCATGGACAAGGAGAAGGTCCGTGCTATCACTGAGTGGCAGGCCCCGACCAAGGTAAAGGAGCTGCAATCATTCTTTGGGCTTGCCAATTATTACCGCCAGGGGGTACTCGAAAAAGAGCAGCCCCGCTTACAGATTTGTTGAAAAGGGACCACAAGTGGCCCTGGTCTGAGACGTGCCAAGCAGCTTTCGTTACCAACCCAAGAGCAGAAGCAGGTGCAGCAGAAGCAGCAATGAATGGGTTCAGCTCCTGTATCTGAAACTCCGGGTTTTGCTCGAGTTGCATCAAGAGAAGAGGTATATCCCCCAAGACCGGGAAGGGAGCTTCTACTCCAGTCAATTAGACAACTGAACTTTTTCCATCCATTGTCGGATCGGAGTCTCCCGGAAATGAACTCCTAGCTTCAAGCTTTACAGGTGAGGGTCCAAAGCAGGAAATTCTCCAGTTGCTGTGAACGTCTTACTTGCTCTACTCCTCTAAATTCAATAGCAGTATCGGAGGGTGCTCTTGCCTCGTTGTCCCGGGCGAATGTACTCAACAGGGTCCGGAGGATTCAGACGATTTCTTTACTTAAGAGGAGTTGGTTGCCTCATATGGGCATTGAATCGGCTAAATCTGGCATTCTGGATGGGTAACCCGCTTTCAATGAAGAACTCTAGCCGGGAGATATAGAATTATTGCCACAGTGGAACCTATGCCGACGCCCGACAATAGATTTCCCTGCCAGCGTATAAACCCCTCGCCTGGTATACACTATTCAACTATCGCCTGTTAACCTCTCACGCCTGCCTTTCTCTATGAATCTTGGCATTTAGACTTATGTCCCCCCTTTATCCCTCCCGGAACGCCGGAGCTTGGCAATCAATCTTGGGCTATCGTAGACCGGCACAAAATGCCATAATGGGCGAAGCTTTCTCGATATGCAGACTGCCAAAACCCTGTGTTACCTCTGAGACAGACAACCGACCGTAGCCAAACGTAGACCGGCCTGGTCCGTTAGGACAATAAGGCGCTATTGGGCGTGGGTTTCTTGGTCCAAGGTTGCTTTCTCAGATGGATGGTGTCACATGACAAACATCTACGAGATCTAAGTATTGGGTCCTGTCTAACTTCCACCTGAGGATAGTAATATTCTAAACTTGGATTCCAGATGCTCCCGTGGTCTTAAGATATTCTTTATTGAGGGGAGTCAATTACAGTGTTATTAAAGTAAAGGAGGAAATGACTCTTACCTGAGGGGATTACTAGGAGAAAGAACAATAACAAGAGGGGATTAGGGGAGATAGAATATCTTACTGAGGGGATTCCTGTGGTATTAAATTCCATGATAGTAATATTATAGATTTCCAGAATTAAGGGAGTGAATTCCAGGATTTATGGGAGTCACCTTTTAACTTAATAGAATCTCTTACTTAGGAGATAAAATTTGATTATAGAACATCTTAATATAAGATCACTGGGTGTTCAGTCTACCCTTTCATGCTAAGAGAACCTTCAAGCTTTAGTCACGCCTTCCTAGTTCATCAATGGGTGCCGGTAAATAAGAGGAGGAGAAGCCCTGGTGTTCAAGCCAATAACTCTATGAGAGCAGGCAAGTCAGTCAGTAGTAGTGGAGGTAGTGCTCAGATAGCAGCTCAGTAGAAGGGCGGTTAGGCGAGTAACGGTTAGGGTAGATGTAGTGTATTATTAAACGTTAGCAGACTAAGTACATAATAGTCACGCATAGATTGGGTCAGTAAGAAGAGAAGCATTAATCGGTTCACTGCTTTGCGCTAAGCAAAAGGAAAGGTAGGAGAGGTAGAGCAGCTTAGGAGCCCTCGGATAAGGGTTAGGAGATAGCCTATATAGAAAAGCATCTATGTCTACTTGATCTGTAAGCATTGAAAGCATAGATAACATGCTTTAGTCACGTCGTTACCTGCCCCTGGTTCCCTTTTCCCCAGCTGCCTCTACTCCGCCTTACCTCTCACACCTTGCCTGACTTCGCTTACTTCACGCATTGCTTTAAGGAATTCTACCGAAGAGCCTATTCCTATAAGGTCGTTTGTCCCCATGGTTTCTAAAGTTGGATGCATTGAATTACCTTGTTGCATAAGGTAAGCAACATGATCCCTGGCTTGGATAGCTGAGGGCCGGTATCCGTACTACGGCCATATCTTGTTGCTTGATTGGGAATTGGACTCTAGTTCGCAACCGAGAAAAGCAAGGAAGACCGAAAGGGGAGAGCGAGGTCCAATGATCCTGTTTTCAAACCGAATGAAAGCAACACCTTACTAAAGAAATAAGTTAGGAACCCAATCAAAGGAGTCCGGCATATCGCACAATCAGAGGAATGGAATCACCGACTGATGTGACGATGACCGGAACCGCTTCTACAGGTACGAACTGTATTATTGCGTTGGATAACTTCCTGCTTGGGAGCGGCTGCTCTCGTACCACCTACAGGTACAGACAACTACCGGTAGATGAGCGCTTGAGTTCTCTTCTTAAGTTTCATTCCGTTCCGTCAGGGCCACTTCGTACTCGGGTCTTCTAGCCGGTTGTGTAGCGGAAGGCGTGGGATTCTGGCTCTCTTGTTCGTTCCCAGGATTGTCCGACCTAAGATGAGCCGGCTTAACACATCGACCGCTTTGGTAAACCGTACCATAGAAACTCTTTTCAGAGGGGAAGAACGTCTTTATTAGGCACTCGCGCCGAACAAGCAAGTCAGTATACCACTCTTTGACCGTGACCCTTGCCTGAAATCACTCGAGAAGTATAGTTCGTCAGTGAACTAGTGGGGACATAACGGCGCATTCGAGAGTTGCATGCCTGCATGTTGTGATGCACCTGAGGCGTTTGCAAGCACTCCGCTTTTTGGAAGGACATTCTTTCTCGCCTGAAGGCACAGGCAGGCCTATGATCGATCTATGTGAACTACTCGATATCTTGACGGAATCACTACCTTCCCCTTCCCTCTGTTCTCGAAGAAGAGGCGAGAATGGATTTTTTAATACGAATTTTCTATTTCTAAGTAAAGAAATCCAGCAGAAAAGCATTCGAACTAAAGAGATGCATGAATACATTTCTTTCTCGATGCGGATCACAGCCTGGTTTCATAGCCAAGCCAAGGGCAGAGAGTTCCGTGACCCAGTTCTTTGAGCCGAGGTTGCAAAAGATAAAGAATAGGAATCGAGTTAAGAACAAATGAACTTAAATAGAGGCAAGAACGAGTTGTTCAAATGCTTTTTCTGGTTCGCTTGCCCTTGTTCAAATAGTTTCCCTTTCTGTGGTTACTACGGATTAACTTCTTTCGGAGGGCGGTAGCAAAGCAAAGGAAGAATAGCTATCGTTTCGTACCCTTGCAGGGGAATCCACTTCCTTGGCTTGATAGGAAACCTCAGTATTAGACCTTTCGGCTTAAAGAAATGAGGAAAACAACGACCTGCTACGGATTCTAGAAATTGACTTCTACAACCTTAGTCATCAAGGAAGGAATTTTCTTATTTCTCTTTTTCCAGGGATGAAGTGTCTGCTTTGATAGAACCAGGGGCTGCGCGTAACTATTTAGTGGTCTCGGTTGAAACCCTCTCCTTGCTGATGTCATTTCAAAATTCTTCGCCTGCATTGCTTTCAACCGGTCATTCCATACAACGAAGCTAGCGAACTCCGGGGAAGGATGACGGCTGATTCAATTGCTCTCTACTCAATGGATTGAATCTAGTTGCGTGAAGCAGCATAAGCGCTAACCTGATCTAAGGAAAGAAAAATAAAGTCTTTCTTACTGGAGGCGGAGTTGCTAAACCACAAAGACTGGGACTTTTAGTTGTTTATTTTGGAGCAGGCAAGAGAGCTTTAGGGATGTTCCAAAGAATATCCCGTTAAGCGAACGATCTAGTGACAAGGCTAGCATTAGAGAATCTTGCTAAATAGCTCTTATCTTAAATTCAAAACAGTGAAAGACTGGTTTATCAGGTTATTCTATGTTTACGTGGGTTCGAGGAAAGCTGCTAATTCTATTATTAACTGATGCTATTGAGTCTGAGTGTAGCTGCTTAGCTGCTTATCTCCTTACAGTAAGGCTAGCAAATTCAATTGATCAGGCAAAGACAAGAATCAGTACCCAGAGGTATGAAAGCATTCTCTTCCAGTAGCTGCCATACTCCCTTCTATCTTATTTGATGGAGATTAGAGTTCCTGCCTTACTCTCCTTAGTCAGTCGAGTGACTTCATACCTCTCCCGTTGGTCGAGCCTCTTCGTACCTCTCCTTTCAGTCAAAGCATTAACCAACAAAAGACAGGCTTTTAGCAGTTTGTTTGCCAGCTAGTGAGACTTAGGGATGCCATAATTGGTATCCCGCTAGTCGAACGAGTGAAGGTTCTTAGTCCAGGGGTCTAACTAAAGCCCCGCAGGGAACAGCCTGGAGGCGGAATAATGAACTAGAGAGCTTTAGGGCTGCTCGGGTGAGTAGCCCGTCCAAGCGAACGATAATAGACAGTCCAGTACAAAGCCTAACAAAAGCCCTTTCTATTATTATATATATAATTTTCTCACAAGAAGCAGGATGCTTTTTCTTGCTGGGTATGAATCCCATCTCTCGACGACGTCGGTCCTTCCTTCCCGCCCTCAGAGCGGATTCGACGGGATGCCTAAGAGCAACGGATTCTTCCTTCCTGAATGAACCTGAAAGAGCCTATTCGAGAACAGTAAGAGCAGATTCGAGGGCATCAATGAATGTGCTCGCGTCCTCTTCTTTTACTATTATACCTACCCATGGGAACTGTGCACAACCGATTCTTCCACCTCAAAACAGGGCATTCTCGAGCAGCTCCTTCTGGAATAGGTAATTATTCTAAGCTTACTTTCTTCTAGGAACAGCAATAACAGCTACTAGGATAATATAACTGTTACTAGGCTAATAAGAGCTACAGCTACTATTTACTTAATTATATCTTATTACAGTACTTTCATTTACAGTAGTAATTGACTACTAATAGTTAGTTGACTCTTAAGTTGTTTAATTTTCTACCGCTATAGTTTAGCTTCTTTCTCTCTACCTGCTACCTTAGCTATAGGATTGTGTGTGCCTTCAAAGAGTAGATGCCAGAATAAAGAGAAGGAATCTAACGGTAATTACTTCGAAGTACTACTAAACAAGACTCAACTACGTCGACCCTCGCATAATAGCTCCTCGCTTTACGGATGGGAAGGCAGTCAAGGTTTGATCGGACTAACCAACCATGGATTTACATCCTTATATATATATAGATGGATAGAGAATTCTAATATATCTATAATTTGACTCCTTATCCTTAAGTCAGAATGGCTTTGCTAGCTAGTAGCGGTGGAGCTCCCCTGTCGTATCGATGAGTGATAAATTAGAAAAAGTTTCAATTATCTAAAACTATGAATTAAACGGAAGGCTCGCCGAAGGTGAGTAAGCCCCCGAATCCCGGTAAATCGGCTGCTTCAAGTGCTCTCCTTGCTTGATAGCGGTGGTTCTCCTCTCCTGAGTTCGACTGACTGCTTTTGGCAGAGGGCACTCTTTCACCTCCAGGGTGAGCAAAAATCATAGGGAGAGTGAAAGACAGGGATCCCATGAGTCTTTAAAGTGAGTGCGCCTGTTCAACTTCAACTCTTTCAGATGCCGAATCTGAAGAAGCAGCTGCCACTAGAGAAAGAGAAGTATCAGCGCCGAATCCGAAGACGCATACGCAGACACCGGGGAATCCGCTTCATATGAAGGAAGTATCCGACTCAGAATCCAAAGATAAAGACGCATCTGCACCCGAATCACCTAAAGCAGAAGTCTTCATCCGATGACGGCGCACTTGTTGCCGTTGATGGTCCCCTCACCTGTTACTAGAGAATGACCCGTAGTTTTCTATTCCTAACCATCAGTGGAACTAGAGAAACAGCACCAACTTCATTTCCAGGACTTTCAGCTATAGTTGAAACTGTTGAGGAATATGAAACAACAGGTTTTGAAATACTAGCTTAAACCTTTCCATCTTCAGTAACTTCAATCTTTCTAGTTACAGTAGCAGGTGAGCTAAGCCCCGCCTCCTCATTAGAGGGTGATCCCCCCATCATTAGATTGTGTAAAATATCTATTTCTGAATTCAATTCGTCAATGAACAAGAGAAAGAATTCAATAACAGACTATGAATAGCTAGTAGCTTGACTACTATAGTACTATTAGTAGAATAGGTTTCACTTAGAAAAGATTTATTAAGTTAAGAAGGATTTCTGTACTAATAGTGAGGTATCGTTCGTGACCCATGAGTCACTTCACTAGCATAGTTGAGTAGAACCTCTAACTGAAGAGGATATCAATATATTACTAAACAGAAAGAAGAAGAACTGCAACCTCTTCAACACCTTCAATCGGAACCCTCAACTATTGACTTCACTGGGGATAGAAGACTTCATATTTTTTTTTTAGTACTATCAGCTATCCCCCTCCCCATCTATGACTTTCACCTCCCCTCCTGTACTCCTTGATTTCCCACCAAAGAACCTTCACTTCATCCCTAGTCTTAGAGCTAAAGCTAAAAGGAAGTCCTCTAACTAATCAAAGGAGAAGGCGGAGTTGTCTTCATGATAAAATGATTGGTTAATTACTAAATGCTTGAACTCTTGATCTAATAATGAACTATTGGCATTTGGCCTTTGATACTTGGTATAGATGTGGAATGTTAGGTCTTGTCAGGAGAGGGAGCCGAGTTAGAGTTGATAAGAGCGCACCAACTCCCGGGAGGAAGAATGGGAAGCTACGAAGACAAAGTTGACCCTACCATTAGCCCAGACCTCTTTAGTAATGGAAGCCCTTTCGCTTAAGGCTTGGAGTTTTCCTGCTGGATAGCGCATTCCCTATTATACCCTTGAAGTCAGACACCAGAGCTAGAGTTCAGCGGAAGGAAAAGGAAGCGGCGCTTCGAAAAGAAAGGAAAGCCCAGAACCTGGAACCAAAGTAAGGGCAGCTAGCCACAAAGAGTTGAAAACCACTTGACTGTTAAGGAGTTGACAAAAGTTCCAAGTCAGACATTGCAGCCAGTTCCGTGTGCTTAAGAAAGAAATGGCGATTCAAAATCCAAGAGGTCCGCTCGTGTGGTTCCTTAAACATAAGTTTGACTGGGGAAGGGGAAGCCTAGCTAGGAAGGAGTTTTGTTTGCAGAGAATAGTTTTACTAGAATTGTAATCAGTCCTTAAGCCCAAAGAAGATTATAAAGCGCTTTCCCGGGCTTAGCTTCAAATGAATATTACGAGACAGCAGCATCAGAGTCGGCGACAGCAGTGGCACTTGGGACTTTCTTTGTATATATGTTCGAACCACTGTTGGTCATATTTCTCTTTATCGAGAAATGGAAGAAGCTATACAAGGGTTTTGCAGGGCCCGCTCATATGGTACCTAATCATATGGTATTTAAGCTAAGTAGTTCTATTTCTATATAAAATAAACCAGTGTGAATTCAAGTCCCTATGGTTCAACTAAGACCATAATTCCTGAATTTCTACGCGAATCTTTATCGAGAAAAGGAAGTTTTCCAATCATTGACTCAAACTCATTGTCAAACCCCACTCATCGGAATATGGAGGTACTTATGGCAGAACGGGCCGGTCTGGTCTTTCACAATAAAGTGATAGACGGAACTGCCATTAAACGACTTATTAGTAGATTAATAGATCACTTCGGAATGGCATATACATCACATATCCTGGATCAAGTAAAGACTCTGGGGTTTCGACAAGCCACTGCGACATCCATTTCATTAGGAATTGATGATCTTTTAACAATACCTTCTAAGGGATGGCTAGTCCAAGATGCTGAACAACAAAGTGTGATTTTGGAAAAACACCATTATTATGGAAATGTACACGCGGTAGAAAAATTACGACAATCTATTGAGATATGGTATGCTACAAGTGAATATTTGCGACAAGAAATGAATCCTAATTTTCGGATGACTGATCCTTTTAATCCAGTACATATGATGTCCTTTTCGGGAGCTAGAGGAAATGCATCTCAAGTACACCAATTAGTAGGTATGAGAGGATTAATGTCGGATCCACAAGGACAAATGATTGATTTACCTATTCAAAGCAATTTACGTGAAGGACTGTCTTTAACAGAGTATATCATTTCTTGTTACGGAGCCCGCAAAGGAGTTGTAGATACTGCTGTACGAACATCGGATGCTGGATATCTTACACGTAGACTTGTTGAAGTAGTTCAACACATTGTTGTACGTAGAACAGACTGTGGGACCATCCGAGGAATTTCTGTAAGTCCTCGAAATGGGATGATGTCGGAAAGAATTTTTATCCAAACATTGATTGGCCGTGTATTAGCGGACAATATATATATCTATAGGCTCACGATGCATTGCCGTTCGAAATCAAGATATTGGTATTGGACTTGTCAATCAATTCATAACCTTTCAAACACAACCCATCTTGATCCGAACTCCCCTTACTTGTAAGAGTACGTCTTGGATCTGCCGATTATGTTATGGCCGGAGCCCTACTCATGGCGACCTCGTCGAATTGGGAGAAGCTGTAGGTATTATTGCGGGTCAATCTATTGGGGAACCCGGTACTCAACTAACATTAAGAACTTTTCATACCGGTGGAGTATTCACCGGGGGTACTGCCGAACATGTACGAGCCCCCTCTAATGGAAAAATGAAATTCAATGAGGATTTGGTTCATCCTACACGTACACGTCACGGGCATCCCGCTTTTCTATGTTATATAGACTTGTATGTAACTATTGAGAGGGAGGATATTATACATAACGTGACTATTCCACCAAAAAGTTTTCTTATAGTTCAAAACGATCAATATGTAGAATCAGAACAAGTGATTGCTGAGATTCGCGCGGGAACATATACTTTGAATTTTAAAGAGAGGCTTAGAAAGAGGCTTCAGCATCTTGAAAGTGTTCTCACTCCCATGTGCTACGGGCGATAGAAACTAAGCCATCGTGTACATTGATTGAAGACGAAACGACCTTTCAAGTTAAGAGTATGAGAGCCTCTCTCCTAAAAGAAAAGTGAGGTGAGCTGTTTCAAATAAACTACTTCTTGCATTTTCCCAGGATAAGTCAACGCTAATTAGGCCCAGTAAGAGGGACTTCCTAAGATTGACAATTCCATCCGTCAATTCCGTGTAATGAGGTCGGAGGTTGGTCCTTCAATCGACCTTAGCTGCCTACTTTTTTTTTTAGGGCTAAGAGGGGAGAAGAGTATGTAGATAATTAAAGGGCAACTCCTTATTCTAATTAATAGTTTAAATTGAGCCTAGTGAATTGCCCATATCATGACTAGAAAGCTTTCCCGAGTTTTCCACGGGACTGATAAGCGGAAACTAACACAGCGCTATAAAGACAAATTTTTTCTCCGGGTGTCTTCATTCAAGGGGGAAAGACAAGAGATTCTCGAGTTCACAACCGGACTCTCCTCCCATTTCTTTCGTGCGAATACGACACACTTTTATGCTCTTTCACCAAAAAAGTGAAGCGAGAAATATCGTTATTAATTAGTTGGTTTTTTCTTTCTTCATTCCAGTCATTTAGTTATTGATCGAAGAAGCTTCGCCCATGTGCTCTACGAGAGTTGGGAGTACGGCAGCCTACCTAAGATCCGTGATGCACTGTTGAATTAGGATCGGAAAGAGTTCCAACTGAGCCGACTAGCGGATCTTGGACCAACCTTTAGATTTCTTTAATTTAATAGAATTTTGATATTGAATTTTCTTTTACCATTGATTCTCCAGAGGATGAAGGGTCCACATATAGTCCTTTGTATTACGCGGCTTTTGTTTCATTCGTCTCAGTCTGATTTACTCTAAGGATCACTATTCGTCGTATTCCTTTCGGCGGGTATGTTAGGTAGCTATACCACACAAGGAGTTTTTTGAAGTTGAGGTAAGCGATAGCTCGACCGATGCTACTATAGCCAAGCCTTAACTTCCTGCATATTCGACTTATTTCCTTACTTTAATGTATCATGAAAGTTGAAAGAGCTTCAAATACAGGCATTTATCGAGAGTTCATTGACCTATAGTAGAGTAGTACCTACCTATATCTGATAGCTTAAAGAGACCTGATGCTTAAGGAAAATAGGTAATACATAGATCGAAATTACTACAGATCAACTACAGGAAAGGACGAATGCCGACAGACCGATTGAAAGAAAGAACGGACAGCTCTACCGATTGAGACAGCTACCGGGCAGGAGAGCTAGATTGAATAAAAGATTTCCTGTACGTATTGGAATGGTATTCGCCTTTTCTTGCATCTGTTTCCAATGCCTAAAATCCTGCTGAAGCTATTGTTGCAGAATAAGCTTCTCTTGATTTAGCACCTACAGGAATACTTACCGAAGCCACTATGCATGCAAGCGTTACCAGTTGCCCCTTACCTTCAGCTTGCCATATTTGAAAGAAGACCTATTGCAAGAGAAAAATAAGAGCAGGCAGGAAGAAATAGATTGAAAGAACGGGAATCAAATTGATTTGATTACATGCCACGATAGCAGTAATAATGAAGTACTTTATTAGAGGAGACTCATGTCCTAAACTCTAGGCTAATGCATTCACTTAGCTTAGTAGCCTAGCTCTTTCAGGGGGAGCTAAAGAAAGAGATCGAACGCAAGGACTGTGCCCATGCTACAGGGAAAAAGCAGGGGGCTAGGCATACTACTTTTCAACATAGAAGACAGATACGATCCTTACCCTAGCAGTGAGAAAGATAAGGACGGGGAGAGAAAGGATTGAACAGAAGAGTGCTAACCACAAGTCGATATTGAAATCGAACTCCTATGCCCGAAAATCAAGCTATTTTTCGATCTTTTGAGAAGACCATGGCCTATGAGACCCATTAAACTCGCGATTTCGGCTCATAAAGAGGCCGTGTTTTCCTCATTACGAGCTAGCGAGAGAAGACCTATTGCTAGAGTTGAGACCGATAAGCGTTAGCAGACAGGACGGGCATAGCATATTTCATTAAGAGACTGGAATCCGTCAACAAAGACTTTCCTTAGGTTGAGGCTTTCCTTTGACAAGGGGGTCCTCGAACCAACCTGTTCTTCCTCCTGGTCGACGATTCACTCTTCCAGGCCTAGCTTGCCTCGTGCGAGAAAAGAGGGAAGGAAGGCTTAAATCAATAATCAGGTATAGTAAGCCATTCTGACTTCCAACAAGAAAGAATAGTCAACATCACGGAAGTAATGAATACAACAGCGCCCCCAGCACAAAGAGTGAGATCTTGCCTGTCTTATTCTTTTCTGCATGCTCGACAGTATCCTTGAAGGCCGCTGCCAAACCATCAAAAAAAAGTTTTAAAAAGATTACTTCAGGAAGATTCCGAATCTCTTTTCAGGCAATTGGAAAGTTTGCAGAACCTTGAAAAAAATACGAACTGTCGAGCTACTCTGTTGGGGTTGTATCATACCAAAGTGCCTCTAACTTGTCCCACACCATCTTTATATATTACATACTCTGCCCCTCTCAGATACCTTTTGGTGTACATTCTTGCGAAGTCCAGCATGTCCTCCTTGGTGACCTCTTCGCTACCTCGAAACAGTAAACTAGGAGAAGCGCAACAAGAGAATAGAAGACCTACTACCACAAAGAGAATCGGATGCTCAATCACAAATTAACATCTTCCTTCCTTCTCATCTCAGATGCGCGTCAACGGATTGTTAGGAATCGATTGAATCACAGGAAATCCCAGATGGACAGAAGGAGCTGCGAAATCAACAGGAAAGAGAGGACGAGCCTATTCTCGATACCACGCCTAGTGCTTTTTTTTGGAAATGGTCAATCGGGAAGTGGATATTTGGAGAATTTCATTGCCTTCCTTTCCCTTCAAAGAGGGCATTCTATTCCGAAAGTGCCACAACCAGCAGCTTTCTTACTTACTATTGATTCAATGGCATTTTACTTCTTCCTTCCTTGTTTTGATCCCTTACTACTTGATACTAGGAGAATCAAGACAAGTTGCTTGATTGCTTGGTCCGACAATACAAGGTCTTCGAGGAAGAGGTTAGGTGTTAGGGCTTTCTTTCTCACAGTCTAGGGACTGCCTTGCTTTTCATAGCCCTAGCTACGCTACCATAACCAGTCGTTAGGCTTCCCATCAGATAGTTCAGCCTGGCGGCGGAGATAGACACTTTGGATTCGGCAAGCTACTCCGCTTTCACATTAAGATTATAGAAAGATGGTTACTACATTAATAGAGGCATACAAGTATTCAGTTATCCAAATAGTAATAGTCCACGCCCACGGAGCGGTAATTCAGTGATCTTTAACCAATTGCGATTCCGCGCATCTGATCTTTCCTGGTGTTTATTGGCGGGCTGAGACTACACAAGGGTAGAAGCCCATGCCAGTAGCACCAGTGCTTGCCCTTGTCTTCATTCACTTTTTTCCTTATCATAATCCCCTTATCGTTGGAAATTAGAATAAAAATCGTTAGTATAAAAAACAAAGATGTTTGGATTATGGCGGAATTCCTCATTTTATTGAGAAACTAGAAAAGGCATCATGTTCGTTGATTTGTTTGACCTCTGAATTTGCACCTATTTGTATCTATTTAGTGATGAGTCTGCCGCTTTCTTTCATAACAGAGCCGAGAATAACGGCTGGCATAGAAGTCTCTCGCGCGCAAGGAGATGCTGCTGCAGGATGTCACGGTTCTGGGGCGCCATGATCCTTCTCTCTGGAACAATCGAGGGCACTGCCTTCCTTCAGCTTTCAGAGGTAGGGGCTGCATCAATCATCGCTCAGTGAGCTATTTATTTCCCCCAATAGCGCTTCGCTTGCATGCAAGGCGGCACGCCAGGTAGAGCTATCGCGCGCGGGCGAAGGAGATGCATTTCTGGGACTGGTAGTACTGGACAAGCTCTTAGGGAATAATCTCTTTCTTATTTCTGCCTTTCTTTCCCATGACGACTAGGAACGGGCAAATCAAAAATTTCACTTTGAATTCCGGACCTCAACATCCTGCTGCTCATGGTGTTTCACGATCAGTATTGGAAATGAACGGAGAAGTGGTGGAACGTGCGGAACCACATATTGGATCACTCCAGTGCGGCACGAAGCCGCTGACGCCGAGTCGGCTCCTATGCCGCTAGCTATGCCCTGCTTGGTCCCCCGTCACGGTGGAGGTTCCGTAGCGCGTCATGAGCACCGGGCGGTTGAGCAACTCAAGCGAACCGCCCTACCTTACTACAACATAGGGACAGAAGGGAGAAGGTTGTGAAGGTGGCCTCGTTATCCACAACTCCGGTCGGATGAATGGAGGACCGACCCGGGTTTTCATGAGCGTTGGCGGGTCCTGGAGTGCCTGTCAAGGGCGCTAGCGCATACCCCGGGGTGATCATCACCACCTGCACCTCACATCTCGGCACAGTGGAACGTGTAACCCGCCTGCTGTCTCATTCAACTACATTTTTTCCTGTAATCCATAGCCTAACAGAACGCAGCAGCGAGGGACAACCCGCCCATACAGCCAGCGGGGAGGATGGCACTACTGGCAAAGACCGTCTGGCGAAAACGCCGCAGGCGCGAAGCGTGGTAGGCCTGCGCCGGGGGAGCATAGCATAGGTAGGAAAGGGAGCCCGGACGGTGGAAGAGCCAGGGGAGGCCGGGTCATTTGACGGAAATGGAAGGCTTTTCCCCTATTAGAGAAGGGGCCCTATGAAGTAAAGGGAAGTGCATGAATTCTTGGAAAAAGAGGGAGCGAGCCTATATAATGTAATAAAGTAAATTCTATGAATAGATAGAGTCAACGGTACGACAGACAGCGCTGCCTACACGCGAATTAGCTTCCGAGGTCGAGCAGTCTAAATTTCACTACAGGATTTGCGAATGAATGCTGGGCTGGGCCACCTCGAATGGCGTGAGCCGCATGCGGGGAGACCCGCACGTACGGTTTTTAGGGGGATCTGGTCGAAAGACCGGCCGGCGCCCACCCGACTAGAGGGACTGAGAAATTAATAGAGTACAAAACTTATCTTCAAGCTTTACCTTATTCTGATCGTTCAGAGGGCGATCGCGGAGTCACTGAATGAAGTCCTCCGTTTCTTTCGGAGGTGCTGACCCGCAGCGAAGCAGAGATGACTAAGTGACATATGGAATATGACGACGACAACAGCATGTCGTAGAAGGAGATAACAGGTGGAGCCAACGACCCACTAAGACTAACGTATCTACAATTACATCCCCGAGCGGCAGTCAAACGGGGGCGTGAATGCAAGATGCCAGCGGAATGATCGGCCGGACAGAGGCTAGGGCTGCTTCCTTCCCACCGCGTCCTTCCTTGTGTGTCGGAGATATAAAGCGAGTGCACCGGAAAAGAACGGGAACTGGGTCGATCTATTCTATGGCGAAGCATCCGAAGCATAACTGCACACTCACACGATCTTTGCCGAGAGATAGGAGCATTCGGTGGAACCGGTGAACTACACTTGCTTCTGGATAGATGTGTGGGACAGAGGGCTCGTGGTACCAGCTGCCCATCCTTCCTCCTCTGCTTTGAGAACCGTGTGAACGGAGAGTGGGCAGAAGGGAAGGAGGTCCTCATACGGAGTCGCACACTTACTTGAGCAGTGCGGGAGACTGGGGAATGGGTCGAGTAAACTCCCCTGGAAAAATAACAGACGAAGCTTTACTTAGATAGGGCTTTGTTTGATTGGTATTTCTTTTTTCTTAGTGATTGGAAAGGAGGGCGCCTGGGTATGTTATAGAAAGGGAAGGCCGAGGTAGTACTTCGAATGGCGAAGAGAGGCGGCTCGGCAGGGAAGGAAGGGGAAATCGTCAAGGATGACTTCTTTGTTGGCGAAACGAAGGTCGCGTTAGCGCCAGTGATTCTCTAAGCCGGTCTGGATTTCCAACGCCTCGGGAAACTGGTCGAGATAGATGACAGCACCTTTTTCCTCTCTTCCTTACCGGGAGGGAAATCTTATCTTATGGCCTTAACCTCCCGCCCGGCCCGGAAATAGCAACCAGCCCCCCCTCTGATCCATTCATTTCTGCAAGCAGGGGGGA
>OX940875.1:2500-25000 GCA_954871525.1 Parietaria judaica
GCGCCCAACCTATGGGCTTTGAAGGAAAGGGAAGAAAACACAAAGATGGTCACTCCTTTTAGGAACATGGCTCGTTCAGTCACCTCCCTCGCAGCTCGCTGGCCCGTTCATTCACTTGCTCATGAACTCGCAGCTTCGCCAGAAGCGACTAGTCGCCTCCCTTCCTTTCCTCCGCCGAAAGATGCTTAGCCAGAAGCGACGAAGGGGGAAGCTGTCTACGAAGCTTTGCCCCTTGCTTTACAGAGATTGTTAGGAACTGACTAAATGACTAGATTCTCCCGGAACGCTAGCTAAGCTAATAAAAAGTCTTAGTTCCCCTCAATCAAATCAATAAGCTTATTGATTGATTCAGGGCGCCGCCCTCCTTCTTAGAACCCATTGAGGGGGGCCTCGGCCCGGGAAGGGGAGAGTGGCCGAGTGGTCAAAAGCGACAGACTGTAAATCTGTTGAAGTTTTTCTACGTAGGTTCGAATCCTGCCTCTCCCACTTGTTGTAGACTTCAGAGAAGAGAAAGGAGGCATTCGTCAGCGTAGGAAGGCCCACCGAGCGACTTTTTTTTGGCCGTGCCGTGAAGTGAAATTGTATCGTATGTTAGTTAGAGAGGTTGGCGAACTACTACGATCTATAGATTCCCCATCTATATCCAATCCCAGCGAGAATAGAAGCGAGTCGCTTCCGGCTTGGCTTGTAGTCGTAGTCTTTTAGCTTATGTAGTGGTCGGCCTTCCTACACGCACGCGCCCGCCAGAATGCCTCCTTGGTTCTGGACGAAGCCAAGCCGGATACATACGATAGGCGAAGGAAAGACCCCCCATTTCATAGCGCCTGGGGAACGCAAGTTTGCTCGAGGATTGGAGAGGAGAGGTGGAAGAAAAGGCTCGGGATGGATTTTGGAGTCTTTGTGCGAGCCGTATGCGGTGAGAGTCGCACGTACGGTAACGAGGGGGGTTCGCGTCTATACGTGTAGTGTGGTGGTTGGGCCTACCCACCCTATTTGTTCCATGATTTATGGGTCTACTGGAGCTACCCACTTCGATCAATTAGCCAAGATTTTGACCGGATACGAAATCACTGGTGCTCGATCTAGTGGTATTTTTATGGGGATTCTATCTATCGCTGTAGGATTCCTATTCAAGATCACTGCAGTTCCTTTTCGGGCGGCTGTAGGACGGACGGCCGCCTATAGGTGGTAGGGTAGGGTGGGTGGTACCGCTCAGATTGCGGCCAATCTTCCTAACCGCGCGCGGGCCGGGCTTAGAGCGCGTGAAACTCATCACTACCTCGTAAGGGCGTTGAGACCATAGCATGTTACACGAAAGCGCCGCTTTCTCTGTAGTGTTGTCACACAGCTGCCCGCCTAGAAGAGCCACTCGCTCTGTAGTGTTGTCACACAAGATAAGCACGCCGCCCGCCTGTTGGCCGGGCGAATCGAAGTTCTCTTCCGGTCAACTGTCCACCCAGTCAAGTGCAAAAAACACAGTAGAATCACGCAACGCACGCTGCTGGTGTGCTTCCTGCCCGCGAGGAAAGAAAGAAGAGCGACAAGGTTTAGTTCAGATTTGACTGTTTGCAGCATGGGAGCGGATTACCCAAAAAATCCCTGGGAACAATGAAAAAAAAAGATATCTCGGTAACGAAAACTATAGGGGGCTGTATTGGCGAGATCCAACGGTGAACAGCTGCCCAAAAGAAAAACCGCCTGGAAGTCCGAGGACCTTTAGTACCCTACCCCCGAACCAGCAGCCTTCGCGCCAAGCAAGACCGCCCTTGTCCCTTTCCTTCTCCTAGCGCTCATTGACATCGTATGCGGGTCATCGGGATGGGGAACATAATATATGAAATTACTTGATCCGTGAACGCCGGCGGACCAATTCCTTCATTCAATGCTGCGTATCTATCGCTAAATCTGTGCCGGAGATCGGAGCGCTACACTTTCACTTATATGGGTCCAGAGGGAAGAGCAAGGTCCCTCAGCCAAGAGGGAAAGAATCTTTCCTTTCGTCTCATACTCAACGATTCAGCCGAGAAGATTCGGGCACAAGAGGCTCAGTCAGACTTTCCACGTGGCAATTAACTCTTTCCTATCCGAAAGCAAAGCTCAACATACGTGCCATTAGTAGCAAAAAAGGGATCTCGCCGAACAGTGGAACCATGAAAGAAAGTAGAGCTGAAATCTCGTGCCAAAGTGGCACACATATGCTTCCAAATGCGATTTCATGTCCGGGCTGCTTACCGGCGGAGTGCATGGTATAGGTATGATTAGGTGCTTTGACGTCGAGGAAAGATCTATCGCGCCAGTCCATACGCCAAAGCCTAAGATCAACTCCATCCACCGGAACAAGGATTTTTAGCCATGCCCCCCCCTGGCTCATGTGGAAAGTCCGAGCTGTATGAAAAAAATAAAACGAGGAGGAGGATCTAGGAAGCGAGTGAACAATGGTCTGTGCCAGACAATGAAGTCCAAAGAGCGAAACCCAATACTAAATCCACAAAGGCCTTTCCTTCACTTTCACTTAATTCCCATCACGGAATTCAACTTACAGCCGAACCTCAACGCCGCCCGAGGCCCCCTCGTGGGATAATCATCCAAGGGGAAGGAAGAGGTTAAATTCCTTGCCCACCTTTGCCCAGCCTTCAACCATTAACCTCTCCTCTGTGCACCCTCCCTGGTGTCTGTCGGATTGATCTTTCCTCCAGAAATTCTCTTCCGGATGAAGCCTATGCATTTCGTCGAGAATTCTGGTTTTTAGTTCAATTCGCAATTGCAAATCCGAGTAATAAAGAGGATTCATCGGGTCCCATTCTTTCTTCTTTTAAAGAAAGCCTCAACCTGAGTTTCTCTTCTAAAGGGGAGAGATTCACACTACTTGCCAGTGGTGGATCGAGTGAAGAGGATCCGGCGCCGCGGGACGAGAGGACGAAGTAGAAGTCAAAATGCTTTCCACTTGTTGATCGTCCTGCGCTTGGTTGCGAAAGGAAATCTTAATTGGGCGAGGCCGTGGAATAGTTTGTTCAATGTTTAGAGTGCGAGGTCGGGCAGGCATCACTCTAAATGTTGTATTGATGATTCTGACTACCAAAGGCATCTTCTAATTTGGCCTATCTTACCGTTCCACTTTGGCTATTTGAGGGGAAGATGCTCGAAAGAAGGTATATATAGGGGTATCCACCTCATGTGAAAAGACGATGCCCTCATTTTTGGCTTGCCCGGGGCCCTTTAGTTAGGTAAGGGCGATGCGTAACCCTCCTGAATGTGCTATTTACTTATTTCTATCATCAGTTGGAATGACTTTTTAGTCGACTATTGCCATAGTCCTATACTCTTCAGGGCATCACTAAGCTTCTTTGGTCAGACGTATCCGCATTCTTAATAGCCCTCTTCGTTGGGTCTATACCGCATTGATGAGCGCTACCGGTACACCACCCCGGCATAAGGAATCCTCCGTAGTAACAGAAGTCGAAGCGAGCAACAGGTCTTTCATCACTGAGATGACCATCCAATGGATGAGAAATCATCATTCATCAACAAACAGAGGATACAGAATAGAAGATAATGCCAATTGAAGCATAGTGGTACCGAAAGACGAACTACGTTGCTCCTAGTCTATATACGAGGATTTGAAAGACCCATTGATGATTATGCCGAGTCCATTTCCAAGGCTAGTTCGAAGACCGGCTCATCAACTGCTCGTTAAGAAACAGATTAAGAAACATAGGAAAAAGCTCTCTTTGATAGCGGTGGGGGTTGAGTCACCAGATCGTACTGGCCCGACCATAGCGGATTAGGAGGCGGAGGTTTAATCACCGGATCAGACACAACAGAAGCAAAGGCCGCAAGCAAACAAATAGTAGGCGCTGGAGCTAAATAAATCAATCGCTTTTTGAATCAAAGT
The DNA here is from genome assembly GCA_954871525.1 of Parietaria judaica. Taxonomy (NCBI): domain Eukaryota; kingdom Viridiplantae; phylum Streptophyta; class Magnoliopsida; order Rosales; family Urticaceae; genus Parietaria; species Parietaria judaica. The sequence goes on from OX940875.1 coordinate 6,393, forward strand.
GCATATGGGAAAGATTCAGTCAGTGCCTAAGAAAAAGGTATGGTCGACTTCGCCCAGTGTACCTAAATTTTTGATATGACTCAGGTAGCGAAGATGGCGTAATTAACAACCATTCCTAATGCAGAAAGAAAGACTGACCCAAGCTCCTCCCATTACACGCAAAAGCAACCGAGACAGAAAGAGTAAGCGTCAACGTCCGCTTCAAAACCTAAAGAGTAGGCCAAAAAGCCTATTGAAGAGTAACCGAGCACTCACCTTTTGAAGTTGGTTGCTGCTATATCTGTTTTTCATCTCGCAGCTACAGGAAGGAGAAGGAAGGGGATTTAAAACTAGAGCGCCAACACCTAACTCCAAAAGCTGCGGCAACATGGAATCGGCTGAAAAGTAGGTAGTATTGCCAGGGTTTAGTGTTTAGGGACGACTAGTTGCTAAGTTGCTTAAACCTATCCTGTCTTCCTTGCCTTCCTAGCCTTTGGACTCGTAGGCATTAGCATCTCTAGCTGTTAGGGCAGCTCAGCTCGGGTTAGCAGCTTTAGGGCAAGTCAAGGCAGTTGTGGTCTTGCAGCTTTAGCAGTTGTTGTAGCCGGCTTTCGAAGACTAGTAGCTCCAGTTGCCTAAAGAAATTCATGAGCAATTGAATGCGGTTGAATGCCGCAATCGCAATTAAGGCTCAAGGCTCGAGTTGGGCTGCAAACGGTGCGCCGAGGGGCAATTGGTTTAAGGGGAGGAACGGGTTTAGTGCTGCTTTCCGACAAGACGTTTTGCTAAAGTCGGATTCATACCTGCCTTCCGCTGCTTTAGTGGTTGCCTTTCGCCTGGGCTTCCCAGCTCTAGCCGCTCTGGTAGCTAGCTCAGTTAGGGCATCTGGTTTATCCAAACCAACCCTGCTCTGTCAGCTCTATCAGTTGGTGCAGCTCTGTAGTTAGGGTGCCTTAATGCCCAAGCCCAATAAGATAAGGGCGTGTCTTTCATTACTGGCTCTAGCTAGTAGCTCTAGTTGCGCAATCAAGGGCTGTCGCATTAGTCGCAATAGGTTGATTGTCATAATCCGCCTTAGCAGTTGTGGCAGCTGGTATTCCTGCAGCTAAGTTCGGCTTGGAGTCTTGTCTTCAAGCCTCTTCCTTCTGTTTAAAATATTCCTTATCCTCTCCGTCTCCTATAATGCTTCGCCCAGTTTGAAAGAAGAAAGAGACTACTATTGTTGATGTCTATTTGAGAACACCTGTTGCTGTTCCGGAGTTCAAGCAGGTAAGGTGCCTACGTAATAGGGGCTTTTTATTTCCTCTCCTATCTGTTCTGTTCCGATTAGCTCTTTAGTCTTTACCTTTCCTTGCTTCCACTTCCTTTCCAAAACAAGGGAAATCCACTCTTTCACTTCAAAGCGGGGGATCTCTTTCACAAAGAAATCGATTAAGGGATTGCGCCAAACAAGCAAGGGTGGTCGTAGATCAGGTGATCTGAACGATCAGAACCGCCTGGACTGGAACGAGATCGATGCCCATCTTGCAGGTCAAGACCAAGGAATCTATCAAGATCCTCTGTCAGATCACACGGCGTCAGCATCTACATCACAGGATGCACCCACCAAGGTCAGCATGGTCAAGCATCATCCGTCCAGCACCATCACCAAGCACTATATCGTCCAGCCAGAGAGGGATAATTACTCCGCCTGTGAGCCAGCTATTACCAGGAGAGTCAAGCCAGTGACAGAGCCAGAGAAAGCCAAGACAATGATTAAGCCGGAGATCGTAAGCCCTCCTCCGAGGCAGTTGACTTAAGATGAAAGCGCTCAATTCAGCTCGTTCCTCCGCCGCGCGTCACTAGTGGGGGCGCCGTTACGGAGCAACCGAGGGAGAGGATAAGTCACATGCATATGAAGGGAAATGAGGGGAGATCCGTTTTCGATCAACATTGAACCTAAGCAGAAGGGGGAATCGCCCGGGCTTCCTCCGTGGGAACGCCCGGCGCGCCATACACTGATTGGTTGCTGAACGGTTCGCATCCCCGACCCCCGGTCTGCTCACCTCAGCGCGCCAATACTGCGCTCCGATCTCTAACTCGATAGTTACAGAATTCCGATAAAATAAATCCCTAAACCTACGAGCTTAACGCATGTATTACAAGGAGCACTATACACCTACTGTCCCTCTACCCGAAATGGACACTATGCGAATGTTAAGAGAGATAGCCGAGAGGAAGGGTATGATTAGCGCACCGGTTTGAGGGGAAGCAAGAGTAGTGAGGAATGGGCTCCCTGATCCTATAGTGGAAGGATAACACTCTCCCCCAGGTGGATAGCTAAATCGCTGCCCTTCCTTTCCACTCTCGGGTCACCTCCACACCGAGTAAGTAGGCGGTGGCTCCGTTACACAGTCGTTGGGGGGAAAGAGTTGGCACATGCGCATTTTGGGTGAACCGCACGATGCTGAGCTCCTGTCCTGAGTCGGCGAAGGCGCCCCGGGTGGCGTGAGTTGCCTTAGTTGAGTCTTCATGACAGAGGAGACTAAAAGGACTCATTGGCATTGGAAAAAATCCATGTTTCATTGGTAAAGATTTAGGTTCTGTCATGCCTCGCTAGGAATGTGACTTATAGTAGTACCCAATTTTGAGTCCGATCGCTTGTTATCACTTGTATAAGGATGGTAACATTCCTATTGTTCCCGATCCTATTTCGACTCTCGAAAGAGAGGAACTGTAGGGCTGGTCTGTGATTCCCGCTATTAGTAGAGTGCGTGTGCTACGTCTGCCTGTTACCGTTCCCTTTGGTTTCGGATATCGGAAAGGAACGGAGTCACTCACGACATCAATCAAATGAAAAGTCCCTCTTCGGAGCGGGCTTTCCAAAGACTTTCGAATCTTGACCGACATTCAATGTAGTTAAAATAACGGATTTTTTGGCTGTTCGGTCAAGTAAGGCCTTCTCAATGTTATCTTTTTCTTATGAGAAAAGCACAAAATCAAAGAGAAAGGACTTCAATTCTTTCCTATCCCGAGGCGATCGAAGTGAGGACAGATCGTCAGTGGTTTTCAGGCTATGAACGAAGCTTAGCCATACCATAGGGGTTGCTCTGAGACCTGCCCGACATGGACAAATGGCACTGGTTGCCCCAAAACTCACTTGCTCATGTATGTGGGTAACATGCAACTTTGATAATGAGCTCCTTGCTCAGCTTTGGAAAAGCCCTCAAATGGCCTTGGATGACCAATTCAAGAAAACTTGGGATGACATCTGCAACGAGTTTAACAAGCAATACCGTTACAATATTTATATAGATGTAACCAAGAGAGACTTAGAAAGAACCAAGCAGCTACCCATAACCTGAAAAGGCTGCCGAAACAACATTAGCGGACCGCCTAATGCTGTCAGCGGAACTCAAAGTGAGCGCCTTACCAAAACAAATCGAGATCTTCAACAATGAAAAATGGAAAAAAGTTATTCATTGAGTGAATAACCCGTCTCCCGCGTTCTCGCTTCCTTTGAGAAAGTCTCTAGGCGTGGAATCATAGACCATCACTAGCAAGGAATAAAAAACTCTGTGACTTAGTTCCTGCCTTCCCCCCATACTCAGATTGGGTGATTGGATTGCTGCAGACATTTCTTACAGTGCCGTCATAACACATGACCACATCTCGCCATGAAGTTTTTTGAACAACGTTCCAGGTTCAGACAATCCTCTCGATGAGCGGACGATAACTCCTCTGATAGAGCTCGAATGAACCATCCCCTCATGCGGATCTCACTGGAAGGTTTAAGAACATCCTGTTAATTAGTTCATCCCGGGACTGAGGGGAGCTTTACGAACATACTCTTAGGCTCGGTGCCCTTTTATTGATGAGTTTCTCCCGGACTGGAGTCCAGATTTGATTTTAGGGTGCGACAGCTTTTGCTGACACGCCTACCCGACCGTAGGGTTTCGATATATCTGTGCTTTCTTGTTTTTCTTTGCGATTCTCAGAACTGCTTCTAAGGCTTGCACCTGTTTCATTCTTTCAATATTAATTTGACATAACAAACATGAGGATTAAGGTGCACGTGTGATTGAACAAACGAGTTTTGCAAGGGAATTCACGATGTTTGTTTTAGATTAAGCGACAGAGCAAAAAGGAAAGGACAACGATTGGATTATGCAAACAAAACAAAGCGGAGTTAAGTTCCCTATGCTTTCTTGGTCTATAAGGTTAAGTCCTCGGAACCTTGGGGCCAATCGATGACCCCTACCTCAAGGAAGAACCTGCTGTGCATGCTGAGTGGTGAGAACCATTCGGAAAGAACCGCAGCTACCATAACTCCATGGAGCAAATAGGCTTTGGACAACAGAAAGAGTCTTCTTCAATAGGAATAGAGTTTTTCTCTATTATCCATTTTTTTCAACTTGCCATTTGAACTCTCCTAGGGTGCGATCGTAGGGAGCTTGCTTTGAATCGCTTTTTCTCATTCGGGACTCAAACGAGGCGACTACTCTTTGACTCTGGTTTATGAGTCACAGTTGCTAACGGGAAAATGCGTGTGTACTAGTGCTTGTGCTTGCTCATTAAAGGATGCCCCGGTAGTCAGGGCTAATAAGTAGACTTTGAAGTAGGAGACGATCAGAGTTTTCTTCTATATAAATAGGCTATTTTCGCTTAACGAGTTAGAAGATGTTGCCAATGACCGGGTATCGAGAAGAGTTAGATGCGAACCCTCTCGAAAGGGAGTGAAGTGCCTCACGGGTGTGGGGAAACTATATAAGGAGGTCCCGTCAGTGTGTAAAACCAAGAAGAAATTGGGAGCTTCTGAGTTGTAAGCTAAGCTTGAGAGCTGTGCGCTTTAGAGAGATATCTTGTATCAGCTTGAAAGTTTTCAAATAGTTTTAACCACTTCACTTCTTCAGTTGCTTCTTATCTCTTGTGTTTTTCGTCTATTCCTCTCATCTGGACCGAGGTCTTTTGTAAAAAATAGTTTATGCAACTATTTCTTGGTTTCTTCAATGCCAATCACATCACTACCGGATAACAGTATATCATCAACATATACAATAAGTATCACAATACCAGATGACCTATGTCTCACAAAGACAGAATGATCAGCCTGACTTCTTTATTTCACACAAACAGATTCCTCATAGAGGAACCTACCTTCTTAGGGGGGGACCAAGCCGACTTTCTTGTTTGGAGCAGACGACTGGCGCTTCCCTAGGGTTCCAATGCCCTATCTGTCTTCAAGAAAAGAAAAGAGGAGGTGCTTATTATATTAATAAGACGGGTGTGTACGCAATTAGCAAGAATTTCATAATAGAGCCAAGTCCGAATCCATCTCCTGTCTAGTGGAAAGCTTTCTAGAGGCAGAGGAATAGCTGCGGATTCTGCCTTTCAAGTAGTTGGAGGTGCCGCTGAAGAACATGAATTCGCTAAAAAAACATTGGGTGGCTAAGAAATACATGAATTGGGACAAAAAGCATTTCCTGGCTTTAGTCCAGTCCAGGCTAAGCTCTTGTTGAAGCATTGGCTGTAGCCTCTCCTTTTCTTTCTTTATTGAGATTTTCTTTGGCTAAGAAAGCAGACACGCCCGATCTTCTCACCAGTTTCTCTTTGCTTTGAATAGCTATCCCTTTGTACTCAAGGGATGAAGGAATGGATGCAGACTAAGAACACTTTACTTGTAAATCGGTTCAGATTTCGCATTACTAAATAAAGGACCTGCAACGGCAGAGACTATTTTAGCTCTTTCACTCCGTTAAATAGTTACTATGTTCGGCATCATAGCAGGAAAGACGAGCTAAGCTTGAAACTCCTAGGAAACAAGTCTTTGATTCGATTGATTTTCACTCTTATGAGATAGGAGGAATAGCGTAGTTTGTTTCGTACCCGAGTAAAAGACTTGCCTTTCTCTACTTTGGTGCTGTAATATAAAGAAGAGGTTCCCATCTCCTTTTAATTAAGAAGGAATAGAGCGTCAGCTTCTTAGTAGCTAGACTGAGAAGCAGAGGAAGAAGAAGAATTGCTCGGAAACAGAGGTCATTCTTGCCAGCTTTTATCGTAGGAAAGAGGTCCGGATTCCTTGATTAAAAGCAAGAGAGTCCCCAGTAAGTAAAGAGAGAAGGCTTTCGCACCTCAACCTAAACCCCAGCCAGCATTGTAGGACTCAATCCCTTGTTCTTAGTGATAGAGATTGTCAGGTTCTCACATAAGAAAGCAAGTCTACCCTCGTTCTAGAGCTAAAGTAAGGAAGGTTCTAGAAGAAATCATCGAAGCCGAAGCTTAAAGGTTATAGAGTCGTTATGAAGTCATTCCCAGGTAAGCAAGTAATATAGCCAAAGGGAAAGGACTAAAGGAAGTCCCATCTAGTGCTAGTTCTCTCGTAAGCCGGGTTTGAGAGTCTTTACCTGATACCATACTTGGAAGACCCCCTAGGGGTTTAGAGAGGAAAAGAACTTCACGGGTTGTTCAATGCAGCTTTAAATTCAAGTCGCCCCTCTATCGCGCCTCTCAAGCATTTGTAAGCTGAGTGTTCTGTGGCAGGAGATCCAGTCTTAAGCCCGCGGCTTGGCCAACCAATGAAGCAGCTTGAGAGCTCGGCTCGGCCTGGGACTAAAAAGGTAGCTCTTTCTTCCTTAATTAAAAGCCGTCCGTCTGGACCTAACTAGGGGGAAGGAGGTTATAACATATCAACCTGCAGTCTATTGGGGAACCCGTCTCCTTTAGAGGGTTCTACGTCACTCACGAGAAGGGGCATTTTTAACCCTACTTCTCTTTGTCCATTCATCATTTAGAAAGAAGTCAATTTCCATCAGCACAAAGTCCTATGCTTCGAAGCCCTTAGTAATTCTCAATACAGAAACCGATGCCAAGGCAAGGGTAAGGGTACTTTAAGAGCTATTCCGAGAAAGAGAAAGGCTTCTTTTAGTTCTTTTCACGACTCTGCTGCTATTGAATCCGCTGCTCTTGCAGGTGGTAGGGCAGTAGGAGTAAAGGCTATAGGATAAGGAAATGGCCTAACTAGGAACGGCAGACTCAAGGCAAGGGGCGTTGTGGTTTTTTCAAATACCACAACGAGAAATGGCTGTTCAAAGGCAGAGCCGATTGATCGATCACTGAACTTGATCCACTTTACCCTTTCCTTTTAAAATGAAACCAAAAAAGATCTTCCTGGAGCGTTGAATTCAGTTTTCAACCGCAGCCGAAGCTAGTTTGTATCATCTGAACTGCTTATCCCCGTCGAGCTTATAAACCAAGCAGCAAAGACCACCTACCTTGTACTGCACTCTCCAAGTATTCACATACTGACCTTGTGCAGCTAGAGATGTAGGCAAAAGATTGACTAAGTGAACTAGTACTTTATCCCCAAGGCATCTCGGCACTGCTGCAACTGGGGCATAGCATAATAGGAGAGTCCCCTCTTTCCTGCTAGACCAATAGAAAGGAAAGGAGGGATTCAAGGCCTTTCCTTTCGCTTCGCTTGACTCACTTCATACCTTTCTGAACTGCTATTTCACTCACTGCAGTTAACGTCCTAACATCTTCTAGGGTAAATGGGTAAGTGGTGCTCTCTTTCGCGTAAGCCCTTTCTTTGGTGGTGCTCTTGATGTGCTTTCCCTCCTGGCAAGTGACTTAAAGAAAACAAGTGAAGTAAGCTCCCCCCCGATCCAAGCGAGCGGAGGGGCTTGAAGGATAGCGAGAGCAAGTTCCATCGAAAGAGACTGTTAAGTAAGGGTGGCGCTTGTGAGTCAACGTTGACACTTTCCATGTATGGATCATACCTTTTGAAGTGACTCCCAGGTAAAGAAAGTGCTGGTACGAAAGGATAGCTATTCAAAGCATCTCGCAAGAAAGGAATAGGACCTAGAAAGTGCCACAGCTTCTTCGATAGCAGCGGATTTTTTAACATACGATTCGTTCAAAGCCCAGAGACATGCCTGCTACGCTTCCTTCCTCAACAATCAAAGAAGCATTTTCGATTCCCTCTCGTGCTAACAGCGATTCAGGTAAGCCAGGAGCTAAGCGGTAATGCCCTATGAGCCTACTTCCTTCTTCCCCTGTTCTGCTCTTAGAAATAGAGTCAACCAGTTAATTAACTTCGCTAGCACCGTCTTCTTCCCTCAAACATCTGCAGATCGGAGTTGTTCACTTCTCTGTCGAAAGAGCGTATTCTTTTATTGCAGCTAATTACGAATCTCAATCAGTCTTGTCTGTACAACAATCCCAATGGCTAATTCGGCTCTTAAGCCTGGAGCCTGGAACTCAATCAAAAAGAAATTCTCTTTTGCCGGGAACTACTACTTCTAGTCTACCTACGCAGCTCCCCTTCGAGGCGAAGTAAGAGCCTATTTGATCACGGACCCAATCGCCAAGGAAAGACTTTGAATCTTTCACCGTACCCTTGCAGGGGAATCTACTTCTGAGATGGGATGCCGAGAAAAAGCTCTTTTTAAGAGAGATATTCTTTTTATGGTATGTAACTCCGCGAGCTAGGAGCGCATCATCGGGGCAGGGCGAAAACGAACATAGGATCAGCATCATGGCCCTCTTCTTGTTACAGAATGCCCTCTTACTCTTGTTACTGTTCTCGAATCCGAAATTGAATAAGCCAATGACGATCGAAGCCGAATAACCGCTGCTGTGAACGTAGGAGCTCTAACCGTTGCCGCAGCAGATCTGATCGTAGAAGCTGTGATTGAGGAAGAGTATAAGTGCGCAAAGAGCTCTGGGACTTCAAATTGGACTCTTTCTGGGCTGAATCCAATAGTATTAGACAAAGAAGGAGCCCCTTTCAGAACAAATGCTATTGAACCAACTGCAGGTGCAGATGAAGTGAATCAGTTGTTTGCCTACCCGCCGTTTGAATTCTCGCGGACGCTTGGGAAGGTGAAGAGATTCGGTTTTGAAAGAAGGGACATCCCTTGACTCAACCGTGGGAATAACCCCGTCTTTTCGGTCTTGGAGGGAGCTATGGATGGGGTATGCCTCTATCTGTCTATATGGCAATTCCGCACTAAATACAGCCCTTTCTTATTCTTAAGGCAGTTCAGAGATGAGCCCACAATGGTGATGGTGAAGGAGCTTTCTGTCTTTCTGGGATCAGTACTGCTTTATCAAAGATTCTCGAAAGCGAGTGAGAGGTATGCAATCCCCAGCGCAGATGAAAGGTAAGCCATTAAGCACTTGCTTACTTTACTGATAGGGGAGCTCTTTCTCGCCCGTGAAATGAAGCGGTTTTAATATAGAGAAGAGAGCGCGTTCAGATATTCCATTTTATATAAGCCGCTAGCGCACCTTTACGTAAGAATCGTTTTCCAGCAAGAGCAAGCAAGGGCTTTTCAGCAGATGTCTTATTACGTTCCTCTCACGATTAGTTATGAAATTGTCGGCATCACTATATCTTATCTTATTCCCCGTACTGGCTCTACTATAGTAACAGAGACAAGAGATGTGATCTCGCCATCCCTTACTGTCTGTCTCTCCCTCTCCCTACCACCAAGACCGGAGCTAGTGGTTTCACTCATTCACCAACAATGTGAGAAGTGAGAGCCGATAGTGAGTTTCTTCATGGCCCAGTTAAGACAGAGCGAAGCGAGGGTCGATGTAATTGAGCTATAGCGACGGAGTACGTTGATTCACTCAAGACCTCAACTAGCGCTCTTGCCTTCCCTTCTAGCTAGCCATGGAAAGAAGTCCATTTTCGGATTCTGTAACAGAAAAGAAAGACTAGCGGCCCTTCTTCCTATTCCATGAAATAGCAGCGGAGTCATGAACAAGAATAGCCTACGCTATTTATTGACTTTCCTCCCCTCGGGAGAAGGAGCAACAGCCTTTATCTAATCGACTATTGAACCATCTCACCTGAAAGTCACTCGCTACCTTTCTGCCTTTACTCCTAACGCCCAAAGCACCAATACTGCTTATGTAGCATCAACAGCAAAGACTTGGCCTCTAACATAAGAGATTCCTACTAAATACCATCTTAACACTTTGAATTGGGAGTGGAAAGGTCTCTAATGAGCTCTACTCTTTCAAGTCAAAGTCAAAGTCGGGTAGACTAAGATGGAGTTTCTTTTACAGTTGTTCCAGGGATATGGGTGAAAACGGGTTCCAAATCTTTCTATAATCTAAGGTAAGGTAAGCTTGTTGACTCAAGAACGCATTCTCCTTCGGCCTTCGAAAACTAAGAGTTTGGTTGATGCTGCATATCGCACGCTTGTTATATTTGTTTATTTAGTTAAGTATAACTAACTGAAAGCGCCTATGAATTAGTTCCAAGAAAGCGGCCGTTCACGTCAGGCGAGGTTTTTTTTCATTAAGTGTCGTTTTCTTACGTCGAGATTGGGTTGGTGTTCAGTATACCGTACTGTATCGAAAAGAATGCATTAGAGAGTATGCATAGCAGTCTTCCACCCCCATTCGGGCTCGTTCGTTTAGCAGATCGAATGAATAAGCAGTCGAAATTATTTGATGTGCCGCTAGTGCTTTGGTGTAGCGAAGGTTTACTTCTTGCTGTCGCCTGGATAAGAGGAAGGGTGGGCGGTTGGTGGGTTTTTTAGTATAGAGCTCTTTTCAAGCTGGACTTTAAAGAAAGAGATTGATTCCAACCAAATCTTAAGAACAAGCCTTTCAGGCTGACTAAGCGCCTATTTCAATGACTTTATGTTATTCAATAGCGGTCAGATGTCTGTAACTAGAAAGATGTCTTCCTGTCCAAACCTTTTTTGTCGAGTGAAACTCCGCTTCTTAAGAGCTTCTTAGAGCTTCTTTGGACAGACTCACTCCCTTACTCGCTGGGTTGGCGTATCCAAGGTAGCGCCAGCAGCAAGCGTAGGGGTTACTACGTAAGTGCGTTCGTTAGCGCGTTACGTTTTCTCGCTTGCTAGACACGAAAACTAAGGATAGACGCGCTGGGATAGCAAGCAAGTTTGTTGAAAGAGGGGGGATTTAAGATCTTCAAGAGTTTTCTTTTAGTGATAGGGAATGCCAATGTCTCTGATGATAATGTAGATTTCAATGTCAATAGCTTGGCTTGGAGGAGGTTCTTCACTTCAAGACGTGCTCCTTTGAATCCTACACCGACTTCTAAGTTCTTCCATAACTTTATGCTCTTGCTTTGTGACCAGCTGCTGACTGAGAAACAGACTTGATTGACCGGAGAAAGTTTCCAGCGACGATAGGGTAAGAGCCACTTCTTTCTTGCGGTGGGACGCTTGCGCTTGCGTAACCAATTTCTATTTCCTTGGCTCAGGCTATTGAACTCATCTTATGTGCTTTTGAAGGAACTCCAGTTCAAGGACTCCACTCCAGTCAAAGACAGAGAAGCAGCTAGTGACGAGTGCTGCTATTGCTTATGGGGTTTCTCCTCTTTTTCAAAGAGTTTCGATGCCGATTTCGACTTCTAAGACGAGTAGGAGTAGGAGCTCGCGTCGGAGAAGTCATTAGTCGTCTAAGTCGGGCTGGCATGTCTCTCTTTCCTCACTTTTGAACTAAAGATAGTTCGTACAAAGGTCCATGATCCATGATCTTTGGTCCCCTAGTAGAGGCACCCCAACTTAGTGAAGCGAGAATTGATAATGCCCTTGGTTGGGGAGGAAATCTGTACGCGCTTTTCCACCTGGCGAGAAAGAACTCCAGGCGATCCATTAGTGAGGAGTGAGTACGATCCCGTTCTTTGGCGTGGCGGTTTGAATTTATCAGCAAAGCAGCACAGTCTAATTACAAATAATCGTTTGCAAGGCATGGGCGGCATCATAATCCGCTAACTTCTTTTCCTCATTTCGTAAAGTCTTGTCGTACTACGTGAGTTCTCGCCGTAACATTACATTACCCGGCTCCAACTACTTATGAATGAGTCAGTGAGTGTAGCATTGATTAGTTATATAGTCTTGAGAAATAGTTGAGCATCTTGTATAATAATATAGGTTTTAATAATGTCGAGCCTGACTCCTAGGTTTGACCTGGGACATGGGACAAGGCTGTGCGTTCACCGGGGATGGATGTGGTTGATCCTTTGCCCTTCCCTTTTGGTTTGAACTTATCGACGACTCGGCTACCTTTTCCTCTTGTTGACTTTGCGCTTGTGGATGAGACTTGAACCTTCTCGTCTACTCCTCCCCCTTTGAGACGGAGGTGCGCGGACTTTCTACTATCTAATCACTACTTTCGTTGCCAGTCGGTCAGCTACTCCTTCCGCCGAATCCCAAAGCACGAACTCGGTTCATTGCAAGGAAAGGGAAGCCAATGCGCCCCTACTTGATCCATCTATTGGGACTCGACCATTCGGGTGGGTGGACTGAATCTGTGCTTTCGAATGAATCCTTCCCTTGGAATGACCCCTGACTTGAACCTTTGAGGCCTACTTACTCCTGTGAAAAGCAGTAACCTTGCCCATTAGCAAAGACAATTCCTCCATCACTGAGAGTTCGCTTGATGACTTGACTGAAGTTCTTTCTCATTCCAGTATGCTTCTTTGCTAAACAGGACTCTCTTAGACCAGAAGCCGAAAGCGCAGGTCTTGGACAAGATCCGTTGAAGGGAAGGGTGACAGAGAACAACCAGTGAAGAACAAGGCGAAAGATCAAGCTGAATCCAGATTAAAGTCTGACAAGGCTGCAGAGGAAGCTCCAACTCCAATTATTAATATTTTTCTGTTCGAATTGGATGTCTTACTAATATAATAAAATAAGAAGATAGTATTTGATTTCCCCATAGCCATCGTACGCTCTTTTTCGATCGATTGGGATAGAATCCTGAAATGTCGGGCCGATTTGCCGAAGAAAAAGTGCTGGTTTATCTTCTATTATATAGAATTTAAGATAAAGCCTCCAAAACTAAAATTGGACTGCACCCCCCTTTTCTTGAAGACAGCGTATTCGGCATCATCATCATATATGAGATTTCTTTTTTTCGGCCTTTTTTCCGGTAGCTAATGAGCCGTATCCTTGATCCAGAAAAATCCGTTGTCTCCAGAACCATCAGCTATGAAGAATGTGAAGAGATTGACTACATTAGCACCTTAGGAATTCATACCAGACGAAAAGCAATAGGCCCCAAGTCGTGTTGAATCAGAGCTCTTCTTGCTAAATTGAAAGTGAGAGAAGCGATCCGAGGTTGACATCACTGGGGAAGAATAATAAGAAAGGGCCATAATGATTAGCTTAGTTAGTCGTCTCCCATCTCTAAAGGAAGGAGGAGAAGGTAGTTGAATTTCCTTTGGTTGCTGTAGAAAAGGTAGAAGGCGTATAGGCTCTGCCTGATCTGATCCCCGGGGATGAAAGAACTTCTGACCCTGGCCCCGGCTTAACCACACTAAGCTCTTACTTTACTGCTACCGAATTCACCAGATAGATAGAGAGAGCATACTTATAAAGGAGCCCATCCTGTAGGCATGAAGGCCAGTAAGCTAACAAATATGTCTCCAACTGTCAGATTTAAGAATAAGAATAAGATAACTAGCGTGACTATAAAGCCAATGAAGAGGAAAAGCTTCAGAAGTCTGAACATTCGCAGGTAATCCGCACTGAACTTCTTTCTACCCATGGACACAATCTTAAACTGTTTTAGGGCAGCAAAGATAAGTGTTTCGAGTTTTTACCTTTAGAATAATAACCACAGCAACAATAACAAGCCATGACAGGCCATAAACCTGAAATTAACAAAAAGAAAATCATAATAAAAGAGCAACACTTGAAGCCTATATGACTATTCGGGCCTCTAACCCCCAGTGAAGCCATATGACTTCAAAAGGTAGAGAAAGGCCCGATCATGCACAATAAAAAAGACTATACAGCTGAAAAGGCCAACCGTTTTTCCTTGAAGTTTACAGTAGACATGGGCGTAAAGTTGCAAGTACTGAACTGTCTTAATGTGAAAAAGAACAGTATTTGATATGCTGTTTTTACTCGATTCACCACAAGATAGAAAAGACTAATAAAAGTTTAAACCACCTTTTCTTGCCAAGGCATCTTCCTTAACGTAAGAAAGGATAGTTAATCTATCACTTCCGGAAATATGATACGGATCCTCCTTGAATCAACTAGTGGATCACCTTTTCTTAAGGTTTCGTACTACTCTACTACTCAAGTGATACGTGAATTGCTCAGGAGAAGTTTAGCTAACCGGAAGGAAATCGTGATAAAGTTCGGTTCTCTAGACCCATCTGCCGCCCTGGAGAAGGGGCGCGGTGTTGAAATTGTTGAACCGGAAATGAGTTGGAAAGGAGTGGAACGAAAGCAGACAAGTGAAGACCAAAAGAGACAGGCTTATGACTAAACACTCCCCGGAACGAAGCCCAATCGATTCGAGTCGGTCAGTCGAACAAACAAAGACTATAGTTCGCGATCAAGTCGTTCGCTTCTATAGCGGTTCGGAATTCAATATAAATCTGTAAAGTTGTTCAATTGATCCATCAAGGATAGAAGGGAGCGGGGGTATAAGTAGGGGCTTCTTGAATGGGATGGCTTTTATGGATGTCCCAGAAATAAGGCCTCCAACTCTATGTTATAGCCTTCATGCCCTCGATCCGACGGTCCTCATTCTCCCACTTGGCAAGCTGCTACTGTGAACAACAAAGTAAAGGATGCTTCCAGAAACCGTCTAGGTTCTTCCTAGGAAGATTCCTTCTTTCTGTCCTATTGAGAGGATGATCCCTGGCCATCGCCTGTGGTCTTAGATCTACTGCTTTCTAGCTCTATGAAGAATCCCCTTACTCATTAGCGTACTAAAGACTCCCGCACCTGGGATTAGTTGCCTTAAGCCTTTTCCTCTCACCTTGCTTACCTGGGACTTCCCTACCAAAGGGCAAGCGGTTTAACTCATTGCCTTCAACCGGACCATTCATCCCCCCGTAGCGGTAAAGAAAGAATCTCACTCAAGCCTTCTCCGCCCTTATGGCTGATGCTTTAGCTCCCGCTATTCAAACTGATAAAGCCTCTCTCTCTCTTTCTTTCCTTTTTTCTTTTTCTTGTTATTTTTTCTTCGTATCGGGTGGTTGGGTCGAGGTGCTCCGCTAGTGAAATCGGTCCATTGACACCTACAATTGTTTCACCAAGGCCTTACTCAAATAGGGGGGTGGGGAACGCCCAACCCCAAGAAGAGAAATTTGTGATAGCTGTTCTCACTGAACCCTTAAGGAGATCCGTTTTAAACAATCGCTAAATGGGAACCATTCGGATATTTGGTTTAGCTGGCCGATCTTATCGACCCCGTCATAGGTGAGCCTCTATCTATAAGGAGGTTCTTTAGGTCTTTGTACAAGCCAATAGATGGAGTGCAGGTGGTCACGCTTCACTTACCTAGAAGAGCTTTTCACCACATAGATTGAGGCTGAGGCCTCTTGGCAAACAAAAGCCTAATCTTGTTACACGCCTGGCGAGCGTTGCTCTTTATGGTCGGACGAATGAGAGCCTGGAAACTCACTAACTTCCTTTGCAAGCACGCATACTCTTACTATTAACATAACGATAGGAATGGAATGATGAACAGGCTAGGTACATGAACCTTTCAGAGTAGTTAAAGGACATCAAGCCAAGCATTCGGCAACCACGAAGCCTCAATGTCAATCGAAGTCGGAACAGGCTTATGCAGAGATCGTCTCACAACTACGGAAGAGAGGGCGAGAGGCTTCTATTGAATTTTTCAAAGGTTGTACTCGCCTTGAGCCTTTTGCCAAACGATTGAGAATACCTTTCCAAATCTCTGTTGGGCACGCTTTCGGGAAGAACATAGAATAGTATAGAGTCGGGCGGTTTTTAATACCACTAGAGGCTTCTCTTATAACTTAATAAGAGAGGCTAGGGTGTCTTAGCATGAGCTCCCAGTTGGGGATATTCGAGGTTGTCTACGAAGGAGGCAAGGGCTTTGATGTGTAGGTACAACTTCCTCCTTCGTGTCAAAAGGGAGATTTTTCTCTTTTCGTTTTACGATTTCAAGAGGGGGAGGTTTTCTTTAGAGTAACCTAAATGAATTCGCGTTACAAAGATGATAAATTTCTCCTTGTTTTTCGTATCTGACCTTGACATTTTCAATCGATTTCCCATGTCTAGGTCTAGCGATCCCTCTTTGGGTTTGTAGATTAGGACCAATTCCTTCTTTTTTTTGCAAGCTATACTCGGAAGAGAAAGAGTTATTGTGGCCAGACCTACTATTGAAATGGAAAGGATTTCACTTAGCGAACGATCGTTACGTTCTGATATAAAGGACGGTATCAACACCTTTTGCATCTTTTAAAGTAAAGGAAATATATAAGAATAATATGAATATTAATATTGTGTTGGGGCCTGAGGACCAGGATGGCCGAAGATCAAAACCTAAATGTGCCAGGGGTTGGTTGATCATCGAAGCCAGGGCAATAACGATTAAGGAATTTGAGCGCTGATGTAGCTAACAGCCGCCTTCATAGTCGATTCATTAGGGTCGTCACCTTCTACCCGGAAGTATCCACCGTTTTCTTTGTCTGTTAAGCCTCACAGCTATGGGACTTCCTAAAGAAAACTACAATCGTAGTTTATCAACCACTCACAAGACCACCGAGATCTTCGACTTAGCTCCCAAAGAAAATCCACCCGGCCCTTACCCAACCTATACAAGGGGAGCGGAAGAAAACGAAAAGGAGACAAAGTCCTAACTAAATCATAACACAAGCTACCCATTCCATCTATTCAGTCGAGTGGATCCGATTCGTTCTTATCTATAGATAAGGCAAGAGAGAACTTATGACTTCGCGGATGGAGAGGGATTCGAACCCCCGGTAGTCCTATCAATACTTCGGTTTTCAAGACCGACTCTTTCAACCGCTCAGACATCCATCCCCTTCGCGCTTCGCCCGCTCTATCTATCCGCGCGCTGGCAGGTAGGGGCTTATCTATGTGATTCGCTACGCTTGCTTGCGCCTATCGGCGGACTCTATTGCCTGCCGGTTAGCGAAACTTTTCCGGTAATACGAATCGCTACGCTTCGCTTGTTTCTATATGATAATATGCACCTTGGTTGCTGCGCTCCCTGCGGGTATAAATATTAAGAGAGTGAAGAACGAATGATCCTCCAAACAAAAAGAAAAGAGTGATTGAGTCCGACTCAAGCGAGTGAGTGAAAGGCGTGGCAAGAGAGCGAGTTAGCATGCTAAGCTAATCCTCTGCATTTCTCGTCTCAAGCCCATGATTTCGAGGACTCAGGTAAACCCATCAAGTTATTGTGGGAATTCCCTTCTATCCTTTTTGAGTAGTTGATAGCCTCCTTAGAAGTATTTGTATCCTTCCTACTAGTAGCAGTACCTTTTATAGCCCATCCAGTTGTAATAGATAGTCCCAGTATACGTAGAAGTGTAAGTAAAAGTCCTCCAAGTCGCACGGTGTTTTCGTTTTAACCGAAAGAACTTCTTGCGCAATTCATGCCTTTCTGTTTTTATGACCTGTTTCTTGATTTCCATTTAAAATAGTTCTCTGGACTTTTTATCAATATGAGGTGATCGTAACACAGTATATAAGACTCGTGATTCAGGCAATCCAATCTTCCGTGTGTAAGGCGGAAGCCCCAAAAAAAGGTTTTCAAGGTGATCAAAAGATCGAATCACTATGCGTATCTTGGTGGTCTTTCTTTTTGGCTGACTCCTCCACTGATACATGGAATAAAAAAAGAGGAAAATATTCTCATTATAAACTGAGTGGGGCTGGTGTTTTTACAAGAAATCTCTAACCAACCCTCTTGTAAAAGATCTTTCCTTAACATCAAGTATGTTGGTACTAGATAAAAACCGGGTGACTCCAGCAATTTCTTTGTCTTAAACGCCTCAACATTTTCAGGAATTAGTCACTTCAACAGTCTTCGATGGTTATACGGGTATCCAAAGCACGAACGAGATGGATGTTTGTTGTCCCAACCATTCTTCTTAGTCCTGATCCTGATAAGGAAAAGGGATAATTTATAAAAAAGTTTTCGTGTTGTTGATTCCGAGGAGTAGTGCCTCTTCCTCTATGCCTCCTATTGGTACTAGTGGAGTAGGTTTGACCCAACACAACTATAGGGGTGTAGTGTAACCTTTCGCTCAAAGCTTATAGTCTTTCGGCAAGAATCCAAGTCTAAGTTTGAGTCGGTAGTCTCTGAGCCTTCTACTTCAACCTCTAGTCTTATTTATAAGAGAGTGAGTGAGAAGTGTGTGCTGCTGTGTAAACGGTATATTCGTAGGATGTTCGATATTCCTATGGATGTCGGACTCTGCTGGTATCCTGTTTGGACTTCGTCGCTAGTACCAGAGCCCTTAAGAGCTCTCTTTTTTCCGGGATTTCTTTTCCATATCATTATTGAACAAAGGAGTTCTACTCGGGCCTCAGTTTCCGACCAGGCCCTACCTAGAGATCATATTCTGGTAGAGGGTAAATCTGTTCTTTCTGCTTCTGCGTATGCTTATCTTTTAGCATTCGCCTATGCGGAAATGCTGCTTTGAATTACATATTTATATCTAGCTAGGCCAAAGAGCAAAAAAGGGAGTGGTTTCAATAGAAGTTGCAAGAAAAATAGAATTCACTACATGGAACTATGCCCGCTTTGGTTATCTTATCCTAGCATAACTAACTTTCTCGACAGGACCGATCTTTAAGCGTGAAATCGCTTTTTCATCCCCCCGCTAATAATTTTAGCAGAAAGCCTTTCTCGAG
>OX940875.1:30000-55000 GCA_954871525.1 Parietaria judaica
TCTCTACAGCTTCGCTATTCAAGAACACTGACTGTGCCCAGAAATCTAAAGCTTCTGAATCCTACAAGGAGCAGCCAGATACATCAGTCAAAGTAAAAGAATCGAACTTGAAGAGCTCCAGAAGGGTTACTAGAGCGTTGGCTCGTTCTTCTCATCTTCCATTGTTAGCCATGAATAATACACTCTTATTGAATTTAACAGGCATAGGCAACATCAAATCAAGAAGGAGGGTTGCCAAGCTTGTAAAGATGTATAATAAATCGTGGATTGCTATTCTTGAACCTCTTCACCATGCTAATAAGATTCAGGAATTCTCCAACAGAATTGGTTTCAGATGACTCGCTTGTTCAGTACTGCTAAAACTATTATAGGAGGATGCCGTCTCCTCGAGACTACCAGTAGTTTCGGTTGTTGAATCTCGTGCAAGTTAGGTTGTGGTTGTATTGGCTGCAAGCGGAACGTAGGCGCTTTAGGTGTGTGTTGACCATGCACTCTCGCGTCATGTAATGTCGTATGTATGATAGAGGTGGTGTGGTGATTGACCTCAATGCTAATGGTTATCCCCAAGGTTCAACGAATGAATGAAGCTATGATCGTACCCGGATAGAGATTAGGGTCTTACTCTGATGTCTCCAAGCCGGCCATAATAGAATAGATAGGCGAAGCAGCCAATAGCAGTCTGTTCTCGCCTATCGATAGATAGTAGATTGATTGCTTCCAAGCTCAAACCATTTGAAACTTAATTGCTACTTGATTCTTGTTATTGATAGAGTGGTATTCTCCGCCCCTGTCAAATAAAGTAGAGGGAGAGAACTGGAAGAGAGAAGGGAAAAGGGCCTTATAGTGAGCAGTACGGAATGAACCGATGCTGAACGTGTAGGAAAATAAGCTTCTTCAATAGAATAGCTGCGGAATCGTGCAAAGAGTCATTCTGTCTTGATGGCAGCTATCAAGCTCAGTTGCTTCCCCTTTGGGATATAGAGACTTTGAATCAAGGACGCTCAAGCCCTTTCCCTTTGGTCTCGCTATTTCATTAAAGTATGTTCGGCAGATGAAAGGCAAAGGAGTTGCCCTTTTTTTTTTTACCTCCAATCCAAATAAAGCTGACTTCAGCCTAAGTCGAGAAAGCTTGACGATGACTTTGTCTTTAAAAAAGATAAGGTTGGCATTCTCTTTGCCCATGACTTAAGGGCTGGACTAGAACTTCCCCCAATCACCGTCCCTGAAGAGGCAGACATGACGGACAATCTAAATGACTGCCCTTACCACAGACGTCTGGGTCACACTCTCGAGATCTGCTACACTTTGAAGTCGTGGATTCAGAACCAAATCCATCAGGGGAACATTGTCCTTGCTCAAAATTTCTACAAAGATCTTTTACGAGCGGAACCCTGCACCTGTAACATGGTTGGCTTCGGGAGCGACTCAGATGAAGAGCTTAACTTCCCAGAAGAAGAAGAAGAGCAAGAGGCGCCAGCAAAGCATTCTTTAATGAATGCAAGTGGGATGCTGTCCAGCGGTGTTGTCCACCAGAACATCGATGTGAGGAAGAGGCAATGTCAATTGGGCTTGCCTTGTTTAGGCTTGGACTCACGGAACCTGCTTTCAAATTGAGGGAAAAACCGTTCTCGAAGAAGCGTGACCATCCATCTCGTTACCCTCCCGGGTGGTTATGGGGGCGGGCCTACTTTCCAGTTTGTGTTATTATGGAGCCGGGCGGCAAGCAAGTGAATGTGATCCCGCCCTCCATCAGCCGGTGTGTGTGAGCTTCGCTCCTTATAGCTCTCCACCGCCGCCGGCCACTTTCGCTCCTCTACCATATTCATTGATTCATTCTTTGGAAGTTAGGCACGTGACTCGATAGCGCAGGCACAAGACCTTTGAATGCAAACAAAGAATAGCGAGACCGCATATCAAAAGGTTTGGAACCCAAGCTTACCTTCTTCTTATGAAAAGGGGAAGGCGCGCGGCGAGCTTTTAAGCCCTTTTGCTGGATTGTTGGTCCGCAGCCCCGCCCTATAGAATGAATAAGGAGAGGCCTATTGATGACCGAGCCACTCTTATACTACTCCTTACTTCACCCTCCTTGTCACTGGCGAAGTCGCTGAAGCGAGTCTAAAGGCCAAAGAGTGATCTTTGAACGCTACTACGCATCCTTACTAATAGTATAGTGTAAGGTAGGTTTGGGTATAGCAGGACTTGAACCTGCGACCATTAGGTTAAAAGCCCAATGCTCTACCAACTGAGCTATACACCCCCCAAAATAGATAGTAGTAAATAAGGAAGGATTGGTGCGGAAAAGAGGGCGGCCCCTCTTCTTCTCATCCTATTTCATATTAAAGGGGCGCGGCTCTGTATGAGGCTCGTACTGCAGAGCAAGCGAAGAAAACGTAAGGGCGCGCGTTAGCACTCCTGCAAGAAAAGGGCCTAGCTAACGCGCCCCTTATTGAAAACTCAAGGAAAGCCTTGATCGATATGAGAAAGATGCGCTCAAGCACCCAACCGGGGCTTGGTTGGGCTCGAAAGCCGGCCTTACTCAACAAATTAGTTTGTTTCCACTCATTGAAGATTCTATCTACAAAAGAAGGTCAACGGGGGATACTAAAGTTGCTATCACTGACACCATCTACGAGAAGGTGAGGTCGTCTTTCTTTCCAGCCGCCATACGGTTCGCCTTAAAGACGGAGAAGGGGAGGAGCAGTTATCTATGTAATTACGGTCTTTGTTGGCCGTTGTTCCGGTCGAGCACTCTCTTTGTCCAATTCCGTCTTACCAAACAAGACTGACTTCTGACCAACCCGCGAAGGGTTGTGAAGTTGGACCAGGTACGAAGAATTAATCTATATCTGTGTACGGAAGGCCGGCGGCCGCTCAACTGTTCGAGCGCAATACAGTGGTGGTTGGTTTCGATTCGACAAGGGTAGAATGCCTGGTCGAAGGTCCAGTACAGTAGGTAGCAGGCGTGTTCGTTTTGGCTCCCGAGCGAGAACGATAAATAGGCGATGCACCATCCTTGCTGCTACGTACGTTGACCTTGACTTGACAGATTCATCCAATTGAACCCACACTCAAAGGAGGACCAAAAGCCCGGGACTCGACGAAACAGAAAGTATCAGCATTAAGAAACTTCTTGGGGTTAGCAGTGCAAGAAGGAGCCGGGCATTCATTTCTTCATTCATATTCATAGCTTAGTCTACTAAAAGAGGGACCAGCCTCATCGTGGTAATTAGAGGACATCTCTGATCGTTCACCTCTAATGTAACACGTTCCCTCCCAGTTATATGATCAACGGGATCAGTCGGCTAGAGAGCGGGGCTATTCTTCTTCCGGGGAGGCAAAGTCGTCCCCTCTACTGATCGAACCCTCAGTTCGGAGGTCTTCGTCAACATGTTACGAGGC
The DNA here is from genome assembly GCA_954871525.1 of Parietaria judaica. Classification (NCBI taxonomy): domain Eukaryota; kingdom Viridiplantae; phylum Streptophyta; class Magnoliopsida; order Rosales; family Urticaceae; genus Parietaria; species Parietaria judaica. The sequence continues at coordinate 33,400 of OX940875.1, forward strand.
TTCAGTCTTCGGCGGGTCACCATTACTTGACTTAGAAAGGCGTTCTCTAGTCTGCCCAAGAGCCGGTCAAGAAATAGGAGACGAAGAGAAACCTGCCGTTTCACTTCTTTCAGGAAATTAACCTACGGCAGAGCTTGGTGATTGGGTCTATGAAGGAAGCATGGGAGAAGAAGAGGCTAGATCACTGTTGCGTCACTTTCTAGCCACTATTGCAGACCACAGACTTTCTGAACTCGAAGACGGCGACATTCTTATTTCATTTAGTAGCTCTTTGAGGAGTACCTTTTTCGAATGATCAAAGCATTAACGATGAACATACAAGAGTCTTATCAGCCAATGCTCCCTCTATCCCCCCGGCCCGGATTCTAGTTTAGAGATTTCTCCGAACAAAAAGAGATCTATTCCGGGGAATGACTTGTGCCCTCAAGTATGGGACGAACCGCTTATGGCTGTTACCAGCCAAAGAAAGAAGTTAATATGGGAAGACAACTACTCGACTCTGGACGGCTAGTCTAGGCAGCGTGAGGCCGAAACCATTGATGAAAACCCAAACACTTTCAATACCTCTAAGTCAAATGTGCAATACTCAGAAGTCATTTGCACGAGAGCACTCACTCTGAAGGTTTTCTCACTGAAAAAAGTGGAGATCAATACCGGTTGGATCGACCACCCATGGAGCAATTTCCCTACTGACTACTGACAATTCCGACCAAGATCTCTTGACCGATGACCGCCCATCTGATGAGCGAACGCGGGAAGCAGATAGATCAAACTACTTTATACTATTCATCCGTGCGTGGGCATGCCCTTCTTCTTGCCCTAATTGCTTGCCAACCACACCTGGACAATCCCATGAAAGCTTTTAGTTGGATGGAGCAGGATCAAATCAGTGCTCGAAATCTCAATACAATTGTTCTGCCGGGAGTGCTTATTCAACTTCATTGATTGCCGTTGGGGAGGGATCCAAAGTTGGGTGGGTAGACGTGAGCAGTCTCTTCTTAGACTATGGATTTTAGGTCAAAACCAAGTGAGGTTGAAAGCGAGCCAGTGAGAGAGCTTAGGCTAGTCGCAATCCCAGTCCCGGGGTAAGATCAGTCCCCAGTTAATATGGATAGTAGTCATCTCTGTTCCTTGATCTTCCAAGGGGAGGGGGATGATATGTACCCGGACAGTCTCTTTCTTTCCTTGGGAGGACGAGCTAGAGAAGAGGGTAGCATTTGAGTTCCACTCCTTTGTAGTAGGCTATGTTATTGCCCTTGTATAACCTTTTCTTTCTCTTTCACTGGCCTATAATCAATCTTTCCTTTGCTTGCGTGGCCTGGCTCAAGCCCGTTAATACCTTCAACATCCCCCAATCGGTAGCTAAGCTAGTTGACGGACCCTGTCCACGGAAAGCTTCACGCCGGAATAACTTCAGAAAGCCGAGTGCCGAACCGGAGATAAAGACGTAAACTTCTTAGAGCTACTTGAAGCTATACTCAAAGAAGGCCTACGCTTGACTTGTTCCTCCATTTGATAGCGAGAGCACTACTTTACATGATAAGCGGCGAGTTTTTAGGTTCAGTAACGAACGATTGGGGATTTCGAAGATCCGATCTTTTCACATGCAATCCTCGATGAGATGATTCAATTAGGCCCTGATCCTGAATGAATCACATTAGGGAAACTAGGTATTCGGCCTAAGGAGAAATTGCATTTAAGCGAGCTTAAGCCTATAGTGGATAAGCCTATGGAATTGCCATTCGTCTAGTTGAAGTGCTAGTTCGGAAATATCTAGTTTCAACCTTAGTTGACAGCCATACGGTTGGTTCAAGAGCGGTGGGATGGGGTAGGCGGTTTACATCTTGCCCAAGCAATTTCTTTCTTTCGAGTCCCCCGAGGTATCTTAAGTGAAGCATATCAAGAGTGAGTTTACGTCGATGGAGGAAACCTTTTAGCTGTCAGTTCAGTAGCAGTTGCCATCCATCCAGCAAGTAAAGAAGCAGGTTTTAAAGCTGTGCTTTAGGCAATCAAATAAGCCTATCCAATCCTACTTTTATCCCCAGCGAACTAGTTGGAGTATTAAGGCAAGTCAGCCTCTTTCCGGCTATGCTTTATAAATTTTAGATTTCCTGTCTATCTCAGTACCCTTTTTATTACAGCCTTAGGGATCTTAGGCGGGAAAGATTATCTCGGAATCATGTGGTTAAGAGTGCTTTTCTTCTCTTGCAGCAGTAAAGGGGGTTGCTCGAGCTATTCTCGTTGGCCAGGTTGAAGCAGCAGCTTTCGCTTCCGAGGGATTTGGTAGGTTAAAAGGTTGGTCGAGTAATTTCATAACTTGTGGAAGCCCTTTTTTTCAAAAAATGTAGATGCGGAACCGGATGAGTCTTTTAGAACAGCCTTTTCCACAGCGGACAGAAAAAGGGGAGCAGACGAGTTAGCAGTTCTCACATTACAGACTTTCTCGGACCGATAGAATTCATAAATATTGCTTGTGGCACCTGACTAAGAGGCCAGGAAGGAATAAGCAGTAAGCATTTCAAGGCAAGACCTTTACGCGGGGGAAGAATTTATAGCTCCATCAGAAAAAGCATCATCTAGGGCATCAAAGGCATCTCCCTCATCAACGACTTTCGAGGTCGGGGGATACTTTTAAGAATAAGCAGCGGGTACCCCTTGACAGTAGGGATCAGACCTGGGGGATAGAAAAGCAGAAGCAGAAAAGAGTCCCTCACCGGACAACAAGTTTCCAAGTTCCCCTCCCCAAAAAGCTTTAAGAGAGCAGATCCTGAGATTCTTGCCCCTTCCTCGAAACTTCTTGCTGCTTCAAGTTCATATGTTGGACTTGCCCTCACAGTTGCTATTATTGACTTTCCCGGGGGAATGAATCATTTAGATAGAGCTGGCTCTTCAATCAGCCATTCAACAGCAGACTTGGACCCGCTTGGGAAGTGCCTTGCCCTTCTTTAGAAGAGGTATACTTTAATTACCTGAAAGAAAAGGGAGGTGACCCAAGAGTTTGGGGCACTACCGCTAAAGAGTAGGTCTTCCTTGTTAAAGAGTCGTTTAGGTCCTTCTTTATCAGTTGATTGTTTTTGAAAGCAGCTGTTGCTAACTCTACTATCCTATCCTGCAGTTCCTTCCTTTTCAGTAGTTAGCTTTCCAATCCCGGTTGATAAAGGTAACAAGGAAGAGTAAAGGAGTTAACCCTTTCTACTCATAGGCTTTCCAGTCCAATAGCAATCCAATAGGAGCAGGTAATCTAGGGTTCCTGCTGCTAGGGTTAGGTTGCTTATCCCAGTCTGCTGGAACAAGGAAGAGTAACCTATAGAGTATGATGAATCCTGTCTTTTTTTTCTTTTCCTTATATAAATATGTATTGAATTAGCTAAGAAGGTAACTAAGACTTTATAGTATGATAGAGCCTTGGCGTGAGACCGAGGAAGTCTTAACTGTGGTAGGCCTGGTATGTCTTTGGCCAAGCCCAGGGATTGACAAATCTAGAGTGGCGGGTGTATCTTCTTCTGGGCGAGCTCTACCCTTTTCTTTCTTCCATTCCGTTCCGGACTTGTCTTTGGGGGCCTCCCTACTGGAGTATTCTTTTTTCTTGCAGAGGCAGAAAGCGAACCTAGGGGTTTTACCAAGGCAGAGCGAAAGGAGAACCAAAGGGAACGGTTCAGTTGCCAAGAAGCCGCTTCACTGATGAGCGAAGCCACTTGACCGAGGAGGTGAAGGAGTGACAACTCTTACTATATTACTATAACAGATACACGAGCCCATCTATTAGAAACGCTCTTTCTTGAGTAGCCAGAATAGTCTGTAGCGACAAGCCTTCTACCTCCATGCCATCTTCTCTTTGACATGACATTGGCACATGGATTGGATTCTAAACCTTGGGCATTGCACGAATCCCCTCTTTCGGAATAGAATAGAGCGGGAGCGGTCCCTATTTCTTCTTTCATTCCCGGGTAGGCGGGGAAGGGATGGGGCAGCAGGCTTTCTTTAAGAGACACATTCTAGGCCTGTAAGCAAGTTGCTATCTATTAGCAGGGCAAGAGGGAGTCAATTAGCTCGAAGCTGTAGGCTCCGAAGGAGTGACAGCCGACCAAGGAATAGATCCGACCGATTGAACCTCAACTGCTGGGAAAATCTCGTTTAATATAACAAATGGGAAGGAGTTACATCCTGCTGATGGTTTAGTAGCCGAAACTCCAGTCAATTTACTAGCTTCAACTCTTTCATTTCCAGTAGTTGAATTAACAGATACTAGGAAAGATGGAACTGCTACTACTATTAGTATTTACTTTCCGCTACTGCTAGAAAGATTGTTGTTGTTTACTATTAGACTAGAAATAACCAGTAATAAACCTATTAAGTAGTTTATTGTGTTCCTGCCAGAGAGATGGAAGTTTGCTTAGGAAATAGGTAATAGGGTTCGTTCCTTTCAGCAGTATCGAATAAGCCAAAAAAAAGCTTTGAAAGTGAGAAAGCAGGCCATTGAATGGACAAGGCCGTATACCTCTGGATACGGCTTATCTAGGTCTTTTTCAGAGTGTAGCATAGCTCTCCCCTCAGTTTAAGGTCTCGAGAGCCTCTCCTAAAGCGAAAGCCATAAGCATATGTTTCTTAATATCTTTCAATAGAATATGTTTTTCCTAAAGGTTGTAAGGATCTTCAAGGAAAACCATCAATTATAACAATACCCGTAATCCCGTAGATAAGTTCATACCTGGGCTAGCTTGTATAACAGTCATAAGGAGGCTCCTGCTAAACGGTTAATAGCAGTTCCCTTTCTTAATTCTTAATGATCTAAACGATCTCCCTCTTCCATAAGGGCTGGACCGGTCGGTTCCCTCCCCCTAGTACCTAATCTATCTACCAATGTAATGACTTAATCTCTCTACCAATGACGAAAGGGAGGCCACACTAAACTGCGCAAACCGCACTCAACAAGCAAACGAATCCATCTCCTCCCCTACCTACGATTTAAGTCGTGAACCGAAAGAGATAGAAGAAGTGAAGGGAGTAGCAGGATTGAATCAATTGCACGGCTTGGGCAAAAGATTGATTCAATCTCTGGAACAAATCTCTAGCTTACTACACCCTTCTCTAATATATAAGCTTACTACACTACTTTGCGTATGTGCTATGCTATCTGTTCTATACGTTCCAGCTTTTCTCTTCAATGTAGGAACGTAAGTCACTACAACGATATAAGTAGGAACGAAGTAACTGCGAAAGCAGGAACGAGAAGGTTTATTATCGTATAAGGCTCCGAAGGGGAATACAAGCTCATGGCTTAATCCGTAAAGAGTTCATTCCTTAGAAAACTATTATAATTGACATTAGGAGGGATGGGTGGGATACTAGTCTACTCACACCATTCCTCTAGCTTTTATAAGAACAACCTAAGGGAAGAGATGGGGATGTCAATTCGACTCCCCCTACCATGGACCGAACTCCAAAAGCAGACTCCCCACCGTAAATCATATGAGGAGGGGGCTGTTCCCGTCCGAACTCATACTCTTAGGCTCGGTGTCCCCCTTTCCTCCCTACGGCTTTCAACCCGGAAAATGGGCAGTGTTATCCCCGAAGTCAACACTCCACAGCCCTCCTTTGGAGCTCCTAACGGTCCCTCCACATAACTCACTGGTTTATAAAATGCTCACGGCTTTGTGATCGGTGGTTATAAGATAGCCAGCCTCTTCTACAGGGCATATCGTACAGGCAAGGAATCGGAATCCATTCGTTGACCGCGATCCCAGTCTTTGCTAGAAGAGCATCCAAAGCACCTACGGCTTATGTTCCCCTTTCTTCGGGAAAGGTATATAAATCCCTGCTACTAAACCTGGAGACGGAAACATAGTCCCTTTCTTCGACACTGGAAAGACCGCTACTCCTTCGGAGCCTTAGAGGCAAGACCGCTTGGGGTTCGAAGAAGGGCTGAGGGTATTCTGTTCGGCTACGGGAAAGAGAGTTGACTTCGGCTGAGCGACGAAATGAATGGCTTTGGGTGTCAAAACTAATTCCTTTGGTGGACTAAAGCGAAGGTTTCTGCTTTCAATTCGCGGGCGTAGAATCCTTTGAGGAGACATTAGGCATAAGGGTTCGACGGCCTAGAGTTTGACTCAGTTCAAGGGACAGCATCTTTCACGGGAATGTGTAAAGGTACCACTGCTTGATTGGCTGAAGTGTGTGATCTTATAATAAATAATAGTTTCTTTCATCTTATTTTCACATTCATTCTCGGCTATAGGACCTCGAATCTATTATTAATATTATTCTATTTAATTCATTCTAGGTAGAAAATAGTCTACTTTATAAAAAAGGCTAAGGCTTGTTTTCTTAATAAAAGAGGGAAAAAAACCTCGACTTGGTTGTTTACAAATAGAAAAAGGAAGAAGCATCGAATGCTGCTATTGAATGCGCTGTTGTTGCTGAGTGAATAATCGGTCTTGTCGTATCCGCTGTGAGCCTATCTGCTGTAAGAAAGCTAACTGAATGCGTATCCGCTCTTTGCTAGAACGACGTAAGTGCTGTTATTAGTGCCTTTATTACTAGATTTCCTGTTGATGCAATAACCTGAAAAAGTACTTCTAACCAATCTTTCTTGATCAAGGTGATCGAAGATCAGTACTACACTTAATAAGTCTGTCATTGCCCAGAGTTACGTTGCCCGTGATCATTTTAATAAACTCTTTTCCCGGGAGGAGGATTGAAGTGCTTACCCCCCCCTCTTTGCATTAGTGTTTCTGTCTTCTGCTTATCTTGCTATTCTTTGGGACGGTTACATGATATCATCCGATCTCAATGTGCGTATGAAATATCCATGGTGGCCTTGTACGATATCTTTCTCTGTCTGCTATGGGAATGGGAACAGCTCTTTTTCCTATATCCGCTTTCAGCTATGCTATATAGGTGTGCTACGGCATGAAGAGGGGGCGCATCGTAAGTACGTAAGTAGCATGCGGAGGAGCTAAGATAGGCCCACTTCCGTCTATCGCGTTTAGTTTTCTCTTAAGTTTTTTCTGTTCTATCTACCAATTAAGTAAGGTTATTACTTCGAAGTACTACTAGAAGGACTCTACTCTTAACAGAGCCTTACCTCTACTTTCTTCTATGAACAGCTAAGGTATTTCAAATAAGGAAGACCTGTGAGCATAGCAGGTCCAGACCAATTGACTTGACCGACATAGCCCGGTTGAAGCACCTCCAGGTTGCAGATCGGGGTCCTACTCGGCTTGGATCAAGGATGGGCTCTTGGTCCCAAAAGGGAATGGAATCGACTTTTCGTGCCTAATGGAGATTTGAGAAAGTAACTCCAAAAGGAGTGCCACAACACAATGACTACTACAGGGGGTAATCCTATTACCGGGAACGCACCGCACAATGGCCTTGAGGGGCTACTATTGGCCAAGGATGATGTATGTCGAAGAATAAAATATGTAAGGACGTGCCAACAAGATAAGGTTGAGCGAGGAGCAAAAGCCATCGGATTACTCGAGCCTCTACCCGTCCCGGATAGGCCATGGACTGAATATCGAGCTTACCAAAGGTGGGGGAGTTAGGGTAGGGTCCGGTTGTGGTGGACAGGTTAGAAAAGTATGCTATCTTAACCAACCCGGCAGAGGGCTCGATTCTTTGTCAAGCATGTGGTTAAGTATATGGTATACCTTGCCATCGTCAGTGATGGAGACCCATTGTAGACTCGTGACGCAACACGCCCACTTACTTAATCGTTGGTTAACAGGAAGATTCTGGACAGAAGTCTTCAAACAGTTATTGGATCTGGGGGGTCCTGAACTTCTCCACGAGTCTTCATACGCAGCGTAAGGACATCTAAGCGCCGAAAGGATCAATGCGTTATTGGAGGAGTACCTGCTCAAGCTCGAGTGAAAGTTCAACGAATCCGAGATAGGGCCTTTTATTAGATTAGTAGGACGAAGACTTTTTTATAATATAAGGTACGGGCAACCTTTCACTTGGGTACGATCTAAAACGATTCCACATGAAAGAAAGAACCGGACTCTCTTTTTAATAGGGAAGAAGCCAGAATCGAGAGAAAGGCATAAGTTGAATACCTTATTTACGAGTCCAAGGCCGCAGGCCAGATCTTTACATGGCAGAACCATTAAGAGAGCTTTTAGTAAAAAGTCTTTCCCGGCGGAAGGCTAACAATAATAGAACCATTTTTTTTTTTGGGGGGGGAGTTCGCTAAACCGTTTTTTTTCTGTTCCATCCCTTTTTATCGCAGTGGTTATAGGCAAGTGATTCCATGTGGTTGGATAATCGGGAATAAGAGTCGAGACTAGTTTTCAGGCCATTTATCTTAAATGTCGTGCCAGCTGAAGGAATATGAAATATAGGGTGCTGAAGCTGAAAGAGAGCCTAGCAAGTCAACCCCTGAGACTGAGCAAGCAGGAGAAAGCAGAAAACCTCCAATACAAAAAGTGGAATCTCTTTGCTTCACTTTTCTTCTCAACCGGGGAAGATACCCTTTTGATCCATTCCTTAAAGGGGGTTTTATGGGTTATACATTTCCTAGCCCTGCAAATCCTAATAGAATTCCTTGAGGTTAGTGGGAGCTTTCGTAAGAGCCTTCCTTTGAGGAGTCCCTGTACCTTAGGCTAGCGGATAAGCAATCAGGTAAGCGAGCGGGTAAGCTCCCCAGTCCTAGGGTAAGCAAGCTCAATTACAGTACTACTTCCAGCGATCCACTTTCCTTTCCTGTACTATTCAAACCTTATTTACGGGAGTCCCCCTTCCCCACCATTCCGGCCTATTATTGATAGGGATTTTACTGATGCTGAAGGTAGCTTGCTTACCAAGCCACCCAGCTAGTCGCCAGAAAGAAGCGACGAGGAAGCGAAGCTGTCTACGAAGCTTTGCTCCCCCCCCTGTAGTCGTAGTACTCGGCTCATCGCTACTTTGATTCAAAAGGTAACCGACGGTTCCCGACTTTCTCCGGTTTCCGCAACCGTAACCATTTGTCACTCCGATTACTTCATCCATAAACCTTTTTTTATTATTTCAATAGCTCTAAAAAAAGTCAAGGATAAGCTTGCATTCCAGAAGCGGTAGCTTCCCGCCTCCTTCATTCCTACTGCCTCCTTCGGTGAGAAGTTCCCTTCCTTTTTTTTTTATGCCTGATTGGTCTGACTCAGCAAATGTATAAAGTGGAGCTGCCCGCTGTTTGGCTGATCCTCTTCTTCCCATTCGGGTTGGGTTGACCCAGAAGTCAAGTAAGAAGGAATGGAACCCACTGGAGAGTCGTCTGCAGTTCACACTTGGGCAAAGACGGCTGACTTTAGAAGCGGAACACGAACCGATTTCCGCTATTCCGGGTTCTTATTGAGCGTAGCGAAATCAAGGTTTATGATAAAGTCCGCGAAGTTTCTATGGTGTTCTACCTTTGCGTAGTCTCGGTCCACAGTGGAAGGCTCCGCACCTGAGCCTCGTTAGACTCAGCGGAAGTGTAAGGTGTAAGTGAAGAGAATAGAAGAGATGAAGTCCGTTCCTTAGCCTAGTCTATATCTACAGCTGACGCAACTCCGTACCTTAGCCTCACTACTACTTAATTTATTAATTAACGGCTAAGCGATTTCATAACCTGACCTTTCCTTAACCAGCTGACCTTACTTCGTAATCTTAGCCTCCCTTTCTTTATAGTTCGACTAAGTGACTTCTTAACCTTAACGTACTTTCTTTCTTACTTTAGCATAGGCCTTCGCCACTTGGCTTGGGCGCTTCGCCCCTATTTTTAGGAATTAGAAAGAACGGGGCCTTACTTATTCTGTTCAGGGGGGATGAAAGACAAAGAAAGGGATCAGGGGGCTTTATGATCGGAGAAAGGGGAGGGGGGACGACCCGCCGAATTCACATCAGAAATCGACAACATGAACACAAACGAAATCTTGAATTGCGTATAGAAACAAAACGAACCACTTCTATTCTCGGAGCTGAGGTATATGAAGAATGGCTTTTTGGTCCCTTTCGTCCAGTGGTTAGGACATCGTCTTTTCATGTCGAAGACACGGGTTCGATTCCCGTAAGGGATAGGTACTCATTCCCGGCCGCTTTCAGTTAGTGTTCATTGCTGAGTGATCGCTCGCTATTTGGGGTGGTCCGGAAGCTTCCTCTCTATCCGCGGAAGTAGGGAACCCCTTGCATATCCCAAGACAGACCATCGCCGATAAAGTGGAATCTACTATTGCCTGCTGCCTGCCAGGTTATTCAATCTCTCTCACTCCCAGGGACCTAAACGCCCTTATGCGTTCTTGATTTGTATTCTGGGGGCCGATCTATCTCAGCAATTTTATAGACATGGCCAGACCTCTCGCTTTCAAAGCGATAAGTGTAACTGCAACGCCATTCTGTGATCTTATAGTTGAGAAATCAGAATGGGATAAGCTCCTTACTTCCCCCTTTTCAGTTCATAGGCAGTAAGAAAGTACCAGGTCGACTCCGGTTTCAGCTTGAATCCCCGGAGTTTCTACCAAAGAAAGCCGTGATTCCAATCGGTCTTTGTCTTTGGCTTCGCCGTCCTTCCCCCCCTTTCCCTATAAAGCCAGGTCGACCTGGTCCATGCTCCCCTAGCTGCAGCCCTCTCTGGGGCCTTTACTGGAAAGGCAGCCATCTTCTTCTTGAATATGACTGCCTATTCCCTTGCTGTGGGATATGTAGGGCCCTTTCTTGTCAACTGCACAGTGACAGGATAAGCCGAGAGTCGGGGGGGCCATCTGCTAAACCCAGCCCCAGTCTAAGTAAAAGGGGGTTTGGCTCCAGGCTCCAACTCGATCTTGTGGTAGACTGCCCCTCCTAGGGTAGGGGGGGCACTTGGCAACTCACTCGTGGGGCATGATATCCCCAAATTCCTCACGTACTTGCAGCACTTCCTGAGAAAGAAGTCGTCTTGGTATTGGATCCGCTCTTCTGTTAGCATGAACATGAATTAGATTCTATTCGTCTTCTTTATTCTTAAGAGAACCCCCCACCCGAACCATTCTTAAGACCACCAAGCCCTCTCGAATGAGTTCTACTATAGAAGCTTTCAACGTACACCCAGGGACAAATCTTTCACTCACTGAGAAGTGAAACCCTGTGACTAGATCGTCCTGAAGACGGATGCGACGGGAAGAAGTGGCATTTGGAAGTGTTGCTGACTTAACATTTAGGTTTCGGCATAACAAAGCTTGCACTGTCTTTTCGCACTTAGGCGCACAGCGTGCCATGGGTAATGATTCTACTACGGTGCCACAAATTCGCAAACTGATCCTAAGTAATCGTTGTTGTTCATTGGATTCCAGAAGAACTACTTCGTTAGGATTTAGGAATTGCTGCAATTCTTCCTGAATTGCCTGGATTCTCCCGTCGAGAGTCACTTTGAAAGTATTACCTAAACTCTTCCGACTCAATATGATAAAGCCTATAAAAGAACAAGCTACTATCATTTCTTCATTATAGATTGAGATCTTCTTCGAACTTAATGCACAAATAAATAGAATTGCAGCAAATAGCATCTTTTTTTCTGCATATTCGTGGAAGTCAATTACCTACTATTGGATTTGAACCAATGACTCTCGCCGTATGAAAGCGATACTCTAACCGCTGAGTCAAGTAGGTCAAGCTGAGTCAAGTCAGATAAAATAGACCCGAAAGGTATTTCTTTCTATTTCGAGTAGTTTATTAAGAGAAAAGTCAACTAATAACACTATTAGTAAACTAAATTAGTAGATTTACTACTGTTTATTAAACAATAGATAGTAGTAGATGAAAGAACTGTTTATTCAATAGTAGATGTTGAGTTCTCTTTACAACAAAGATCTAGTTTATGTTATAAATATAATATGACTATTACTATCCAAATCATCTTCGGAAAGTTGATTCACCAACTCTATCTTTCCTTACTGAACCAACCTTATCTCGTGAAACGCATCAGACCGACGTAAGGAGCGAAAACCAATTTAGCGATATTCATTCCTTCTCTCAGGCTCAAGCTCTGTCTGGTCTTCCTTCCCCATTCCCCACCGGCTTCCGGGAGTGCCGGCTCTGTACTCTGTTCGGACCATAAGACTTGCAACACTTACTTACCGACAAGACTGACTGCTTTCCGATTTTTCGTTCTGCCTTAGCCAGTAAAGGGGCTTTAGCCTTACAACAAGCTTTACTTAAATTGAAAGAGTTTGATCTATGATACGCTTGAACTGAACTATCGGTCCTAGAAAGAACCCGCTTACCGTGACGGAAGAAAGACGGATTCCATGGTTGTTGCTCTGACTTTGTTTCACTCCCATGTCTAGTTGGAAATCCGGTCTGTCTAAGCCAGTACCAAGCCGGTTGAAAACGTTCCAAGCGAACCAAAAGAGCGAAAGGAATGATCACATTCAAAAGAAAGAAAGTGATCAATGCCCAGCTCCTCAGATTAGCCACGTGGTTTTCTCTGTATTCTTTCGACATCAAGCGGTACTCAAAACCTAATCCCTGATTTACACGCAACTTCTTATATATCAAGACCACCATACTAGTAACTCCCTTCGTCTTGCAAGAATACGCTCTTAGTCTTACGACTCTGAACGAATGGTTGCCTACTCCTTGGGTTTTTGCTTCTGGTATACAATTTAGAGTTGAGTTAGACTTTTTTCTTTCCGATTGCTTATAAGTCTACTGTAGTATACATCTTCATCCGAACGGATAGAAAGATATTCTTCCGTCGCATCTCAATTAGGCGGGGACAGGATTTGAACCTGCAGTCTTCAGGTCATGAGCCTGATGAGATAACCAATTTCTCTACCCCGCTTCTTTCCCTTCTATCACTACTATTTACTTAGGTAATTAACTGCTAGTAAAGGAACTGCTACTAGATGCAACTATAACTATTTCATTTACAGGACTTGAAGCTACAGTAGTGGAATATCCAGCTGGAAAGATTGAATTTACAGCTCCTAGAGCAAGAAATGAAACTGAAAGGAAAGTGCTCATTTTAAATCTTTTCTCAACCTATCTAATCCCACGATTGATCTCATTTGTCCTTAGTAATATGTTAGGTTTTCCTAAAATTTTCTTTTGTTACTCCGGGACCTTTTCTCGAAAAACTCCGGATCCAGAGAAGAGTTGAAGATGGTGCAACATCGAATCCTGTTACGTTACTTCGAATGGCCCGCCGGTCTCGAGTCTATAAGGAAGGTTTATTAGCATGCAAGCAACCTTGCCGAAGTGAAGGTTATGAAAGAATGGGATCTATCTAGTAGCGAACCGGCAGCAAAGATAAGTGTTTCGAGTTTTTACCTTTAGAATAATAACCACAGCAACAATAACAAGCCATGACAGGCCATAAACCTGAAATTAACAAAAAGAAAATCATAATAAAAGAGCAACACTTGAAGCCTATATGACTATTCGGGCCTCTAACCCCCAGTGAAGCCATATGACTTCAAAAGGTAGAGAAAGGCCCGATCATGCACAATAAAAAAGACTATACAGCTGAAAAGGCCAACCGTTTTTCCTTGAAGTTTACAGTAGACATGGGCGTAAAGTTGCAAGTACTGAACTGTCTTAATGTGAAAAAGAACAGTATTTGATATGCTGTTTTTACTCGATTCACCACAAGATAGAAAAGACTAATAAAAGTTTAAACCACCTTTTCTTGCCAAGGCATCTTCCTTAACGTAAGAAAGGATAGTTAATCTATCACTTCCGGAAATATGATACGGAAATTCATTCCGAGCTATGAAAAGGAAGTTCATTCCCGGCTAGGTTCTTCAAGAAAGAGAGCTGCACAAACGAAACTGGAAACAACGAATTTCTCAGGAGCAATATCAACTACCTAGACCGACCTGCTAAAAGAATTCTATAAACACCTAGCGAAGATACTGTACTGAATGACTGGATCGATCGTACTAGATAGATAGTCTCAGATAGACAACCTTTCATACGCAATTCCTCGATGCCAATCTCGCACTTGACACGCCAATAAACAGCAGTCTATCTTCACAGAGAAAGAGAAGGATCTTCGGCAAGGGGTTCCCGGCTTCGCGAGACCTTTTCGATCTGCTCTAGGCTAAGCTCAATGGGGCCTTGCTTTGTTGATGCCAATCTCTTAGTCTGATTCAGAGAAACTGTGAACCAAAACATGAAAAAGAACGAACTCAAAGCGAATTCTTTCATATGAGATCTTCTACCCACGGTGCGGTAAACGGAACACAAACTTCATTTCAATGAAATGAAGTACACGCAACTACGCCTGTGAACTCGGATAGCCTTTCAGCATTCCTTTCATCTACCCTAGGAAAAAGAACTCTCTTATCTTACGATATTTCTATATCGAGGTAAAAGAGCCCAAGACGCGCATCCACCAGATAAGTATATAGTTCGTTGTGATCCTCAAGTTCAAGTCGTTGGGCGCTTCGTGGCCCTATCCGCCGTCTTTCCCACAGGGGGTGTGCCGGATCTAAACTGTTTGCCGGACCGGGAAGAAGAACTTCGAGGTGATCTCGAGCAAATCGCTCTCAGAATGGCTAAGCTCGAGGCGGAACGACCGTCCAACCTAAGGGAATTCCAAGATTGGGATCGGCGTCGACTCGCCGCCCAAACTTGGTTGGACGAAACGGAACGCGGTCTTGAGGAAGTAAGGATTCAAAAGTCCGAACTTTCCAGACAAAATCGGGAGGACCATGCCGCAGTGATCGCTGATATCGAAGCCCGCGGTGAGAGGATTAAAGAGAGGATTAAGACTCGAATTGGTCGAATTCAATTAGATAGGGACATCCAAAGATCGCGTCATCGCTAGTCTGTCTCGTATTTTGTCCTCCTGAAGTCACGAGGGTTCGTTCATGTAGGTGGAGGCCTTACCGCTTGGTTCAAGGACCCGTTGGTCAAAGGGGAGGTCCTGACCTATTGGGTTGGCATTAGAGCAAGAAGCGGAACTACAAGAAAGCTTTCTTTATCTTTATGGATAACCAATTCATTTTCAAATATTGTTGGGAGACTTTCCCCAAGAAATGGGTAAAAAAAATGGAAAGATCAGAACATGGGAATAGATCTGATACCAATACGGACTACCCATTTCAATTGTTGTGCTTTCAACAATTGCATACCTATACAAGGGTTCAAGTTTCGATCGATATTTGCGGAGTGGATTATCCCTCTCGAAAACGAAGATTTGAAGTGGTCTATAATTTACTGAGTACTCGGTATAACTCACGCATTCGTGTACAAACCAGTGCAGACGAAGTAACACGAATATCCCCGGTAGTCAGTCTATTTCCATCAGCCGGCCGGTGGGAGCGAGAAGTTTGGGATATGTTTGGTGTTTCTTCCATCAATCATCCGGATCTACGCCGTATATCAACAGATTATGGTTTCGAGGGTCATCCATTACGAAAAGACCTTCCTCTGAGTGGATATGTGGAAGTACGCTATGATGATCCAGAGAAACGTGTGGTTTCTGAACCCATTGAGATGACCCAAGAATTTCGCTATTTCGATTTTGCTAGTCCTTGGGAACAGCATAGCGACGGAGAATTCAGAATCAGAATAGGTCCAGTCCAGGGGACAAATCAATAGGAAATGCTATTTGCTTTGTAAGAAAAAACTTCTATGAAATGAAAGAGTTTCGCGGGAATTGTCTTGATCGTGGGATATCATTGAGAAATAGGAATCTGTGTTATCGAACGATTTCCTGCAATTCTTCCCAGTATGGAATGAGTCAAGAATCAAGCTACAAGTCTCGATCTATACAAAACGCACTGGGTTTTTGTCTTTCTTTCGGTTTCATTGATAGCAGACTCTATAGGGGCGCTAGCACTTTACTAAAAAAAAAAGTAAAGGGGCCTGAAAAACGTACGTAATAGGCTGCTACTCTAGGCTCGCTTTTTCAACGCCCCTTATTGTATTGGTCTTGGAGAGCCTTATATTATTTAGTAAAGCAACCTTTCGCGCTAGGCGCTCACGCTTTTTTTTGTCTGGGTGGAAGCTGGCGGCAGGGCTTGCTTAACCGGATACACGGAATTGGGATCTCTCTCGCATCCAACTATTTCTATCGGGAAAGCCTCGCTTATTCAAAGATTATTTTGAACCCTTTTTGCTCATAAGTAAGTGAGCGTTGGTAGGAGCGGCGGGATGATGAGTATATAAATCAATAAAGACCAAAAAGAAGAAATGGAAAGAAATTCATTATATCGATGGAGGAAATAACGATGTGGCAGGGATTCTCTACAATGACACTGTAGACCAATTGAAAGGGATGTAGCGCAGCTCGGTAGCGCCTTTGTTTTGGGTACAAAATGGTTGGGGTTCCAATCCTGTCATCCCTACCTATTACTTATCTTATGAGCAGTAACGAGGGGTCAATTGAGATTGATTAAAATTGGGTATACATAATAAATCTTTCATTTTATTATGTATGATAGTATATATATCCAAGACGGGTTGGGTCACAAACTATTTATTGTGATAATAAAGCGCTCTTAGTTCAGTTCGGTAGAACGTGGGTCTCCAAAACCCGATGTCGTAGGTTCAAATCCTACAGAGCGTGATTCCGTTCTTGTTAGGTCTAATTACAATGAAATAACTTGAACAGCAACCTTCATTTGACCTCCTGCGGATTAAAGAAAGGAGGAAAAAAAAAATAGACCTATTACCAGTGTGATTTCTCGATGAGCAAAGGAAGATCTAGGTGAGGTTGAGTGCTTGCTTTCTTCCATCGACCGGAGCTCTTTGGATTTTTCACTTGTCAAGGACAGCCCGGAATTCCCGCTGACTGTCCAGCAACGGAGCCATAGGCAGTAAGTCATATCATCGGGCAACTCCATCGACGACAAGGTCTCATGGGTCTTGGTCGGGGGCTTCGACCCATAGAGAACGGGGTGGCTCTCAAACTTAAACACATGTGGTAGGGTCTCTCTTTGTGTGCATACCAACCCGAGTTGGATCAATGAGGATGGTGTGATCTGACCTCTCAATCGTGGGTTTCCCCATCCGAGGACTCCCTCGCCTTTGTCTTTCCTTTCGGCAGAGAAGAAGACAGAAAAACAGAAGGGGATATTGGTTTTAGAAACTCAAAGGAGGACGGGCATGACTCGAAGACTACGAGCTGTCCACATTACCTAAAATGAAGAAAAATCACCCATGCTACGAGTCTGCGGTCAAGCGCAATCTGAGATCCCTCTTCGATAGACATGAACCAGGTGCGTTAGCATGGGTGTTTTGTCAGCGGATCCTACGAGCTTTCATAGAAAGCCTATATATTATAGCGCGTACAAGGTGGGAAATCTTCTCTGCGCTCTTTGACCTACCATAGATCCTTAGTGGTGGACCGATCGACCCTTCCAGTCAAGCCCTATCGTCAAAGCCTTATCTCTAAAGGGGCTCTTTTGGTGCAATGAGAGAGGTACTTTCACATCAGTGGGTTCCAAACCTCAAGCAGTAGGGCGACAATCCTGAGCTTCGTCAATAGGCGTCCAATCCTGGGAAAAAAGGTTCGGTGAGGTTGATGGGGGCGGTGCCGCGGAATGCGCCGCGCTTGGTGATGCAGTACACCGAGCGCCACCCCCGGTTGTGCATGCGGTACTCCGTCACCGAGCCGTAGATCCACCCGATCCCGCCCTCGTACCATTCCCTTCTGCTGCTATAGCCTCCATGGAGAAGGTTGGCAGAACACAATTCCTGCTGCTAGAAAGAAATAAAATAGATGAAGTGAACCGATCTCCTATTTAGGGTGTAGGACTTACGACTCTTGAACTTGAAGGTGGGATTGTACCGGTCGACTGAACGATGGGAGGAGAAATCCTTTGAAGGGCGCCTATTTACTAACCTATATCTTTTATTGGGCTTGCTTGGCTTTCTCTTAGCTTCCCTTCACTTGTCCCACCATATACTTAGAGCAAGAGGAATCGGGTTCGGGTGAGCAATGAATCCACTCGCGCTTACTTACTTTAGTGGTAGTTCGAGCTCGCTTCTAGTACCATTACTGCTACTGCTTGAGTAAGCTCTCTCTCCCGAGCCTGCTGAAAAACTACAGGCGTAGGCTTTTCTTAGAGCTGAGAAACTACAGGGCGCGCGCTTTGAAACCTGCTGAACAATAAAAATATATGAAATAGAAACAGCCCGCAAGGAGAAATATCTCATCTTTCAACAGAAGGAAAGAAGACCGGAACGATCTGTCTACCCCCTCAAAAAAGCTTCTGCTATCACCAATGCAAGACCTATCTGATTTCATACACATGCGGCTCAAGAGCAGGGGTAGCCGGCTCGGGCGGAGATGGATAAAACAAGGCTGAATGAAGGATAACAAATTCTTCAGCTTGTCGGGAAGGGTTATAGAGAATCTAGTTCTGCTGGTGAAATGGTTGCTGCACCGACTACACACTGGACTAGTTAATCAAAGAATGCGCTGCTGGAAGGAGGCTGGGATGCTACCCTTGTTTCTGAAACCAACTGACGGGTTTCACAACTAGAACTGGCTATAGATCTCGAACTGAAGCATCCGCCTTTGAAACCTCAACATTTGGTTCCGCTATCACGCCTATGCTCCCCAAGCGGACTTTCATAAGGTGCGACGTGTACCGGGCAATCAATCGGAGGCGCTCTGCTGGGCTGTAATAGCGAATGGGAGTCACAATATCCCCCCACCTTGAAAATAGGTGACGTCCCATACCATCCATCTGTGCTAAGAAAGGTTATATGTATAAGGGCTAGGTTTCATCCGTCTCAACAGCTAGTGTTTATAGGAGCTCTGGTTCATACGTAGTTCCGTATGCCTCAGCTAAGGTGGAGGAATAGGCAAGTGCAACTTAACTAGATTCAGTGCCGGTTTTTGTGGAAATCCCATGGCGAGTTTATGATTCGGATCCATCCCCGGTGGATTGAGTTTCCCGAGTCCAAGCACAAATAGCTGGGATAGCTGTGGGAAATACTGAAGCAGAACCATTCGTTGGAGATAAAGACTCCGATCGGTCAGTTGCCCGACTGGTATTTTACCCGAAACCAGTTTCAGCAGGGGCTGAAGCATAAACGGATCGGGTGCCGGATCGAGATAGAGCCGACAAGAAAGATAAAATCTAGATTTTATCTTTATGTGTCTATCAATCTTCCTGCCCCAAGCCCCTGTTGTCTCTAGCGCTTGATTGTTTGATAGAGACCGACCCGCTTTCATAAGCACTTGTTGGCAAGTTCAGAAGAAGGCTTTGAGGGGAACTAACTCGATGTGGCTCCGGTTCAGTACTGCCTCTCGCTTAAAATCTCTTCCAGCTGAGTTGCACTAAGAGGCTTACGTAAAGTAAAAAAAATTTGAGTGACTACATGCGAAAGCTTTTGCTTCTTCCTTTCCTTCTGCTGGAAAGTAGTTCTCCTTTAATCCTGAACTACAGGAAAAAAGGAGACGTAGGGCAGGGAAATCTCTACTTCTAGTAAATGAATGGGCTATTCCTCCCGAGCAAGCCAACTTACTTATCGTTATCGAGCTACCAGTCACCTTAAGGGATCACGCTTATTGACATACACAACCGATTCTCCATTGGTCCGTCCCTCAAAAGGGGAAATACAAAGGATTCCTCTACTCCGGCTAGCCAACAAGCCAAGTCAGTTCGTTTTGTCTCGATGAGTGAGATTCTCATTTGAGACTTCTATATAATTTACAAGAACTACTAGTTTTTGTTGCTTTCGAGATTGAGTTGGTGTAAAGTGTACTGCTCCGTGGGATAGAGTCGGAGAATCGACTTCTTCAAGGGCTTTAGAATCGGCGTATCTGTTACAGAAAACGTTTTTAGGAAGAATCCGCTGCTACCTTTCTTAGCTTCTGATGGGAATTCCAAGTCGTATTGTCCATCGGAACCATCAATCATAAGATTAGCCAGTCAGAAAGTCTTCGCTCTTCCAAAGCCTCATTAGCACGCCAGTCAGTCAGCTTGACCAAGAAGACCCGAAAAGGCACACAATAAGGAAAGGAAGATCACGTATCGATCCATTTATGTTCTGCTACACCCGAGACATTGTATTGGTAAATCCATAGTACGAGGACATACGAAAATAGCACTTTTGGAAAGGCTCTTCCCGGTTATGGTTGATGATTCACAATGATGACTTATAGTAACAAGCGCATGTGGTGCAGGAGACAGGGGAACAAAGGTAAACAGAGGTGATACCTCATGTGTCTTCCCCTCATCACCATCGCATGTAGCGAAGGTAGGAATAAGAAAAAAGGGAATCACCGGACATGCTAGGATTGTGTTTAACAAGACAACTACACTGAGTTGACAAAGGAAAGAATTTTGATCCTGGAGCTGGTACAGATCATACATCCTCTATTCTATTTTTTTGTGAGTGAGTGGGACATTCTCATCTTTCTTTGAGTTATACCCACCCGGACTAGACTCACTCAGGCATTTAACTAGATATCTAGAGGGGAAGGAATCACTCTACTACTTACTAAAGGAAAAGAGAGCTTCTTTTCGTATCGAGACTGATTACAGCAAAAATGACTCATGAGAATAGCTGGAAGCAAGGAACATTCTTTTTTTTGCGGCTTACCCGTTCTATAAGAGAACGGTTCAACTGGTTAGGCGGTCTGGCGCATTATTCACTGCGCTTTATTTAAAGCAGTGTGCGTCATCCGGGGTGATAAAAAAAAACCATACCCTGTTGACAGTGTCCCTGTCCCTTAATGGCTACCCTCGGATTCTTCCCTCCAGATATTAATGAGGTGGGCAGGAAGGATAGAGCCCAACTTATTATATATGGATACGGATATTCCTTGTCATTCTAATCTTGATATAGTTCCAACAGGCCTATTCTTTGACTCTCCTATAGTGTGTAGTATATTCTTTCCATACCTACTAGGATAGATATTCTAACAACAAACTACCTAGCTTAGCTAGTTGGCAGCTCCGCATCGTGAACTGCATCGGAAAGGGCATCTGATCTATCTTTTATGGGCTCTTTCCCTCGTATCTGACCTATCCGAGTTAGCCCTCCCAAGCGGACAAACAGGTGGATCATCTGATCTTGAAATAGGTCATCCCGGCTATCCCGATCTTTTATCTGTTCATTTCGTCAGGTATCTAAATCATACCATAGTATTTTTATGATTCTTCTTTTCACATTTATTCTACAGGACCAAAACGAGGCCTTTCCTCGCTAGTTGGAATAAAAACCTCAACAGCAGCCTTCATTGAACCCCTTCTTCCTATCCTTGCTACCTATTAAACGAGTCCCTCTTTCATTCACTAAAGAAGACGCAGCTGATAGATGGATGAATATACATTTGATGGCCAGTTCTATGAATAAAAATCTCGAGTTGGAGGCATCGCTGGGAAAAAAGCCAATTGATTCGGTTTTATCGAAATCAACGAGTGGACTTGAAATCATAGATCCATTTTGTGATCCACGCGACTCAGACAAGAATCCTATATCTTACCCACCCAGTGCTGTTCTGATTGAATTTCAAAGATCTCGCTCGCTGTCAAAGCGCATTTTGTGAAGTGTTCTCCTGTCCCTGTCACCTGAGATAAAGTCAACTGGAAACCGTGATCGGAGTCGTGGTTTGAAGATGATGATTATTCGATTCATTCGACAGAACAGAGAAGGGTGTCTTGGTTGCCGGTACCGAGGTTGAATGAATCATTCCGCC
>OX940875.1:60000-112597 GCA_954871525.1 Parietaria judaica
CTCTTTGTCCATGAGTGGGATTTTACTTACTTTCCTTCGACGCAGGAAGCATCGAATTGCATGTGAAAAGCATGATTAGGCTTAGGGAAGGAAGAAGAAAGAGAAGATGCGGCTGCTTGAGAAGCTGTTGGGAGTTAAGAGGAATGCGCTCTTAAAGAAATGCCACTAGTCGTCAGAAAGAGGCTTAGCAATCATTCGAAAGTTGGGATGGAGCGTGAACTGGAATCATGAATTGGATTCGAACCAATATCTCTGTGCGACGTTCCCTTTAGTCGAGCATGATGGGAAGATCCCGCTGCCCAGGATCTCGGCACCCCTCCCACCTTTCGGCGAGATATTAGCCTTCACCTGTTTACCTTATTAATTAGCAACTTTCATTCCCTATTTAAAGATTGATTGGACGACAATGGCGGGGCCATTTTCTTTGAGCCCTTGCCTCACTTTCCCTAAAAAGTGGGGTTCCAACCTGTCTCTTTCCCCTACAAGCAACTCTAGCCGGTCCAGTTGGTCTCTATGATGGGACAAGAAGTCGTCAAAGACTTCGTGGGTTTTGTAGGGGGCCAGGTCGGACAAGGTCGGATGTTGAGACAACACGTGGTTATAAAGACGGAAACACTCATCTTTCCCCTCCCGGATTTGGAGTTCGACGTTCTCAAACGTAAGTAACCTGTTATACTCCATCTGAGAGGAAGCATGATCCAGCTCTTGTTTTATATCAGCCGAGTACTCACCCTTTGCCTTATCTAGCAGATAAGGGCTCTTGTTCTGCTCGAGCCGTACAATGCGATTTCGCAGTGACGATTCTAAGCTCGTATTTTTCATAACAGATCCTTGGTTGGACGGTCCCGCTTCATCGCCCGCCACCCTTGGGATCGAAGAACGAGCCGACGTGCCCTCCATTTCCGTTTCGGAAAAGGGCTCCATTAAGACCCTTATCCCGAATGAATCCTCCGTCCACGAGGTCGTCGATCGTGACGAGCCGGAACCTGAATTGGAAGGGATTATTTCCCGTCCTTCGCCATTAGGCATCATGGACGCCCCTTCGGCAGTCAGGATTCCTAAAATAAATGGCCAAGGCAAGTCTCCCCGCCATTCCCAATTTCAACAAAGCACAGGTAAGGGCTCTTCCCCCCAGAGAAAAACCTACCTTTGAAAGTAGGACCTGCAGTAAGTCTAAGTCAAACCAGCCCAAAAAGAGCATAAGCATAATAAGAAGAAACCAATAAAACAACCTACTAAGTAAAATGAAAATGTTGCGTACAACGGCCCAAGCAACCAGAGCATTATAGATTCTATATAATAGAATAAAACCGCAGGACTAGCACTTAAATTAGCTGTGACAGTATCCGTTGGTGCGAGTGAGCGTTCCCGCTGCATCGAGAATAGGAACGTGTTCAATTAACTGGTGTCACCACTCTTACTGTTAGGGTTTCCGTTGTGCTAGAATCAATGGCAGAGAATGTGCTGTGAGGAAGACAAGGCCTCTTTGGCAACTATTGAATACGATCTTTTGATAATCAACTGCTCTTTATTGAAGGAATTACCGGGACCAATCACACATTTGGACTTTAGAGAGGAAATACTTGGATTGGGATCCTGGTGTTGCTATCGGGTCATATGGAGAATGATGGTGATTCCATGCTTTCGGGCTAGGCATTGGAATGGGATCGGGCGGGCCCGGTGAAGAAGCATTGGATCCCAGAGATGGAATGGGAAATGGAGATGTTGAAGAGGCGGGTTGATTAGTTCTGGTTGGAGGGCTACGAACTCCTTCTCATTGTTCCGCTCCTCTTCTCTTCTTTAATGGTTGACCAGGCACTGAAGGTCGATCATCTGTGTTCACCTGGTATGGATATAATTGAAGAGTGGAGGTTAAGGGCTCCTGTCATCCGGCAATGCAAGACCCACTCCAGATCGATGCCTCTTGGTCAGACCATTTCCGTATACTGAGATTGACGACATAGCGAGAACACCGAGATCATTCCGTAAGAGGGTATTGCAGTGCTTATTGAATTGTCAACAATCCTCTCTTCACATCTGCTAGAAAGAATTATGAGGGCTTTGGGGAGTGAATAGCTATTCTTTTTCTCACATCTCGATTTCTGCCTTCTTTGGGAAGATAAGAGACTTTGCTGCTCTCCCACCTTCAACTAAGGTAGTCGCTTAGCTAACTAAAAAAGCATCCTCTACCACTGTATATTTAGATACCCTCAAAGCAAAGGTGAGGAATAGGGCTAGCTAACAAGTAAACGAGAGACGTAAGTGAACGAAGTTGGCATCTTCGAGCTAAGCAAGCAAATAAACTACTTCTCTTTGTTGCGAAGTGAGCCAGGTAAGCAAGGAAGTAATAGAAAGACTCTCAAGTGTTCTCATATTCTCCTATTTGACTCCCACTTGGGATTCACAAATAAAGGATAGATAAAGGAAACCTCAAGGGGCTTCTAATCTATTCTTTCTTGCCCCCCATTCCCTTAAGTGGGATATACCCTGTGCAAGCTCGGAATTTGAACTGAAAGGGATTGCTCCTGAGACAATTGTCATTGCCTTTTGATTTGGCACAAACACATTGGTCCAGCAGTTACTTTGTTCCACGGCTGAAGCGTTCGGTTCATTAGATACTGAGACTTTTTTCCTTATAATTCTAAGTGGAATTGAATTTCCAGCTATCCTTCCATCCGCCCTTTATCAAGCTACAAGCCAGAACAAAAAAACCGGTCCTCATATGGATGAGGAAGTCGAAAGACTGTTTTTCCTTTCGTAACAACTTCCCTTCCCGAAGAATAGAATCTCAATCTCTCTTAAGCCCGCTTGACTGCCCGGCCTTCCCCAATTCTCATTGCCTTGAACAGCCTCACCTCCCATCACAGAGCAGGCTTCGAAATCTTCCATATGTCTCTTGGAACACCACAGGTATCCAGGAACGAATGATAGAAGGGAATGTCAGGTAGGCTTGCGAAGTTATGAGAAAGAGATTTCTCCTCCTAGAGGGGGAAACATTGACTTACATGAGGAAGTGAGGGGACTCATATACGGATTAACAACTCATGCATTCCTGCTCAAGGAAGGGAACCATTTCCATCTATATAAGTATTTGCAATGGAAGGAGAAGGGGGTTGCTAAGGTCCATTCCCGCTGTCATTCCTCTGTCGGGTATAGAGGTTCAGTTAAATTCGGGTGGGAAAGAGATTCGCTCGTTGTCGTGTATCCCATTGCTCTTATTACAGTGGTTGACAGTGGCTTATGTAAGTGTTGCCCCTGGGCTCCGGTGAGAGCCTTAATTTAATGGTTTTTCATCACCCTCTTCAAGACAGGTGCCACATTCATGGAGGACGACACATTAGGGGATAAGCACGGAGGAATCTAAAAATGTGAGTAGGAGATTCTAGTTCACAGCAAGAAGCGGTAAGGATGCATAGTAAGGACCCCGATGCTGTACTTCGTTCCAATGAGAGACCATCACAAGTACTATACTAGGGCCTTCTAATGTACCGGAGCGCACATGAATCTAATTTAAATCTGGTAAGAGAAGGACTTGACTTGATCACGCTGCCCAGTATACTTTTTTAGAATGGTTCGTCGTCCATGCCATGTGAAACCAAAAAGAATCGTGGTCGAGCTACACCAACTTATCCTTCTCAACATCTTGGTATTCCTGGGCAGCCTGCCTAATTACCATGCTGACTTCCACACTTTGTAAGATTTGTTTAAGGCTGGGCACACGACAATGCAATGTCCCCAACTACTCCTATGCTCCCACTGATCTTCCGAAGTCAGTCTTGGAGCTGGGGCTACCAGCCTATCCACTTAAAGATAAGATGAAGGAATCAAGCTATCGAGAGATAGAAGCTTTCCAGCCCGGAGTGGAGGGAAAGAGTAGCTCCTTGCCAACAGCTGAAAATTCTAAAGTGTTTCAGTCTGATTTGTTCATCCGGAAGAAAGGATATGGAGCCGGCCCAGCTGGTATTGAATTGTGCCCTGCTATCAGTGGTTGTTTGCCTTGCTGCCATCCCTGCCCATATCTTTCTCCTCATAGGGAAAACTAGCACACACAAAGATGATCTTTATCGACACTATGATTCAGAACCGCTACCACTTTTCCGCAGCTATTAGAGCTACTTTATCAACTTTAGCTACAATAGCTTCAATAGCAACAGTAGAGTAGCAACAAGAACATCTGAGACTCCATTCCTTCCCACAACCAACCAAGGAGCCGGAAAAGCTGCTTGCTTCTAAAATCTGGGCTTCCTTACCGCACGGAAGGATCTATTGAACATCACGGTCTTTACCCCTGCTCAAACTCTGTAGTAACTGCTCTCGCTACTTCATTTCATGCTTTCCTTGCAACCTATAATAGATATTGCCATTCCCCTTTCTGTCTTTGACTGGGGGCTTATCAACTTCTTCTCTTTCACCACCAGTGGACACTTTAGTTTAGCTTACTTAAGAACAGTAGCTACATCAGAAACTGTGGAAACAGAAGCAACATTAGAAAAAAAGGGTATCCTTATCCTTAGCAGCTAGAGGAATCACATCAGCAACAGGGGACACAGCGGAAGTAAGGGACATTGAAATCGATAAAGTTAAACAATTCTTAGTAGTAGCAAGAAGAAAAGAAGCGTTGGTTGTTGGATCCATATCCTTTACTCGTACAAGAGCGGGCTTTGCCCTTAAGCATTAGCGAGCGGGAATGAAAGGATTAGCAGGGGCAGATACCTGGCTATCTTATGACTCTCCATCTGTTAATCCAAGAACTCTTTCTTTAAAGGAACTATCACCGGAAATTAGCACACAAGCAACTCTAAAAACCTCATAAAAGCTGTATTCCTTTGGTACCAGAACTCTTTCACTCTGAGCGTCTTCTTCACTGAATGAGTTGAGTGACCGCACTGAGAGGGATATCATTAACCACTAGTGAGGTATAGGATAGAAGGTATTCTCCAGCTACTACTTTAGCTACATCCGCAACATCCATAGCTTCTTTAGCTCCAAAAGTCGCAACTCGAAACTCGTAGCATCATCCATCTGTTACAGGAAAATGAACTATTACCGTGGGCTTCTTCTTTTTCTGAGTCTGCTCGAAAGGTAACTCGAGAGTAGAAAGAACTAGAATAGAGTATGACAGAACCAGTAGCTTTGAGCTTTCACGTGTTTCAGCTCTTGTTCACAATCCAGCTGCTATTGAATCAGCGTAAGGAGATGCCGATGAGGGTACAATAGAGAAAAGAATGAGCTTTTGTTCAGAGCTTGAATCAGAATATCCTTCAGTAACTCCTGGATTCCCCTGGTAGGGCATCCAGGACATACCAGGTGAGAAGTTCGGCTAAGCCGGAAAGATAGATCGGGTTTACCCTCTTGATTGACTTTCACTTTAGGACTGAAAGAAGCCGGTAGCAAAGGAAATGGCTGCAGTGCTTTATATAACATAACTGCTTTTAGGTCTTCGTTGATCCCTTCTGCTTAATTAAAGCACTTCTCTTTCGAAACCTAGAAAGCGAGAAAGAGAATAGTCAGTTCTTGTGAACGACTCCGATGCTTTTTCTATTTAAGAAGAAGCCATTGGAGGAATAAGCGATGCTGCTAAGATCCGCAGTCGATTTAGCTCTTGAGGGAAGGGAAAGGCGGACTGTAATTTGATGGGCTTTTAGGACTGGCCCGGATAGAAAGCAGATATAAGATATATAAGAATAAATAAACAACTTCAAAAAATTCCAAAAAAGTAACTCCCCCAGGAAAGGACATTTTTGTAGATTATGCCCTTAGAACTCCTACTTGATAGATTGATTAAGCTTTCGCCCCCTCGATTCAAAAAGGCACTAGGCGGGATGTAAGAGATTCATAGATTGCATTTCTCCTTACCACATTAAATTAAAAGGAACTTCAAGGAGGACTACTTTCAAACTAGTTTTTCCTCACAACGAAACAAAAACTCCTATTCTTAAGCCGTAAATAAAGCAGCTTTTCCCTTCTAAGAACCCCCCGTATGGAGCCATCGTCGCAGTAATCACGCGTGTCACTTTGTCCTTTCGGCTTAGAGTGACGACAGCTGTAGTTTCGGGTACCACCCGACTTATAGCCATCAATGACCGCCGTCTTGTACTGATGGGCGTTACAGCAGATTTAAGGTCTGTGTAAGGATGTAATGAAGGGTGTCTATCACATTTTTTTTTATTAATTTCTACCTCCACTCAGAATCTCCACCTTAGGGCTACTTGTTAGCGTTCCCTGATTTACAGACGGAAGGCACCACAGCTAGCTCGCCTGCCCAAAGAAGTAAGAAATAGAAGAGTGCGTCTAAGAGGAATGGATTGACCTAGCTTATATCGCATTGAATCTCCTTCTTCTGAATTTATATTATTTGCATAATTGCCCCTATTTCCTTTCCAGTTTAGCGCTAGCTAGACGTCTTTCTCAACGCAGTCTTCCACATTGCCTACTTTGTTTCATCGATCTACAGAACCCACTGAGCTCATGGACAGAGACACGGTTGCCCTGCTTCTCTACTCAACGACTTTACGGAACCAACTGAGCTGACTAGCTCTATTTGATCTACTCTACTACGTCGACCCTCCTGCTGGAGAGACCCCTTGATTGAGGGTGGTAATTACACCTTCTACGCCTGAAGATGGATAGGTTTCAGCTCCTGAAGCAACTTATACTTTTGAATTTACAGGAGTGGTGGAATATTCTGATACAGCTAGTAGAACTCTTTCATTTACAGCTGGTAAGCTTTCTTCTACTAAACCTGAAGATGGAAGAAGAGTGACTCGGGCTCCTGTCCTAGCCAAGTTTTAGACAAAGGATATTTATTCCTTAAGAATCTCCATTCTAAATTTAAATGAACATTTTTGTATGTAGATATACAAGCACAAGCATCTAAAATAGAAAAAGAAGAGCTAGAACGTATGGTACAACCGCACCGGGATTGCCATATGTCGAGGTTTTTTATAGAGACCTAATCTCTTTGTGCTTGAAAGAGACGAGTTTGTTTGGACTTTAATACTAGATGAAAACCCGACCCGACATAAAAGCCTACGGTACTTCTTCATTATGTCTTATTAGACGCGAATGACCCAAAACACAAGTGAGTCATTATACATGCAACTAAGACTTTTTAATCTAGAAAGCAGTAGATCTAAGACCATATTCCCTATAAAGAAGACTCTAAGATCTTCTTTCTATCTAGAAAAATAGGAAGCCATCATATGTATGGAGGGGCCAGGGGCTTCCCGCCTATGAATATACTTTCACACTTCCTTATATCTATTTATGTTCTATTTGAACTTTCGTGGCTGGTGAGCCTCACTTTATAGATAGAAATCCCCTCGCGTTTACCTGATTTCTTTCCTCCCGTATCCTACTCTCGCCCATAATGGTCCCCAATGTCATGATCTGGCCGGGTCGACCCAATCATGAGAGTCCGTTTCTCCCGTATGAGCGTATCGAACAGAAGACCTGCTCCGCTCTCGAGGCAAGGTAGATTAGCCCAAAAAGGTAAGCACGAACATGAATGTAACTCGCATTCTTTCTGATCCTCCTTTCGGGATATAAGAACGCGAGCGGTGGGCGGTTCTCACTGAAGGAAGTTTTACCGAACATCATGTCCAGGTGTGGTCCCCCCCCTACTCCTAGAAAGAGCTAGCCACGGAGCTTGGATACGGGCTGCCTAGGTATTCAAGGTACATCACAAACAAGAGCTAAGTCTAGTCCGTGTCTAGCCAAGCTCTAGCCGGGATAGACATTCACGAGTACGAGAAGGAACTACCACTCATTAGTACAAGCCTAACAAGAAACGGGGCCCGGTTGAAGGACCGGGCAGATCCGTAAACCGCCTTCGATTTGCTCCCTTTGAGGTTCTCTAGAACTCCTGTAAAAAAGGGGAAAAAAAGAGTAAGCCGAGGGAAAAGAAAAGCGTCTGCAGACACCCCCTAGAAGAATTCGTTTTCCCAAAAATAAAATAGTGCGGTACCTTTTTCGGTCTAGTGACTAAGGGTTTGGTATTCAAACTCTCCCAAGGAGACATTGAATTCTGCTAACTGTCTAGCCCCCTATGTCGACTTTAAAGCATCTCGTAGTTGAGCGGTACTGCCATCAACAGTTCTAACATGGACAAGGACTTCGGCTCCCCCCAAGGATAAACTTCAACTAGCGCCCCCATAGATCAAGGCCGAAAGCTACTAGTCTCCTTCTTGCGGACCACTAAACGTTCCCAGGGCAGTAAAGATAGTGAACTTGACTGGCCTTCCTCGTTAGACGAATTAGTTCACTATTGAGCTATCAAGCCTAGGTGCGGAGCTCCAGCTTTGAAGAAAGGAAGCGAACCCTTAACCCTTGCGGGAAGGTCTCCCGTCAGACTGGTATTCTACTCCTTGCTATCTCACTACCCGGCTATTCCTGTAAGTTCTTAACCCCGACACACGAAACCGTCCATTTAGCTAGCAATCAGCTATATCCGAAGATGAAGCGCCCACTTGAACCCGGGGCAAAGACGACTTGACTTTCTCCAGGTTAGCGGGAAGCAAGCTAGGACTGGAAGAAGCTTCAAGTGGTGAGAAACTTAGCTCTCTGGCTAGACTCTCGAAGGACGTGATCCATCGTTTTCCCTCACGGTACTACTTAACGGAAGACGGGGGAGTGCTGAAATGGAACAACCAGCCTCCGGCCCTCTACTGCCTGTTCTGGTTTACATGTGCAATTAGGACTAGTGACTGAAACGGTTGAAAAGTCTTACCTTCGCTTCCTTCATTCGGTTTCTGGTTCTTGGCTGAACCAACCAGTAGGTCCTTCGACCCTCAAAGCAATACGGTATGCTGCTTCTACGCTGTTCAGCAAACACAAATGCAATTCGTGCTCAGCTCGAATATTGCCTCTTGTCTCCCTCCTTCACTCTATATCGTAGAGACAATAGGTTAAACTCCTCCATGTACTCTCTCATAGAGATTTCAAAATAAAAACAACCTTGTCTCAAATTCTTACTTAAACTACTTTAATAAGTACGCTTCGAGTAGAAATGAATCCTTAAACTTAAGAACTTCTTGTTCTCCGTAGCGCTTCTCCTCCTGCTCCCTCTTCTGTCGTACATGTGCTCACCATAAGCCTCAACATCCGCTTTAAGCCCGATGACAGAAACAGTGGCTCTGGAGGAAGATCAAAAGTATCCACTCCCTTCGCTCGAGGATCTCTATGAATCTGACTCTCATTTTTTTTTTTATTCCGATGAGGAAGACAATGAAGAAGGATGGACCGTGTGTACCAAGCGCAAGGCGAGCGAAAAGAAGAAGATACAGCCTTCCCAAGTGTCTAAATTGACCATTAAGTTGGTGCCTCAGAAGTATACTAAAAAGAAAAATAAAGCTCAAAAGTCGAAGGGCTTGGTTCCCTGGGATTGGCTATTCCTGGAAAAAGGAGCCATCTGATGGCAGTCTTAGAATCAAATTCCATATTTTAAGTACTAGCTTTAAGCCTTGACATTGGCTGGAGGAGGTAAAACCGTAGATGAGTTAGAGAGTAAAAGCCGGCAGTGGAAATTCAATTACAGGTTATTCCTTAGCAAAAGAGGAGGGGTCCTTTAAGGCTGGGTGGGAAGGGGGCTGCTACTGGCAATTCTCTAGTAGATCTTGCATGCATTCCGGTTGAGAAAGCCTTACTTCAAGCTAAGCCTTTCCATAGTCAACTACAGGGGACGAAGCTGATAGTAAAGGACAATGATTTAGCTGGAAATAGGGTCTTTAGCTGTGAATTCAACTCAACATTCAACTTCCAATGAAATAGGGCCAGGAGCAGTACTGGTCTTTAATGGACCAGCCAACAAGTACCGTGGAAACCCCACAGCCAGATCTCTTTCCTCTATCTATTGAGAAATTCTCGTGCTTCGTAACGAGAAAAATCCTCTTTCTTTGAAGCGAATTCCTGCCCTTTGGGATATTTTTGAATGAATCGAAAGACTCAATCGGAAGTACATACTTTTCATTTAATGAAGCTTTCTTTCCCTCGTTGGTACATTACGGGTTCAGCCCTTGTTTTCGCGAAGGTGACAAGAAAGGATTCCACACCTTTCCGTTGCCGTCGTTTCAATATGTTGTGATCTTAGAAGAGGGAATTGGCCCCAGTACCCAAACAAACCAGTCATCATATTGATCCCTAAGCTTCACGGAATCCGAGACATCTATTCTGTTCACCCGCCTCCAGCGCCTTTCTACCTTCGCTTCGGCGTCAAAGCCTCTACCAAGCCTCGGAACTCTCAATCTCAGAAAAGAAATACCCAGGTTGATCAAGCTGATTGCGAGATATCAAATTTTTGATCGAATTTCTCATTCCTTCCCAGGAACGGGGCTCTACCCTTCTCCATCGGATCCAATCCCGAAAGGAAGGGGGGATCACGTAGAGGTATTGAGAATCATGATTCACTTGGTCGGTTCACCGGGAGGATCGCCTTTGGATCTATTAAACCGTCTAAAGACCAATCTTTCCGGATCAACCGCAACACAATGCTGGAAGATAAGAATGCCCAAGGCGCTGGAGGCGGGGGAACACCTCTACCCTAGCTCTGGGCCCCTACTGGATATTAGATTTCGTTGATAAGTCTGGAATCTTGGCTTCCCAGCGAACCCCCGCGGGAGATTGAAAGATCTAAACCTCCCCCAAAGAAAAAGGGCAGTTCTGCGTCCTCACCTTTCAATCGAGCAACTGCGTTTCTTCGTATTAGGCCTCCAACAGAGGTGTATTTCCTTGAAAAGTCAAAGAATTGAGGGGCTTATATCTTTTATACATAAGGGCCCGCCCCTTAGTTCAAATAGAAACGGGGACTTAACGAACGGCCTTTGGCCGCCTTTCTGTTCCGAGTCCCTCTCCCCGAGGAAGACCTCTAATTACCGATTTGAACTACCATCGGAAGCCTCCTCTAGTCCCAAAGGGAAGAGAAATTTGTATGAATTTCCTCGTTCCATTGGATTCGTTTTCGTTGAAAGACAAAGAAATTAAGTATATCGCTGCTTCGGCAAAACAGCTGGGGGAGTACCCGAGAATGCCAATCGTAAGAAAAAGGGTAGTTTTGCTTCCTCGCTTTTCAGCTGAGTGGGGTAAGCCGCGTTCCTCTATCGAGCTACTCCGCTTCGCTACGTTCCTTTGCGCCCGTTTCACCATTTATACAAATGAAGAAGGGCTTCTCGCCCCACCTCCTTTCGGAAGAACTAACCGCGCTACTTTCATAATTGGATTCATCGGCTCTGTCACGACTTATCCACGAAATTCCAACACCGGTACCTAAAAAAAAAAGAAACCGTTGAAGTAGAAGAGCCCAGATTCCAAATGGATGAAAACGTGACTGAATTGGTCCTAGTTACTCTTCGGAACGGAGTGGAAGAAGGGAAGAGGTTCTCGAACGAGGAAAAGGATCCAATGACTTCAAAAGAATTGAACGGGGAGCCGTATGAGATGAAAATCTCATGTACGGTTCTGTAGAGTGGCAGTAAGGGTGACTTATCTGTCAACTTTTCCACTATTACCCCCAACCAAACTCTGCCTTACGTAAAGTTGCCAGAGTACGCCTAACCTCTGGGTTTGAAATCCCTGCTTATATACCTGGTATTGGCCATAATTTACAAGAACATTCTGTAGTCTTAGTAAGAGGGGGAAGGGTTAAGGATTTACCCGGTGTGAGATATCACATTGTTCGAGGAACCCTAGATGCTGTCGGAGTAAAGGATCGTCAACAAGGGCGTTCTAGTGCGTTGTAGATTCTTATCCAAGACTTGTATCATTTGATGATGCCATGTGAATCGCTAGAAACATGTGAAGTGTATGGCTAACCCAATAACGAAAGTTTCGTAAGGGAACCGGAGCAGGCTACCATGAGACAAAAGATTTTCTTTCTAAAGAGATTCTATTCGGAACTATTATATGTCCAAGGTCCAATATTGAAATAATTTCAGAGGTTTTCCTTGACTTTGTCCGTGTCAACAAACAATTCGAAATGCCTCGACTTTTTTAGAACAGATCCGAGTCAAATAGCAATGATTCGAAGCACTTCTTTTTACACTATTTCGGAAACCCAAGGACTCAATCGTATGGATATGTAAAATACAGAATTTCCAATCCTAGCAGGAAAAGAGGGGAAATGGATACTCAATTTAAAGTGAGTAAACAGAATTCCATACTCGATCTCATAGATACATATAGAATTCTGTGGAAAGCCGTATTCGATGAAAGTCGTATGTACGGCTTGGAGGGAGATCTTTCATATCTTTCGAGATCCACCCATTTTCTTAATGAATGTGAGCCATAGTTGATGCAATAAGACTTGATGAAGGCGGTGCTGTTTGCGGGATAACGGCAATTGCCTTCAAGCTTGAAACTGATTGACCATGAGAGTCAGATCAATAGTATAATATATACCCGAGCACAGAAGGAGCTGCACATGAATACTTGGAATGAGTGTGTGGCAATTCATTGGGATGACCGCCGGGGTACTTACTTGAGCAAGGAGTAATCCTTCTTCATTCAAAGCATCGAAAGAGAAAACGCCTTAAGCTGCGGAAGCAGCGAAAGAATACAAGAAAGAAAGCATATTACCATAGAAATACCTTGATCAAAGAAAGAACATACCCCGCTAAAGGGAGTGGTTCGATTCCCTTTAGCGGGGCGTAAAGCCTTACGCTTGTGCTTCTTTCGAGGAAGCTAGCTAGCGGACTCATTCAATACCCCTATCTATTAATCCACCTTTTGTTCAATTGGATACTCCTACTCTGTTGAAGCCTGCCATGGAAGGGAAAGCTTTTCAAATAGAAAGCATAAAGGCATTGATGAGCTAAAGGAGCAAGCAGAACGGGAAAACAGGGACAGAGGGAATGAGTTCCACTGCCATTACTTCAGTTAAGTGCACACCTTCCGGTAAAGGTAATCCGCGAGGAATGCCATCAAGCAACCAATGAAATCTTTCCTTCAGCCATCAAGGAATCAAGCAGCAATTGGTGCGGGTGAAGTCCCACTTTCACCAGGCAAATCCTTTAGGTCCGGTTTCGGTCCTTCTATAGAAGATGCCTTTGCCAGGCTTTTTTCCATATTCCTTGCATGAAGATTGATCTCGGGTAGCTGCCTATGTTTGATGAAATCCAAACTGATGGGTAACCCAAAGCTCCTGGCTCGGATCTTGTTGTTTAGGCTCTCTTGCTTGTTAATGGGTAGGCCTCCTAGCGTTAGCGAGAAAACTACCTATTTCAAGGTAGGACCCAGACCGATAGATTTTTTCTATGGCGAAGGATCTTAAGGTCTGAAAGCGCGTAAATAGCTTATGAGAGAAACCTGCTACTTAGGGTCTTCTCTTGAAGATGTGTTTTACGCACTTGAATCTCTATCAATAACAATAGGAAAGAGCTTGCCTGATTAGAATCCTTAGGAAGTTCACTTATTTTCTTGTGTTAGGGCGGGGGTAGTATATGCTGCGACACAACTAAAGCGGAAGACCTCCAGTTGTAACGGAAGCGAAAAGAGGAATTCGTTCGTCACCGTTTGGTAGACCTGACCTGGTAATAGACCCAAACTCCGAAAAAGAAAGGGTTAAAGGCCAGTGTTGAGATCAGGCCGAAAGGCGTAGTCGATGGACAACAGGTGAATATTCCTGTGCTACCCCTTGTTGGTCCCGAGGGACGGAGGAGGCTAGGTTAGCCGAAAGATGGTTATCGGTTCAAGGACGCAAGGTGCCCCTGCTTTTTCAGGGTAAGAAGGGGTAGAGAAAATGCCTCGAGCCAATGTTCGAGTACCAAGGAAGAGTTTTCTATAGATTTTATTGGCCAAGAATGGCCTTTTAGCAAGTTAGTTTAGGGCTGAGAATCGGACTAAGAAACGTAAGCTCTAGCTGTATTTGTCTCGGAAGTGTCAGAAAATGAAACTATACTAGCTGTAGCCGCAGAAAAGGACGGTGAAATAGTAGCTGTATCGGACTCAGTTCCTGCTTAAAGGACTGGGAATTCTTTAGCGGTATCGCACTCCGAATCCACAGATGATAGATTTATAGTTACAGACCTCGAATCAGAATCGTAAGAAGCAGATGCCATAGCTTCAAGTAAAGTGAATGTATTAGTTGCTGTTAAGGAAGCAGAATCGGGAGGTAATTCCACTCTAGTTGCTGTATAGGAAGTGAATTCAATTCCATCAACAGCCAATTGCTTAAAGTACAGTTCACTCATCAGTCAACTCTCTCTTTCTAGTAGTAGCGGAAAGGGATGCAATAGTAGCTCTATACGCTTCAAATACAGTAACTTCGATCTTTCTAGTTGCAGTTGAGGGTGGAAATTCAATAACATCAGAAATTCCATAGTTGCTCTAGTAGCTGTATTGGACTAAGAATCAGACTCCAATAGCAATGTAGCGGAAAGAACAGGTAATTGGTTCAAGCATTCCTTTCTCTTCCCTAGTAGCGGAAGATGAAAGAGAAGCAGTAGCTTCTCGAGTTCCCGTATCTGTATCGTAAGTTCATTCCATAGCAGCTGGGGATGTAAATCCAACTACAGTTGCTTCCGAAGTCAATGAATTAGTTCGAGCGCACTCATCATAATCATAGCCCTTTACTACAGCTCTTTCGGACTAAGAAAGGTAAGCTGTTCATGAAATAGCTGGATAAACGAGAGATTTCTAGTTCCAGTCTCTGAATCGGACTATGAAAGAGAAGCTCTAGTCCCCAGAGAGCCCTCAGAAGAGGAAAGGGATGCTGTTGAGGAAGTAAAGAGTAGCTCGAGTGTAAGGAGAGGACTCAGTCCCAGTTGAGGCGGTCAATGGAACTACTTACAAGTCAAATACAGTTTCAAGGGAATCCTTTCCATCGGCTGCTGAAAGGGGAGGAAATCCAAGAGATTAGGACTCGGTATCGCACTCATAATCGGGAGCCCTTGCTCGAGTTCCCCTAGCTGCCTCACAATCAAGAGAAGCGGAAAGGGATGCTCATTCCATAGCGGATAGTAAAGTAAATGCTATAGTATCTCGAGTCCCAGTTGAGGCGGAAAGGAAAGCTTATGAAAGAGTTCCAGTCCCGGAATCTACATCATCAACTCCATCTCCTGGTAATGAAGCAGGTAATTCTCCCTGCGGTAAATTCCCTCTTTATGGCAGCAGTAGCTCTTTATCCAACTAGTATAAGTTCAACTCTCTTAGTAGTACTTTTCTACAGGGTCCGAAGGAGGAACTGAAACTGAAGCCGATTCCTTTCCTTCTTCTGGTTTATAGGCCGTAAATGGTCTAGCATCCGTGAGGCGGCAGTAGGTTTAGTAGCTAGTAGCTTCAAGCATTCCCTTACCACCAGCAGGAAATGATCTAGTATCGGACTCATCAACAGAAGGTTTAAAAGCAGGAAGCTGAACCCTTGCCAAAAGGATCTAGCATCAAGTAAGTAGGAAGAAAGATTTCTCCTAGCTCTAGTAGGAGCGGGAAAAGAAGGGAGTTACCTTACATCGAGCCTGCTGACCCGGGCAGTACCTCTTCCACGAACAGGTTTGACTTCCGCATCAAATGAAAGATTAAAAGTAGGAGATGAAATCTTACCATCTGAAACAAGAGATTCCACTCCGGCAGGCAAAGAGGCAACCATTTGTTGGAAAAAACTGGGACTAAACCTTCATAGGGCATGCTTTCCGCTATTATCTCCTATGTAATTAGCGAAGAGCTACTACTAATACAGCTAGAGCAATTGAATGAAGCTGGTAAACCTTTTTTCGCTTCGTCAGCAATTGAAGCGGGTAACCCTATTACCCTTTTTCCACAGCTAGAGCTAGTCTTTGAGTCACCTCCTGTTTCATTTGCAGCTACATAGGTTCTTTCATTTTTTTTACAGTTGATGGAGAAAGTTGTTGAAGATTCTGCTTCTGTAACTAAAGAATAGCCTTCATCATCATTAACTACAGGTACTGTTTAAGTGATAAGTATATGGTATTATAACCATTAGGTGATAACTTATAGGTGATATTACCAAAGGCATTGAATAAGAAGTTATATCTGCTTTACCTTTAGGCTGCTTGCTATAGACTTCAGATGGTACAGCCTCTTCAACTGCAGCAGGAGACTCTCGTTATTTCCCCTACCTGTACTAAAGAGAGAAGCTGGGATGCGTGATGCTAGAGAGAGTCAACAGCTACTGGAACTATTTCATTTACTTTGATAATCCGCTACTAGAGCAGACTTTAAATCAGCTTACAAGTTTTAATTTACTGCTACTACCGAATAGGAGAATGTTGGAAGTTTAAACACTCTTTCTGCTCCTAGAGCAATTGAATGAAGCTGGTAAACCTCGTTTCGCTTCGTCAGCAATTGAAGCTACTTCTAAAGCTATTTCCACTGCTAGAGCCATTGCAGTAGGTAAATCTATGACCCTTCCACTACTTGAGCAATTGATGCTAGAGCAAGTCTTATCTTTGAATCATCATAGGCTGCTAGAGCTATTGTAGTTTTCTCGCAGCTATTACATTTCCTGTAGTAGACGCTGGTAAAACCAATTCCCTTTCAGCAGACTTTTCATTTCCTCCTGTAGTAGAAGCTGCTAGAGCAATTCTCCTTTCCGCAACTATTGTAGCTTCGTCAGCTATTTCTGCTCCTTGAGCTATTGATGCGGGTAAACCTATTGTAGCTGCTTGAGCGATTTCCGCTTCCACAGCTATTGTAGTGGGTGATGCTATTTCCTTAGACGCTGGTAAACCAATTTCCTTTCAGCCCATAACCTAGAGCAGGAGTTATTGTAGCTATTATTGCTTCGTCAGCTATTGAAGCGTAGCTATTTCTGAAAGGCTTCCATCTTCCACTACCTACTGGCTTAGAGGAATCCTAAAGATAGGGATATTAATGAGATTTGGCAGCTGCCGGGAAATAGGAACTCGTCTACAGGCTTCGAATCAGAAAGACCATCAACAGTCTCATTTGCGGCGGGGAAGGCTAAGACGAAGGATGCCCCGAAGGTGTATTTGGAGTGGAGTTACGAAGAAGGGCCCGTCCGACGGAAGGTGCTCATATTGTCTTTTCTGGCTTGTGTTTCCTTCCGAAAGCAGTTTAACAACCACTGGCGAAGGGAATCAACCTTTTGATCGATTGATGCCTACTATTGGAAAGCACATTGGGCCTTGATCTTTCGAATGGGATTGACTCACTTTCAGATTGAGAATCAACTCATCTACGATATTTTCACGAAATCGAAACAGAAACTGAAACAAATGAATTGACTTTCGCACTCCTTTGGTCAACAAGGGAGAACCACTACGATGGAAACCTAATTCTCCCGAAGGTAGGCATTTAGCCAAGGCCCCTTACAGAATAGCGCCTGCCGCATTGAAGAAATGATCCGCTCCAGTACGGACGCTGGTACACTTCCTACCGAGCTTGCCGCCCTACCCCTCCCATTCTTGAGTGAGCCACCCCTAAAATAAAAAGAAGAAGAGGCTTGACCTGCTACGTACGGCTCTTCCTACTCTTCAACTTCTTTCTACCGGGATTGCTATTCAAAGACACTGCCGAAAGGGGACAATAGGCATAGTCCTCCTTCTTAAGTTAAGGAAGAAAGTTCGGGTGGACCTGACCAAAGCCGTCTTCAGGCCCACGTCTAGGAGAAGATGCCCTCTATCGGCGATAGTTTTCATGTCTTTAATGTGACCCACCTGTTCGCGGATGGTTAAGTATATGGTGGTTGTCCGGGGTTCGAATGAAGGTCTACAGCCTTAATAACTGCCTTTACTGCCGCATTCTTTGATGACCAACGAAACCTAACAGGCTATCCAGTCGTCCCGGACTCTACATATGATGCTGGAAATTCCATCCTTATGGCAGGTGTAAGGTATACACTTTCTATGCCAGTAAAGGCTGAAAGGTTGCAAAGCTAGCACTCCAGGTTCGTTCAGGTTTTTTTTCCTGGGCAGGTCGAAGCAGTCTCTTATGCAGCATTTATTAGCTTAGCTGAGTTGGGTGGATCGTGCAATAAGCCTCTCTCGACCCTCCCTTTCTCATACGGCTGGCTTTATGAAAGCCTCTCGCCTTTCGAGATCCGGTCCATCATCAACTAGTCAGATCTTCTTGTTTGCTTGCTTTGATTAGGCTTCCTTTAACGGATTTTATCGGCATTTCGTGCCTGCAGCCCTGCGCTGCGGAATTCGACCTTTTATCCGCTGGTTGGGTAGAGCGTAGTAAGGTTAGAGGCGCAACTAGATGGCCCTATCTTTCTCTTTGAATTTTTCAATTCGATTGCAGTCTCTGAAGTCCTTCTTGATCGAGGGTCCCCATTAGCATTAGCGCCAATTAGCAGCCGCTCTTTTTGGAAGGCGAGGTACTTATGTGTGTTCGCGGATTCCACGGTAGCAGTAGTTCTAGCTCTAAGCGAATAAATTACAACCAATGATGGGCGCTCAGTCATAGTCATAGCCCTCTTTACGTAGATCACTTGGCTCCATATTGGCCCTATCTTCCACAATGATGGTGCCTAAGTGGACCGTCTCAGTTCGGAGTGAAAGGCTACCCGAAATGTCTCTCCCGGTTCAGTGATAGCCATTGATTCTGCGGTGAAAGTGAATGCGATTGCTGTTTTTCCATTGTCTTTCACACCGGCGTAACATTCTTCAATATTGGTTTTAGCGCTCTTCCGGCCTTTTGAAAAACCCACTGCCAGGTAAGCGAAGCACAGATAACGCCAGTTGGCGAAGCTAACGGACCATATCTAGTTCCATCTAGCTTTCGTTATTGAATGTGGTTTACGTAGGCTCATTACCAAAGGCGGAATGGGATATTGCCTTAACTGCCAACTACTGCTATGTGGGCTTACAGAGAAGGCTTTCCCAAGAAATACTACATTCTCATTCGGCGTCTCCTTAGTGAAATGGAGAAATCTGCTGATCCCAAGTGCCATTCGTGACTGATGAACCGGTTGACCGCATAGCCTTTCCCCGAGGAGTGACAAGCGATCTCCACTGGTTGCTAGAATATGCCAGCGAATAAATAAAAAATAGATGCCGGCTCAGGGTCGGACCGGTTCCTTGTTTGTTTGTTGGATCGGCGCCTTAATTAAAAAAGAACACAATAGGCGCTAATACGACCATCACTCAACCAGGCATTGCTTTTGGGGTAATATTTCCGCGATCATGGTATGCACACCTTGATTATACAAGTTCGTGAAGAGACGAGTCCCGGTTGACCATGTCGAAGTAAGACTCTCGGAAGACTTTGGCTCATCTATTGAGTGAACCCGTGATCGTAAGCGACTACAACTACAATTACAACGCCTAATGAAGTAATGGTTTCTTTAGCAAAATCTCCGTCAGTTTCATTATGGTGGTATAGGCTCATTAAGAGGAATGGTTACTTCGGTCCCTAGGAATGGCTGTTAGCTTCCCACACGAACCCGAGTAGACAACTTAGGCCCTTCAATTGGAAGTGGTTGTTTCAGCACTGTTGGGTTACTTCGTTAGCAACAACAACAACCACCAGCAAGATCGGACCAGACAGGGCCTGACACGCGATGAACTGAACTGGGTCCCTCCGAAATTCATTACCAAAGGCCTAACTACGACCAATAGTAGAAGTGGTCCGCCGGTAGTTTGTTTCACTACTAGCGTAGCAACTCCAATCTCCGTAAAGGGCTCTGATTGTTCGCATCGGATCTAGAGATCTGTTGCCAGTTCCGATAGAAGGAAAGGAGTAAGGTTTAGGCTTTACCCAATAGTTGTTGAACTCGAGGTTGGTAATAAACTGAAGCTGCTCAGTCTTCTAGCATAGCGGAGTGAGATATATCGAAGAATGAACTTAGCCTTCAACCACAAATGGGGTCCTTTAGGCAGCCGATTGCCCGTTTGCTTCCACTGACTTACGTCGTGAACATTTCTCCAACCCGTCAATGAAATGAAGAGAAGGGCTTTCCTCTTCGATCCCATCCTATGAGCCCTGCGAGCTCACGAGTCGTCAGTGATGGTCAGTCACTCGGAGGATTTTATCGACCGGCCTGAACTAACCGGAACGCAGCGATGAAAGGCAAAGACTAGTGTTTAGCATATAGCTTAGAGAAGACGGGGTTGTC
Source organism: Parietaria judaica (assembly GCA_954871525.1). Taxonomy (NCBI): domain Eukaryota; kingdom Viridiplantae; phylum Streptophyta; class Magnoliopsida; order Rosales; family Urticaceae; genus Parietaria; species Parietaria judaica. Next base: position 80,027 of record OX940875.1, read on the forward strand.
TCTGTTACAATCGTTTATAGTCCTTGTCCTGACTTTCCTGAAAGCTTAGTGAGGAAAATCCTCGACAGAGAGGAAGTTTTTCTTTTAATGAGAGTGACCTTTCAAAGAGACTTTTTGCGATAAGTCCCTTCGGGATGGCTCACTCTCCTTTAAAGGTGTCCCTGCTGCACTCTAAGGATGGCATATGATTAACTAGCGCAGGAGAGAGAGTGAGCCTTGGCTTTGGCATTTCCTCGCTCAATCTCATATCAGTCAGTCGTCTTACTGTTGTCGAATAAGCTCTTAGGCAGCTATCGAATGGAGTGTGGGAAAGCGAGTAGAGGAGACCCCACCCCATTCTGTTACCCTTTAGGGGAAAGAATCATTGTTCCCCCAGCTGAAGACTCACCTTAAAAATCCGTCGTGTTGCCTGTCTCTTTCTGCAATGAGTTTAGTGCCGAGATTGCCTACTCATCCGTTAGAGAGAGTGGTAATTCCTTCCTCGGTAGGGCTAAAGGGAGGGTGCTGGTGTTACACAACACCGCACACGAAAGCGAAGCCAGGCCTACAGCTTTCAAAGAGGGGTGAAATCAAATCCAGTTCAAAGGAAGAGCTCACAAAGACGTGGCCAAATGAGCTACCCAACAGATGACGCCATAATAAGATCTTTCTGGTACGGCAGGTTCCAATGAAGAAGAAGAGCTCAAGTCTGTCCTATGTCCTATCATCGGGCCGTAAAGCCCTCACTCTGCAAGCACTTTGATGAATCTTCTATCAGGTTTGATTTCGACCCTGATGAACCTGGCACCTTTCTTCCAGAAAGCCCCCACGGAGCGGTAACGAAAAGGCATTGGATGGGATGACTCTATCTATGGGCCCAAATGCCACTCTATTATATACGCAACCTCACTCCAGTAGCCGTCGTAGTTGAGGACATAGCTACGAGATAAGAGCGAGAGGACCTTGCCAATGTCTTTACCTTCAAAAAGCTGAGGCCCCAGTCCAATCGAACAAAGGCGCTAGCCAGTGTATTATAAGGGTAGTGTACTTTTTTTCCTTTTCGACAACAAGTTCTTCTTCGGCCCAGCAGCGCCAATTAAGGTTGAGGACTAGAGGATTGTGAGAGAATATAAGTTGACTCATCCCATACCGGGCGGATCCTATCTCTTGTTATCCCTATTTCTCGGAATCTTGGAAGAAAAGAATCTCCTCAAAGCAGTTGATCCATTTTCCCCCTCACCATTAGCCACTTCATTAGGGTCCCCCGCTAAAAAGCCATGGAAAATAATGCACTCTTTCCATTTCAGAAAGAGACTCCCACAAATCATAGCAACAAGCCGGATTGGGACTGGACGAATAGGGTCTTGGCCAGCTTTCAGCACAATTTCCTCTACATATTTGAAGCTTGCCTCGTCAGAAGATGATTCACTTGAAGACTAATCATCATCATTAGAGCCAGAGTTGTATTGGTCCTTACCTTACCTCCTTCTGGTGCAACAGAGGTTCTTTGTTCGTGACCTGACTCTTAGGGTAGAGAATCACCGGGTGACTCTTGCTCTCTTCCTCTTTATTCAGTCCTGGGTTCCTCAGCCACAGCTTCAGTAGATTGCCTTTCTCTCACTTTCTCCACTTGTAATCTCTACGACTTCAGAGGTGGTTCCCTTATAAATTTTCTTATGCTTGTGGGACTTCTGCCAAAGGTAAAAGATTTGTTGAGTTGATAGAAATGGAAATAACATGACTCTGTAGTCATGACTCTACTTTCTTTTAGAGTGGAGGTGCTGCTTGTTGAGAAGGCTACACGCTTTCCTTATCACTTGACTTTTTCTTTGCTGAAGCTAATGATGCAAAGAGAGTCAGTAACTTTTTTCTCAACAAGGGAGTCTAAGTACATAGGCAATTTTAGGATACTTACTTTTGGCTTTCTTTGAGCTTGCTTCACCCTCTGGCTGAATGGATCCAGAGTCAGCTTTCCTCTTCTCCGAAGTCCGCAACTGGTTTATGAAAGATCTTGGCTACATAGCCAGACCACCTGTTTTCAAAGTCTGAGGTGGGAGAAGTCTTGAAAGCCACAAATGTGAAGGAGTCAAATAGTTCTGCATTTCTCTCCTCTACTATCTTAACCTCCTCTTTGTGTTTGAATCTTTTTCTCAGAATAAACTTATCATTAGTGGTTTACATAATTGGACACAGCACACCCTGGATCAGGCCCAATTTCCTTGATGCAAAATGAGGGGAGTACAGTTCCACTCCACAGGTATTGTTTGGTGGATCCATTGAGACTTGGTAGTGCAAGTCTCTGGCTACTAGATAGTTGGCCCACAGAGTCAAGTACAATGGATATTTAGGGGTGTCACCAGAGGGAGGATAATAGGAGGAGTCAAACCTGAATAAAGCGGGACCAAAGCGGCGCTCACTAAAGGGAGTGAAGGTTTCAATTGTCTCTTTGGTGTAAAAGGCTTCGAAACACTCCTGGAAGGAGCAAGTGGTTCCAGGAGAGAGCCTAAGAACATCTACATAACAAGCAAAATTCTCCTCGGAGCCAGAAGTCAGTCGCTCTTTCAGTTCATTGGCTCCAAACGGAGGAAAGTAAGCATGGATCCATAACTTTAGGATCCAAAGAGGACCATGACCAGAAATGGGGGAGCCATCTCCTATTTGATAAGTCAATGTTTTCAACCCCCTGTATAAGCTGGCTAATACCAAAGGAGCCATGTTGACTTTTTGGCCATTGGCTAAGATAATGGCTAACTTAGCAAGTTCTTTGACTACGCCACCGGATTGAACACAGAATACATACTTGGAGAGCCAAAAAAGAATAAAAGCTATAAAGTCGTTCTTGAGCTTCGACTTGCTGACTTGGTTCCTTAAAACCTATTTCTCCGACTTGGTCTGCTCTCCTTGCCTTCAAGTAGGTCTTTCGCTTTGGTGCTATCCTTCCCTTTGACTCCGATCTCCTCTTTCCTGCTCCACACAGATCAGGTTTTCGAGAAAGAATAAAATATCTACTTGCTTGGAAGGACAGATAGTCCATTATATCAGCTTGCTTTTTCTTAGTCGAGTCTCCACTTTCTTTCATCCAAAGAACGGCATCCGCTAAACAACTAGCTTTAGGCGTAGCCTTGCTGATGGCTTGCTTTCCTACTAGCTAGTTCTCACTTATCGCTTGACCGCCGCATCGAATGCCAAGGTGACGCAACGAACGTAGTCCACTCTTAAGCCAATCTGATGAGGAGAGGGTAGGGTAACTAACCAATCTCTTTTTAAAGAAAGTAGATGCCTGGAGATCTTTGATTCGTAGGGCGTGGAAGAGGGCCGGACAAGCAATAACTTCTTCCATTATGGCTACTCCGAAATATAATATAACCTACTTCAGATTTTTCACGAGAGTTACGAGATGCGCCCGAACTCGGAACCCAGCTCCCGCTAATCTAAACAAGATACAAGGATTGCTTATCTTGTAAAAATCAGCTAATTGAGTGAGACCCAAAGTCGAACGGACTGTTAATAAAGCACGGATAGATATTGGAGATAAATCTTTTGTAATTGACTTAGTCCAATATCGTTTTGCGAACTCAAGAGTTCCATTTGTTGACAAAAGTGATTTTGCAACAGAAATGGAAACTCCAAGACGATCAAATAAGTCCCGGTATGTCCGGGCGACGGTGTTATCACCAATGACAACATCATCGCCTAACACGGCGTAGTTGCGAAAAGGCAACTTAGAGGGCTTACTCAATTCTGCTGCCAACCATATGATATAATGGTGAGACAGGGAGAAAAGAGCCCAGGAGCCATAATACCCGAGAGGCTGACCTGCCACGAAACATACATTAGTTCGTCGCCGAAGGCTTCCAAACAAAGAATGTATTCAAGGCAAGGGCCCCATTCACTACCGCTGAAGCCAAGGTTGGACCAAATAACCTCTCAAAGAAAAGAGAGTATAAATGACCAACAAAGGCCAACGATCAGTAGCACTCTTGAGATCAAAAGAATATAATTCCTAGCCAACCGGTGATTGTAGACAAGTCTCTCTCTTTTTTCTCGCGGAATTCTTCATTTTATGAATATTAATTGAATTATGGAATTTTCTCCTATTGAATCTCAAAGGCATTCTTATCATTTGGTAGATCCAAGTCCATGGCCTATTTCGGGTTCACTCGGAGCTTTGGCAACCACCGTAGGAGGTGTGATGTACATGCACTCATTTCAAGGGGGTGCAACACTTCTCAGTTTGGGCCTCCTATTTATCCTATATACCATGTTCGTATGGTGGCGCGATGTTCTACGTGAATCCACGTTGGAAGGACATCATACCAAAGTAGTACAATTAGGACTTCGATATGGTTTTATTCTGTTCATCGTATCGGAGGTTATGTTCTTTTTTGCTTTTTTTTGGGCTTTTTTTCATTCTTCTTTGGCACCTACGGTAGAGATCGGAGGTATTTGGCCCCCAAAAGGGATTGGGGTTTTAGATCCTTGGGAAATCCCTTTTCTTAATACCCTAATTCTCCTTTCATCCGGAGCTGCCGTAACTTGGGCTCATCATGCTATACTCGCGGGGAAGGAAAAACGAGCTGTTTACGCTTTAGTAGCTACCGTTTTACTGGCTCTAGTATTCACAGGCTTTCAAGGAATGGAATATTATCAAGCACCCTTCACTATTTCGGATAGTATTTATGGTTCAACCTTTTTCTTAGCAACTGGCTTTCATGGTTTTCATGTGATTATCGGGACTCTTTTCTTGATCATATGTGGTATTCGCCAATATCTTGGTCAGATGACCAAGGAGCATCACGTTGGCTTTGAAGCAGCTGCATGGTACTGGCATTTTGTAGACGTGGTTTGGTTATTCTTATTTGTCTCTATCTATTGGTGGGGAGGTATATGAAGGAAGGAAAGAGTGGCACGAATAGCTATTTCATCTTGTTAGTTAATCCATGGAAAGAACCAGGAGATGGACCAATGGCCTATGAGTACGCAGGATGAAGAAAAGACTTTTTTTTAAGGATTCCAGTGAATCACCAAGCCCAATAAGAGTGTTGAGTGATGATTCCGCATCTCGAAAAGCACCCTCTGACACCAACCTCGTCTTATATACGCTAATTCTGCCGTCTGCGGGTCCTCAATCTTCACGCGAAAGCACTACCTGCTGACTTTCCCTCATGTAGCGAAGATAGTTAGCAACAACTTCTTCGCTTAAAGAGAGCTAACCCCCAGATCAATAGTAAAAAATCCCTTAGGAAGGATGAGTACTGTTGGAACTAGTAATAGACAGCAATGCTAGCACTATCAGTGGAATAAAAGAAAAATGCAAAAAGACTTCTAGTTCATCAGCAAGCAGAAGTAATACACTTCATTCCATGTTGCAAGAGAAGAAAAAGTGCCCTGCTACAAGACAAGATAGAGAGTGAAGCATATCATAGTATTTTTATTATGGGGTGGGTTGAGGGAAAAAGGAGCCTATTGAAAGGCTGGAAACTGGCACTACAACTCTAACTGGATCGAAAAGCGAAGGTAAAGGCAAAGCTACTCCACCTTCAATTGTAACTAGCCAGCCGGGCATCAGAAAGAGCACGAGGGTAATGCCTGTAAGACAGAAGCACTTCCATTTTTTGGGCTGGATTGCTCTCCAACTGGCTAAAAATAAGGACTGGGAGGCAAGGAGGTCCATACTTGTAATCGGAACCTTACCTTCTTGGCGAGTATTTACTTAGCAAACGAAAGAAAAAGTTGAACTAGCGCCTCTTAAACATAACATCTTCTATGGAAGGATGGGATGATGCAAGGCCCTAGCCTATTCTTTCAAAGGCCAAAAGCTCTGGAGGTTGGAATCGATGCGGAGGGAACTTTCCTAAGCTTTCTCCCACTGGTTGGCACCTTTCTAGTATTACTTAACTAGTTAATATACTAATATGAATATGGTATTCAATCAAATCAATCAGATTAAGTAAGAAAAGGGGAAATGGCAACTCGTCTGGTCTGAACCAAGAGCTAGACTAGGGATGGAGACTATTCCCGACTTCGACTATTAAAGCTATTTGCTCGCCTATGAACCTATTCTCTCGGCTAGATCGAATTACTCCTAATCAATGCAACTGGCTGGCCTAGACCTATAGCAAAGAGTTCTACAACTCCATCTTGTCCCCCCTATGGAACCTATTCAATTGACTCGCCTGGACCTCCCTCTGTAAGAGTCGAGCTTTCCCCTCCATACACTACTTTTTAACCATATGGAGACCCCATATCTACTACCTACTCAATATCTCATCTCCCCATGATATAGAGCAGGTTTATTTGATACTGCTCCTTTAAATGAAATGCTTTCAATACTCCTATTCTCATAAGAGTGCTTGACAGAGACAGGGCAGCAAACCCATAAAAAGGGACCGTATCCGAGATAGTACTCCTGCTAGCACTGAGTGTCTTCTTTCCATTAGGCTGAAATTGAAATAGGAAAATACAGGTTCTATAGGACTCGGAATCAGACAGGTTCAATACCATCACCATCAACCTTTCTATCTGAAACTACTGGTGAAAGCCTTAGCGGAAAGAAAAGCCTTACCACCAGCTGTAAATTCAACTATCGGAAGAGGAAACAGGAGCTCTAGGCTCTGTATTGTAATATTCCACTCCGCCGGCAATTCGGACAGTTCATCTAGGAGCGGTCTCGGCATCTTCAAGTAAAGGTTCAAGGATTCCATCCGACAGCAGAAACCTTACCATCTAAAACAAGAGGCGAGGCAGGACATTATCTAGGTCTAGTTCCGGGATCGGCTGGCTACTCACTCTTTCCAGTAGCAGGGGAGCTAGGAGCAATCGGATTCTCCTGGCAATTAATTCACTTCAATACCAGAAAGAGTGGAATCACCTTCAAAAGTAGAAGCTTAAACGGAAGATTGTTCGGCTGGGTATTTCTACCTTGAACGGTTTATCAAATTCAAGCAATTTGAGCACTGGTTCGCTCGATATTGCTCTCTTCAGCTTGTCAAACGCCATTTGACAATCAGGAGACCGGAACCATTTCTGGTCTTTCTTCAATAAGTCTGTTAACACTACGACTTTCTTCGAATAACTTTCAATAAAACGCCGATAATAGTTTACCAAACCCAAGAAAAAGATCTCAATTCAGTGAACTTAGTGGGCGCAAGAATAGCCTTGACTTTTCCTGTCCGTGCCCAATACGATGTCCCAAAAACTCCCTCCTATAAGTATATTGGAATTGGCTCTGTATCAATGAAATCTCATCATCCATACATAAGGAAGCAGATATCAATTCGATTCTATCTCCGGAACTTAAAGCTACTGTGGGAACAGCCTACCTAGTGTAGTACTGCTTTCCGCCGATCCGCCTTACTAAAAGTGTCCTTAATTGAAAAAGTTGAGCGTTTTCCCGTATTTTTCGTTGCAAGTCAATTTCCTTTAATAAACGAAGATGAAAATGGGAAATGTTGCGTTTTCCCGTATTTTTTGTTGCAAGTTCATTTCTCCCCATAAACTAACATGTAAATGGGAATTGTTGCATTTTCCCCGTCTTTTTCGTTGCTTTCACATTTCCCTTGGGTGATGAGACTTCAAATCAAAAAAGTTTCTAAAACCCGAATTGGCGTTCCAGCAAATTCCACTCTTTCTGGTATTGAAGTTCTTTCATTTACAGATACTAGGCTAAGCTAATAACTAGGAACTGCAAGAGAGACTATAAGTCTTTCATGTCCAGTAGTTGGAAGCTACTATTACTATTTACTTTCTTCTATTCACAGTAAGGAGTCAACTACTAGTAAAGATTGAAGAGAAAACTAGTTCCGAACTGCTACTATTTATATTACTACAATAACAGTTAACTGCTACTATTACTATTTGACTTTCTTTGATGCTATTGAAATTTCATTTACAGCTACTAGTAGTGATTCAATTCACAGCTACTGCTACTATTGACTTTGATGCTATAGAATTGACTGAAGAAGGAACTACTACTACAGCTATCTGATAGTACACTCTTTAATAGAATCTCTATTCTATTTGACTCTTTCTGTTGATGAGTCCGATTCCTCGACTGTTTACAGCAACTATTGAATAAGAAGAAGTTACTACTATTCAAATTGAATTTACAACTAGTTAGTTGCTACTACTATTAGTCTTACTATGCTACTGTTACTATTTTCTACGACTATTACAGTAAGACTGCTATTTCATGGAATTTCTACATTCATTCCCTCACTCAGGTAAAGAGATAAGAACTCTTTATAACAGGTAAAGATCACTACCCTAAGGTAATCTATATCGCTTTTTCTTTATTTAAAAAGATTTACGAGTAATAAGGATATAGCTTTATCCCACTGGTCGGCAGCAGTCTTTCGAGCTAGGGACCCCTACAATTCCCTATGAAGCACCTTGACAAGCCCTTCAATCCATCTTCATCTTGGCTGGCAGCCTAGATTGAGCCCTGGGACTGTTCTTCCCGTTGGCTTTGCTAAAGCAGTACTCACAGTGTAAGGTCAGCGGGTGGCATAGCTAAATTCCTCACCGAGATGATTGGATAACCTCTCGACCAGATCGTCCCAGCGGAGCGATTAAAAGTCTCTTTGGCCTTTGAAGTAGTTAGTGCTCTAATTGAGCGAGCCGTGGATCATAAATGATGAGCGTAACATAATTTAGCTGATCTCACACCGAACTATAAATAAAGATGTGAGTGGCTGGGGTTCCCTATTATTGTAAGACTTGACATAGGTTGGGGCATGACTCTTCCAGATGCAAGCTCAACAAACCTGCAGGGCCTGTTTACAAGCCAGTTGTAGCTACTCTTTCTGCTGAGATCCCTGTTGCTGAGGATGTTCAGGCAAAGGAGGATCAAGTAGGTGTTGATAAGGAGCTACCAGCTGCAGAAGATAAGGGTGTGTCACTGCCTGCACAGCAGTTCACTCCTCCAGACTCTACAATTACAATTGCTCCTCGTTCTGCTGATGGTTTTGTGCCAGTGACAAAGCTGATCAGAAGCATGAAACATCTTCTTTCAGGAAGAGAAAAACGCATCTACCAACAATCACTTCTTGTGAAAGTCTTAGGTTAGGCACAAATGCTGTCCTCAATAGAATCTTAGGCATGTGGAAACCCTCATTGAATGTTGAACTCATTGACCTGGGGTCAAACTGCGAATGGAGGAAAAAGAAGCCAGCCTAAAATCACTAACCATGGGGCCCTGGGGGCTATTACTATTACACAGGCTAGCAGACAACCGGAAAGCAAATCTAATCATAAAGAGATGCTAAGCAAACTAGTCATTACCTGCTTCACAACTTCTTTCATTCTCTCAGTATCCTATGCAACAGGGTGCGGAACAGAACTACGTGATCTTTTATCATGATTCACTTCTGTTGAAATACTATTGGGGTTTTCAATCCAAAGGGAATCCTATAGCTAATGAATTCATTACTACAATTGGACTAGTTGCTACGTACTTTCTCTTTCCTCCATTAATTTAAGGAGTCAAATTAACATTAGCACACACTTTTAAGAAAGTCTTTATGGGTAGACTGTAACACGCCCACCTATCGTCCCAGCAACGACTTCTTAATTTCGCCTCTTTTACCTTATTCAAGTAAGAGAGAAATCTTTCTTCTTAGCAGTTGAACAAGTGAATCACCCCCCGGTCCGAGAATACTAAGCAGACTTGAACTCCTCTCTTATCGTATAGTAGCCATTCTGACAACAGATGCGGAGTATGTAGCAAATGCCGCTGATGCGTAAGACATTGAGCTGGACAGCTTTCCTTGGCCTTAACCATATCCCCTCCTCTCCTACATGCGTAAGGTTTAGGAAGTCAGTTTCATTTGGTGCTATCTGAGATCCTTATTGCGACGTGGTGGCTGGTATTATCTTATATAAAAAACCTTTCTCTTTCTTAGTTTCGACTTTCTAGTTTGGCAGCATCTTTAAGCTAGACATTTTTTTTTACTGTAGTGCGCTAAATGATCACATTTTTTTCCCATGGGATACAATTTGTGGGGCAAAACCTCCCTCTCACCAGACCTGACATTTGCTATGCCGTCAATCAAGTTTGTCAGTTCATGCACGCTCTCACCACCGTACATCTCCGTAGCATCTTACGGTATAATAGTGAGCAGCTTCTAATTCCACCGCAGGATAGGAAATAGGAATTCCGCCATTTGCCGACAAAGAGTATAGTTAATGGACGATAAGCAGGATCGCCAACCTGGGCATTAAGATTCAGAGAGGATTCTGCCCATGTATTTCATCTTCCTCGATAGCATCCGATTACGGATTCTTAAACTGCTAGGAAGCATCCAAAGCAATCCGACAGCCTGGGAGATGATTAAGGCCTTTGAATTGAAAAGGGGGTGAAAGCGGTCTTGATGCCTCTAGATTCTAAACTGGGGGAGGATTATGCATCTTATAAGAAAGTATGGCATCAGTCGAATCGAAGATGGACAGTGAATCAACAGAATAGGCTTCATGCCAACTCGGAAGAGAAGGAGGTCGCCTTATCTGCTCGAACTTCTAGCATTAGATACCCACGAAGAGGATTCCCTTAATGGGACTGTTGAGGGAATGATTGCTGCTAGAGTATAAAGACGAGCGTCGGGGCAGGTTGCATCAATTAGCCTTTCGGAATCGAATGCCCTCTTTGCAGGAAGAATGCGCAGTGGGACTTGCGGATCGGTTTTTTAATAGAAGGCATCTGTAGAAGGAATATGCCCAGTTAGCACTTTAGATATGTTGCATCTGTCTCTGGGAAAAGATTACCTTCCACTTGACCAAGAGGGACAGCGACTCTAGAAATAAAAGAAGAGGCAGGAGAGATTTCATTAACGGAAAGAAATGGAACTGCCTTAATCCACGAACAGGAGGTTGAATAGTAGAAGGAGGATGGCATCTATGCAAGTAAATCCGGAAGGCAAGAGCTCCTAGGCAAGCATTTAACTATTCAGAGAAGAGGCGCTGGTTCACAAATTAGGATATGAAGTAGAGATAACATTAGGGCCAAAACCGCAAAAGGATGGAGAGTGGAAAACGTATACCGAGTTCTAAATAAAAAGAAGGGGGAGAATCCAATTCATTTTGTTATGAGGGAGCATATTATATAAAGAAAGGTCGGCGAAGCCGCTGCTAAAGCCGATTTTCAATCCTTTTCCAGGTATACTTTTTACCTAAAGTAGGTGGGGAGGGAAATTTCTTTGTAAGTACGTGCAGGAGGTGAGAATTTCTGGTGAATGATGATTTGGAATAGCCAACTGGAGTAGTAGGCAGAACAGGGTCGGCGGTTGAGTTAGGCGCTTTCGCTTCTTCGGTTTCCGGTTTTTCGCTTTCAAATAATATATCTTCTGCTGGTACGTACGTCGCTTTCTGGTATGTCCGTTGAGTTCTTTTTAGAGAGGAAATTCCTTAAATCTCAATCCCCGGCCAGTAGCAAGACTATACGCTGCTCACGCTCATCTTATTTTGAATTCCACCTTTCGTTCATTCTCCTAGAAAGACAAAGTCATTCAATAGCTACCTAGGAATTTATGGAGCTGAAGGGCGGGCTCCTATTCGTTCCCAATTAATGATCTAAAATTGCCGTACCGTAGTAGGAGAGAAGAAAAGAGGCTTCAGCTTCTGTTCTGAAAGGAAGTTTAACCAAGCGTAGCGGAATAGCATTGGATGAGAAAGCCCATTATCCGTATGATCAAACTGCTCCTGATGCTTTGTTTTCTGGATAGAACGATGGATAGAATGGTCATCCTCCTAGGCTACTACTTTCCGCTCCCGGTTCCCCCGTGAAGTAGGAAAGGAGAATCAATGGTTCGCTACTCGACCTCGATCCGACTTCTTTCAGGAGTGGACTTGTTGCTAATTATCATTCATTGACCAAGCAAGTTTATCTATCGATAATGCATTTTTCAAGCACCGTGAAGGTCTACCCCTCGGATCCAATCGTTTCGGCCCTCTCCTCTCACCCTTATCTCAGATCGGAGATAGAAAGGCGAAAGCCTAGTTCCAACGAAAGTAGAGCAGCAGGGCTAGAAAATGGCATTTCAGCAAGCCGATGTGATTGATTGTTCGAATCACATGTCAGAACGAAGGGATAAGGGCTAGCGTCAGGAGCATAATAAAAGCGAGTTTGCTCAGGTAGGTGTATGATATAGGGTTTCTCGGTTCTGATGGATCCTTGCTCGAATTTCTTTTCTAGTCGGGGTTCTTTGTTCGGCCTGCCCGCCCGCGTTAAACAAAGAGCATGAAAGTTCTTCAATTAGACTAGATATATATATTTTTTGACTTCGGGAATGAAGAAAAGAAGAAAGGAGGAACCTGCTCTTATAGACGAGATTAGGAGAGAGAGGGTTGTACCAGCTAGAAGCCATCAAGCAGTTAGAAGACTTCCTGGACTACCTGACCTTCCTGCAATTAAATTCCCTTAAGCCCTTCAGGCAGGGCGGTTTAACTCCGTCACCTTCAATGCCATCCCGCCGAAAACCCAAATAAAGTAGAATGGTCGGGTCATGTCTGTTCAAATGCCCCGTTCCATTGACTTCACAGGCTCGGCACTTCTCTATCTTTCTTTAGCAAGGGGCTAAAGCACCTTACCGCGCTTATCTACCCTCAAACCAACAACTCGAATCGAATATGAATTAGAATTAAAAGACGGACATGAGAAAAAAACGAAAGCAACTGAAACTGCAAAAAAAATCTCCTAAAGGCGGGGACGGGGGCTGGTTTCCCTTAGTAGGAGGGATCTTAGAACGGTCAGTCGGGTGACTGATCTTGAGTTCAACTCCTCTCCAAGAATATTTGAATATAACATCAACCCCCATAGATATAGCAATCCTCTCGAGTTCCTTTCTATCCTTTCGATGGATAAACAAGGCTAGAAGAAGATAGATGAGGAAGAGTCCCTGGATACAAAGGATAACAAGAACAAAATAAAAGACCGTGTCGTTGTCTGTAAAAAATTTGACCCAATTTGCTATTGTTTCCAACATATTTCAAATTCGAAAAGAATGTAAGAGAAATTCCAAATAATAAAACTCCAGTACGTCAGGAAACACCAGGCTCTTCCAACTTCAAATTACTATGGTTGGAGAAAGAGATAGAAAGCTGACTAGAGTAGGGGGGTAGAGGGGCTGTGTATATCTATTCCAATCGGGGTGATAGCTCGACGCGTCGCAGCCACTACCTTGACTCCTTTTATGCAATTATGAACTCCACGGAACTTTCTCAATTCCAACGCAACTTATCCTTTTGGAGCTGACGTAACAAACTACGCGAGCCTCCCGACGAAGCCAACATAAATCCTATCCGAATAAAAAAAAGAAAAGGCAGTTTCATTATGGTGGTATACCAGCCGCCTGTTCTGGAACTTCCAGTTCCAATCGAAGCATATAGATCCGTAAATAGATTTGTATGTATAGCCACTTCAGTCGTGCTCGTCGTTTCTCGAAAGTATCTTTTTTCTGGGAACATGGTCAACCGGAAATTCTTATGTTCGCGATTCTTTATCCACCGATGCAGAAAATGCTCCAGTTTTCCATTCTCATATGAGGCCGGAAAGTTTATTGGCAACAGGTCGGCACGAAGTGATTCATCATGCTCAAACATGAGCCGATCGTTCGTTAGGGACCCTTTATAGATCATAAAATTCCCACAAATGGAATGAAAAGTGGGTCCATGTAAATGATCGAGACCTCGAAAACAACAACGCTCCTTCCCCATATGGAGTTCGGAGCCCAAAGGCAATCGTTGAGTGAACTGTATCCTCTTTGTGTTAGTTGACCTAAGCCGCACCATTACTGCTGGGGTAGGGCTCGGCCTCCGAACCGTACGTGAGACGAGTTTCTGCCTCATACAGCTCGGGCCGAAGACCGGGGGAAGTTTCGGAGAGATGGGGAGACCCAGCAGCTGCCGGTCGGGGGGAGATAAGCTTGCTTCTTCACAAGCTTATCCACCCACCCCCAAAAAACCGATCCTATAGCGCTAGCGCTTCGCGTTATTTCTATTCCATCCCATTTCTTTTATTTCGGGATAGGCGGCTAATACTAATCTAATAAGTGAAGTAGTCGTCGTCTGACCACTCGGACACCAGACCGCTCGTGCCCGCCCATTCTTTCTCGCCCTAAATGGAATGGCTCTCTTAGTTACGCTGCGCCCTGACCCGAGTCCCCACGTCCGCTCTTCTCCGCCCGCAACCCAAGAAGTTGGCAAAGCCGACACAACATTAGGGCCGTCCCCTTCATTCTATGCTGACCCCGGCCCGGGGCTGGCTTTTTGGGAAGCCCGTTCCCACCGCGCTCACGGCCCGGCTGGCCTGCCAGCGGTAGTGGAAATTCTCCCGTTCCCTGGTCAAAGACTTGGTTGGATGCGGGATCTACTCCACGAAGAGCGGTACGGACGTAGATGATATCATCACGACCTCTCTTTTCGTACCGCTAGGGATGCTTAACGCCACTTCGCCAACTGGCGTTACCTGTGCTTTCGTGTCTCTCAGTGTGGTCAGCACTGGGTGTTTCCGAGCAGCGAGGCTTACACCCATTCGCATTAGTTCATCCAAAGTTCCTTACCCTTATGCACGAATTATTGAATAAGCCATTTTCCTATCAAGGTTAAGGAGTCAACTGAGCATCTCAGCGGCGGGATTGAATACCCGGATCGAATCAGAGTTCACGCCGCCCGCCCGGAACAAATAGGAGGCGTGGGCCACAGGTCGCACATAAGCCGCCGGGTCGCACGACAGAAGAACACCCAACATACAGATGCACACTCCTCCATGTGAAATATTCATCTTCATTGGAGCTTTTTGGTAGTAGTCGTGACCAACAGCCATCAGCTGTCGGCTCGTTGGTAAGGCGAGAGCGTCAAGCCCGATTTCTGTTTCACCCCTCACACAAGCACCACCCGACGAAGGGGGGACGGGGAAAGTTACAGGCCCAAAACCTTCGACCCTTCTTTCTAAATGGGGGCGCCCGGAGCACCTAATCTTGTCATTTCGTCGTTGCTCATTCCCGTTAGGCCGAAGTGTTTGGCGTTTCCTTCTCCGCGCCCGCTCACGCTTCGCTGACCTATCGCGTGCTAAAGAGAAGAGAGTACGAAAGAATAGTAAACGGAGCACACCGCAGAAAGATTCTAAATATGATAAGTTCCCCTTGGATGCGAGAAGAAGGAAATGAAGAACGAGAACGAAACGAAATAAAGCGTTTCTAGTTTCGGATGAGCTTCTCCCAATTATGTCTGGTAATAGAATAGGGCGGCTTGCTCTGACCAAGACTCCACTTTTTGCTCCGTCCATGGAGCGGATGAATTTCCTGGAATGTAGACAGACAAAAAGAGGGAATGCAGAGATAGGAATAGGAATTATAGTACCATTGGAAGAAGGGGCACCTGTGGGAACATCTCTACTGACGAACCATTTCAATAGTACGGGTGCTGCCGTGCCACAAGGCACGACCATGGAAGTAATGAAAAAGAAAGAGTTATGTAGTTGGACCATCTGCTCTATCCGTTCGAGTTTCGCTTCTCTAGAGAAGATGAGACGCTAAACATAAAAGTATTCGCAATGCATACCGAAAGGGTACCAATGAAGCCGACCATTAATGACTAGTTCGAACACCAGGAGCGGTCTGATCAAATATCGGTCGGAGACGCGCTTCTGGTTGGCATCTTTCCGAAAGAGAGGGGCCTATGGCACCCAAATTCACACTTCATCGGAACCCCCAAGCCTTTATTATGTTCCACAATATCCATGAGGATATTTTTGGACCAACTTCGACGTGCGTGTACAACACAAATAAAAAAGACTAAAAAAAAGGTTATTGAAAGCAGTAATAGAATAGAGACGTCGAGCTAAATTCGCTTAAACTTTGTGTAAAAAGTTGTATGTATTTTTCCATAATTTCTAGTTTCTCAATAAAATTAGGAATTCAGTTTGTGTTCCGCGAACTCAATAATCACTAAATGAAACTATAGCGGATGTAGTTGAATTGGGACCAAGACAAAGAAAGTGCTTTTATCGAGGAGTCATGGATTTGCTTGGAATTCCGGATCGAAGAAGAGGCAGATCCAAATATGGTACAGCCAAATCGATATGAATGGAAGATGCCTATTGCGGGTCTGGTCCCTGCTTCCTCACATTGAACGATTACATGGTGTTAAGCAATTGAGATCGACCTTTCTCATGCAATTGAATGCTCCAAGCGATCAGTCCATGACTTCCTTTGTTGGCTCCTACTCTACCAGACGGTGACCGGCTCAATAGAGCACCTTTGGGCGCTGGCTTTTCGAAACCAAGTTAGGGAATCCGTGACCAACAGCTTGAGAAAGCATTCAAAAAAGTTGCATCTCTTACGATAAACACTGAATTGGATTAGCCCCTGCAGGAATTCAACCTACAAACAAGGCTTTTTCCTTGTGTTACCTAACTAAAGAGCTCCCAAGGCCACCTGATTCGGAGTAGAACACTCCTATTTACACTTCGATTCCACCCCCTGATGGAAGACCTACTTTCTTTAAAGATTCTTAGTCATAAAAAGGCATATCTCTCAGAGATGACTTCCACTTATTCTTATTTATGTTATACTCCAACACTAGACTATGGAACACACCAATCGAGAAAGACCCCTACTTCTTTATCCAGGCGTTTGATGCTTGTTTACTTACTCAGTACGGGCGAAGCATATACGACATTCAAACTATTCTTCTTGATAAATCAATGCCTTTTATTCCCACCCTCCGACCAATTCATAAATATCACCCATGCTTCATGTAACGAAGTGCATTTTTCATCCGGTGCGATTGATCGATTCATTCCCCTCTATATTCCGGGTAGAACTTCCCATTATGATTTTGGATCCCACCCATGTCAAATTAGTAACCTCTCCCGCCTGCCTGCTACGGTAGAATTTGTCCATTTCATCTTCACTGATAAGGGGAATTTGTTACAACCTTATATCCCACTCACCCCGAGTGGGGTGCTTCCAGGGAGATCGACCAAGCTTACTCATAATCTCAGGGAGAGGAGTGTAATCTTCCACAAACCCCATCCGCTACTTGGATCCGGGTCGGGCCCCCATACATAGCTAGGTCTTGAGTAGACCTTTTCGCATGGCATAGAGAAAGAAACGAATTTAGGAAGAAACCCCTACCCTATAGCTCCTTTAGAGCATCTCCTACTTCCGGAACGGGATAGAGGAGAATACATAAAGGAACTAAGGGTGAGAAGTACGAATGCTCTTCCGCAACGTGGGTTACTGAAGAGCTAGAGCTGTAAGGGGCACTAAGACTCCCTCGATCTCTCCTCTTCCCCACCCTCACACCTACCTGAACGAACAACTAAGACTGACTTTCCCTTGGACACCCATCCTTAACTTAAAAGCAAGGAAAGGGGCACTCCCTTGGGACGACCTCTTTTTAAGCAGGAATCGTGCCTCTTATATATATAAGATATAAGGAAGAGCTCTTCCCTTTCCTTCTAGGTTCTATTTCTCTTCCCCCCGATATCCTTTAAAATGCCTCTACCACCCTCTTAGCAGGTCGGTCAGTCTCAGTAGTAGAGGAAGAAGAGTCCACTGATCATCAGTTACATCACAGTAGTGGTCCTCTTGCCTTTGCCTTGCGGAGTCAGCCCTTAATGGGCAATTCAGACATCACATTACACACCGCAGTTGAACCGTGGACCACCGGGCATAGCAGAATGAGGAGGCTCGGCCTGCAAGCTCTAGCATACTATAGTAGACAGAAAGCACAGCGTAACCAATCCAGCCGACAGAAGCAAAGCTAAGAGCTCAACGAACGAGTAAAGAAAGCAAGTAAACTACCTTGTCTCGAGTATTCCCCATACTTAGGATTATGCTTCTTCTCCTCTACACTTTGCAGAGCCTAACTGTCCAGAACAGAACCAGCATAGCTCGCAATTCATTGTAGGTATCGAATCGAGGTTTCAACGACTGAGACAGGTCAGTGAGTAATGGAATAGCCCGTTGGGCACTACCGGACACAATGAGAAGAGAAGCGGCTCAGCCAGCAGCACAGTCCTAGGGCTTCATCAGCGAAGGAATAGCACAACTGTCACTAGCGAAGCGAAGCGCTCCAACCAAAGTCAGGGGGGCACATAACAATCCATCATTCATTTGTTGATGAAATGAAAGAAGAATGTCGATTTCGTTATGGATGACGCACACAATTCATTTGCTTATTGCATTCGATCAGACAAGTCTTGGCTTGTCCCTTGCTCAGGGTTAAAATGCATCTAAGGGGAAGTCTTTCGTATAGAAAGGTTGGCTGTTTTTGTGTTGCCTCAGCCGCTAAAGGTAAAGTGTTTCTTTCTCCAATTACTTACCCCCGGACAAGTTGAGAGACAAGGGCTCTTTGTCCAGAATCATCAATAGAAAAGGTTGGTAATCAAAGGATCTTCTCGTGAGCTTAGTTTCGACGGGAAGGCAAAAATCCATCCAAATTGATGTGGTGGAGCTTAGTATGGGATGCTCTCCCTACTAGAGATCGACTAGCTCGAATCTTGGACTTGGATGACAAATCTTGCCCCATCTGTTGAATCTACCCTCCATTTATTCTGGAATTGTGATCTCTCCAGTCTGCTTTTCCTCTAATTGGTCCCTACGTCCAGAGATTTTCAACCCTTATTCTATGAATGAGTTGATAGCTTTAATTCTTGAAAGGAAACTTGGTCTTGGTAGTGACTGCTCTACTGATAAGCTAATTCTCTTCGCGTCGCTATGCTTTGAACAGATTTGGAAATATCATACATGGGGGCACTAGAACGTCGGTTGACGTGCTTAGACGTTCCCTTCTTAATTCCTTTTCAGTTTATACGGACTCCTTGTTCAACAATACTCCGACAACTAATGCCAGTAAGTCTCAATGGTTGCCCCCTCCACCCGGATGGCTCAAGCTCAATGTGGATGTTGCAGTTCGTGACTCCTTTTCAGTGATTGGCATTGTTGCTCGTGACTCTGCTGCAACTATCAAGGCGGTGTTTACCAAGAAACTCATTTGCTCAAATCCCGAGTTCGGTGAAGCTTCAGCTGTGCTTCAGGCAGTTCACTTGGCTAAGTCTCACCTCTGGGAGAATGTGGTTATTGAAACAGACTGTGCATCTGTGGCACATCAGCTTTCTTCTCCCTCTGAAAGCTGTCCTTGGACCTTTAGTGAGTTGATAGCCTCATGTCTTGAGTGACTCAAATGATTAATGATTTAATGGACAAAAAACGAGTTCTTTATTGTAAGACCGTAGAAGCAGAATTAGCAAAATGAAATGTAAACAACAAGGAATTGGTGCCTTTTTATTTAGACATGTCTAAAGATTTGAGGCAAAACGGGAAAGAAAGCCTACTTTTTCAAAGCCTTCTTAAAAATGGCATAATCAAATGACCATGGTACTGGCATTTTGTAGACGTGGTTTGGTTATTCTTATTTCAAATATGACTTGAAGCAACATTCCAGAACGAGTATAAACTTATTCCGCTGTTGATGGCATTTCTAATCTTATTTGTATTTTGATCAGAAAAAAAGAGAAGTGTTAACCCGTGTTTGTATTTCGAAATCTTATTGATCCTATAAACAATGTATGAAAAAAGAGAAGTGTTAACCCGTGGAAAAATTCCATCGTGAGGCCTTGGTCAATCAATGGCAGTGAGTTGATTTTCCAAGGGAGGGGGAGTGGGAGGTGGGCCCCCTCACATCCGGTTTTCGAGAAAGAAGAAATAAGAATCGCTTTTAACTTGCTATCGGCTATACACTAATGGCATTGTGGAGCTCATTCATAAGTCAGTCTTTAGAACAGAGTACGTTGTGGCCTTTCATTCCTTAGGGAGTGAGAGGGCTAAGGGGAAAGGGTGGGTCCATGTTTGTAGCAGCCACCCTGAAGTGATTAGCCCATGCGAATGCGGGGAGCCACTCAATAAAACAGCTAGGGATCTCTTTCCGCTAAATACCTTTGACCCACTCCATATAGATAATAAAACAAGCTATAATTTTTAGTATCATTTATGGTTGCAACTATTATTCGATCTATTGCACTTACAGAGTCCGTTTCGCAGTATGGGTTTTATATACAATTATGAAAGTAAGTATGGCATTTTTACAAGGTTATAATATGCTTTTCCATGTAACGTATAGATTATATACTGATGGTAGGACGGGTGATGAATTAAGTCAGAACAGTACTATGGAAGATCGAGTTGATGTTAGAAAATGTTCTCTTTGGTATTTGAAAAAAACAATGTTTACGCTGTCTTTAAGCAGAATGATTCTAACTATGATCTTTCGGAAGAAGATATTCTAGGTATTCAAAACGCACTTCTATCTGGAAATTACCACTTTTCCCCACTTCGCCTTGTTCGCGGGTCGAATATAGCCTTCGATGTCGAAGCCTTTCTAGCTGACGAAGTCGTTATTGGGGCACTTTGTGCTATCTTAATCCAAGAGTTAGGCCTATCTTCTTATTTTCGTAAATCTTGCTATAGTACTTATACTAAAGAGAGATCATTGAACCATTACCTCGATACCATTCAAGAGTGGAGTGATATATACGCTCTTCTTCGACTAGATTGAAATAATTCATATATCCAGTTCTCCAGGTCACGACTTATAGAAAAAGTGGGCCCTATTGTTCACAATGATGATGACTTAGTCAAGTTGATCTCGTCTTTTTGTAACTTACCCATTGTTGATAATATGGGCAGAGACTTCTCGCTCAATACTGGCCTCCTATTACTTTCATAGCTGAAATTCTATTCAATATCATTTTGGACGATATTGATCAGAAAATGGAAGAACGATTGCCTTGCCCGCTTTCAAAATGAAATATTCATTCCCATTTATCATAAAGATGAAGAACAGTATTATTATACAGCTTTGAACGATATTTTCAATGAATGCAATTTTCTTTCGCCTACCTTTGAACGTGCTGTTAGGGGAAGCCGACCCGAAGGGCGAATCAGTAATATAGTTGGTACGGTGAGCGAGTGAATCACAGTACCAACCTCAAGGACGGTTGGCGATGTTATGAACGATCAGCTATAAATCGTACTGCCGCCGTAGGCCTAAGCTGCTAATCTGTGAGTGGAAAGAGCTACAATTAAAGAGCGGGAACCCTGGATAGATTGATTGTTGGATTGATTGCCGTGCCCGATACGAGAATCTTTCCTTTGAACATCTTCGACGCCGATAGATAGGGGTTATGATTGGGAAACGACTCTACTATATATATATGCGGTCCCTTCCCTCGAAAGAGAACCGTATAGCTACCAATTGCTAGGGATAGCCCTCCCATTGGCTATTGGATGTAATGAGTTGATTGTACTGCCTGCCCTGTGTTCTTTTTATCCATTGGTCTTGGGAACACCACTTCATAGAATATAGTACCTTGTCCTGGGAGCTAGAGAGAGACATGGAACACACACCTGCTTTATGAAAAGATAGGAGGGACTGAAAGAGCATATATCGGAAGGAAAGAGCTACCTTTATGATATACGCGGGTGTTTATGACCCTAGGGAGAAAGAACAACGAATATATCGGACTAAAGGGCTTTTTTCTCGTTAACCTGACCCCTTTCAGTCGGCGTAAATGATATGTAAGGAAGCTCTTACAAGGGAAGAGCTTTCCCATTCCAAGTATTGATTCTCCAGTCATGGAAAGAGAAAAGGCAACCTTTTTTACAGTATTTCGATTTTAATTGAATTCTTTTGACAGAGAACGAGAACAATCCAATCAATGTTAGAAGATCCCCGCAAAAAAAAGTGGTTGAACCTCCATTCTTTTGAAGCTGGCAATCAGTCCGGATCCCATGGGGAGAGGGACTATGTTGCACTTGGGTGGAGACGAAACGGCTATCATTGCCAACTAAATTGGCGCTAAGAGGGCAAAAAGATAGGCTCCTCTTAGCTGCAGAGATCAATCGACGGTGGCTCCAAACAACACCGGAAATCTCAGGAAAGACTGACGCAAACCAAGCAAAAAACAGGGAAAAAGAAACGATTCGAGATGATTTCATTACTTTTTCGAGAGGTGCTCCATTCTCTTCGGGTTTTGGACAGTCCCATATTGGTAAATAGCGGAACTAGTATTGGTGAACAAAGCAACCCTTGTTCGTTTCAATGACGCACTACTATCAAAATCTCTACTTCTAAGCCCTAGGGTCATACCAAAACTTCTCTTCTTTCGGAGGGTGCCTACTTCTTGAGTTGCTAGGCTCCGTCTTTTTCTTTTATTTATCACATGAAATTTCAAATTTACCTATTCATTGTTATTTGATACATTGAGGTCGGTAACGTTGGTGAATTAGGTATTGATGGGGGTACGGAAAGAGAGGGATTTGAACCCACAAAAGCCTATATAGCAGTTCCAGTGCTGCGCCTTTTTCCAAATGTCCCGTAAGTGAATCATCTCATCGATTGGACCCATGGACCAACATAGATTGGGCTGGGAGTAAGAGGTCGCTGTCCGAAGGAAGGAGTGATCCTGGCTGGTTGGTCACGCAGGGGATAACCATTGAGCCAAGCAGATTGCCATAGGTTGGTGTCCTTGCCGTCACCAATGACACGTACTATTCCGCTTTGGAGAATTGGCTTTTTGGCATAAATGGACTTCCAGGAAGAGTAGGCCGAGTATTTAGGCTCCACATCTAGTGGACAGCTCTCGGGAAAGTATTTTGCTTTCATTATTTGGGAAATGAAGTCGCGTTACATGTGAGAAGTCTCCAGAGCAATTTCGCTTGGAAGGCCAAGTTTTTGAGTGCAAGAGAACGAATGGCAAGGGCGTTAGTGCTCTATATTGTGTCTGGAGAGGTGGATAGATAGGACTACTACTAGTTGCTCGACCAGGACAGTTAGCTTTATTGCAAGCCAAAACTTTGACTTGAACCTACTTTGTTTGCTAAGAGAAAGAAAGGAAAGGGCAGCACTGCTAGCATGAAAGTCCTCGAGAAACTCCATCTGGACAGACGAGTCTTTTTCAATTAAAGTAGATCCTGCCTTAGCCGGAGTTTAGTAACTAAAGGCCTCTGATGACTTTGCCGCACTTGCATTAATGTCTCCTGTACTTCCTGCTTCTCAAAGTGTCACAGACGATAAAGAGGAGCTAGGCCTTAGCCGATATGCCTTTTGCGCACTTCTGTTATTGAATTCCCTGTACACCAAAGAAAGTAAGCATCAACTAGAGCGACTGGGGAACCCTTCCTTCCCTTCAAGTCAAAGTTTTGCATTCGAGACCCTGGCATTACTATGTGCACCAATTCCATACTCCTCTTACTGCTCAAAGGGGAGGTCTCACATCCCTGTTATCATATTTAGTACTGGGCCTCGCAGCTAAGACTATCCCTCACCTCGTGTCGGACCGGGGTTGGAGAAGGAAGGCTTTCTTCGAATTTCAACATTGGCTTTCCCAGAATAGTGTTCTTTAAGACCGTGGGTGAAGATCATTGATATCTTCTTTTTTTTTTTATTAAATCGATAAAATTACGTATAGAGAAAGACACACACAGAACCGTAAAAACGAGTCTGGAAAGGAATCATTTATGTCTCAATCAATCATGCCTCAACAACATCAATTCACGTATTTTCAACATCAATTCACGTATTTTCGGCTATTCTTCTTGTTCTGTCTAGTTAAGTTAGCAACACTTCCAAATGCCACTTCTTCCCGTCTTCCCCACCATCAACTTCTATGCAAAAGAGCTGCCTTATTGATGGTTTCACGTTGTCATATTAGGCAGCCTAATCCGCTTGGGCTGCCTCTGTTCTGTGCTGTTTTGGTTTTTTTAAAGATTGCTTCACTCGGGGGGTATGTTTTAATGGACAACGAGCTCTGGCAAGCCGTGGATCCGTTCTATCCTCGTTCAGCCGGAGGCTCGGGGGGAGGACTGGATGGGGGCTCCTTCCCACCCCAACCGCCATCTGTCGAACCTTCTATTCCAGCTATTCATCCGCCGGATGACTTCTTTGATGGAGTAGATTCACAGATTGCTATATTGCAATCGGGTACCCCACAATTGCCGGGTTTAGACACGGCGGAAGAACAGCGAACAACCCAAGAAGTGGCAGAATGGATTCAATTAGAAAACGGTATAACCCGTAGAACGATCGCCCATTTACAAAACAAGGGAATTACTGTCCCATATGCCCCTGATATTCCTAAAGCTGTGAATATAGCATTGTACAACACTGTCTTCGATGATAAGGAATGTCCTAACCAAATTGAAAGATTGAAATTTTACACGCGAACCCTTTTCGGTAAGAATTCTATTCTCTGGTACGAGATTATAGAAGCCCTCCGTATGTTGGGAAATGAACACATTCCTCATCCCGACGAAGATGCAGATTAAAATCTGGGGTGTCGAATCAGTGGGATTTCAAAGACATGGGCTTCAGGACTAAAATTCCGAGCATTCCTTGCTTTACTAGCGAGCTAAGGTTATCAAGGCGTCTATATAGGAATGTGGTAGGCGCTTTCAGGCAGGGGTAGGGGCTTGGTGTTTAGTGGGGTACTCAAGCGATAAGGAAGGAGGAGAAGAAGACGAGATAACATAGAATCGTAAAAAAGAAAAAGAAAACGTAAAAAAAATCATAAAGAATTTTTGAAAAGAAGAAAACGAAAATGTTAGAAGGAGCGAAATTAATAGGTGCCGGAGCCGCTACAATAGCCTTAGCCGGAGCAGCTGTCGGAATAGGAAATGTATTTAGTGCTTTAATTCATTCTGTAGCACGGAATCCTTCCTTGGCAAAACAGCTGTTTGGTTACGCAATCTTAGGCTTTGCGTTAACAGAGGCCATTGCATTATTCGCCTTAATGATGGCATTTCTGATCTTATTTGTATTTTGATCAGAAAAAAAGAGAAGTGTTAACCCGTGGAAAAAATTCCATCGTGAGGCCTTGGTCAATCAATGGCAGTGAGTTGATTTTCCAAGGGAGGGGGAGTGGGAGGTGGGCCCCCTCACATCCGGTTCAGGTCAGGTACAAACAACCAAGCATAAGAGGTCTTGATCAGAGCCTAACACCTGTCTCCTTCAATCTCAACATCTGTTCGTTGTTCCCCCTGGATTCTCAGAAAATAAGTAACCCTCTCTTTTTTACCAGCTCTCTCTTGCATCTCCAGAGTTGCCTTTCGGAACTCATACAAAAACCCTCGTCTTCGCCGTCTTTGCTGCTTTTTACTTCCCTGCCCTTGCGAGTGGGTAAGCCCCTGCTTGTGCTTCTCCTGCCGGCTCGGATGCTTCAGGTTATGGGGTAAACAAAATAGGTTCAATTTGAGCTTAGACTGTTCATTGCCGATAGCACGAACTTTCTTTTACAAAACAGGGTAAATCATATAAAAAGAGTCTATACTTTCGGCATGAAGCCAGCCGGAATGTGAGAGATCTTATAGGTCTTCATTACAAAGAGAGTACGTAGGACTTCGGAAATCATGCCATCCATGATTAGAATCAAAGCTTCCATGCACTGGGAAGAATTCGTCCAAAAATGCCTCTTATGGGTCCAGTTAGAGCTAGAAGCACGGTCTGGCTCGAGAGCGGGAAGCTTTTGCCGTTTACTGAGTCACTTCTTTACCTGAAACGGAGTGAAAAAGAGGGCGGCAAGGTCGTTTTGGTATAGAGTCTCGGTCGGCCTATCTTAGTTAGAATTAGAAGCTGTAGCTAGTGTTAAGCTCAGATATCCGAAGTGAAGTCCTTCTCCAAGCAGTTTATGCGCTTAAACCCTCGCCGTAGAATCGATCTTTCGTGATGAGGACTGTACCTTTAACTCCATTGAAACCAAGACGGATTGCTCCTTGAAAGCGAGCTGAGCTGCCACCGCTTATCAAAGGTGCCAAAGCCTACTGCAGCTAAGGTAAAGATCAGACATGTGCAACAAGGGGAATAACGTATGAAAAGCTCATCTTCCACAATTTCATTGTACCTCTATCTTTCCTTTGCTTCGTTACTTTCAACCGGCCATTCGACAGCTAACAACGGGAACTTCAACCGAAAAGGTATCCATTCACTAAACAACAACTGAAAGCGGTACGCTCGGGCCTCTATCAAGTGAGGCCACTCACTACCCTTAGGCAGGAAAATTACTTAGAGTAGGGCTATCTCGGCTTGTTCATAAGCTTGAGGCACTATCTTTCTATTAAGTTTCTATCTGTGAGCATGGTTGAGCAAGGTGAAAAGAGAAGTAGAGATTATAGCGGGCTCCCCACATCACCCGGTATCTCTTGTAGACACTCCTTACTTCCCCAAGATTAAGCCGGTCAACACAAGAGGATTCATATCATGTGGCTTACATTCCGTGGTCGACTTCCCGCTTTCACAGCTTTCTCGGACCAAGCGGAACTTTCTCCGTTATTGAGGTAATGAAAGCTAGTGTCATGGTCTTATGCCATCTGACGATCCTAGTCTTCGTCTCGCCCTGCTTTGCTTCCACCTTTATATAGATAGGGGGTACATTGAAATTGAAAGGTCTTAAAAATAGATAATTGGTAGTTCTTCGCGCGCTAGGAAGTAGTACCAGCCTAAGACAAGTTGCCCCTTTCTATTGTTTTAATAAGATAAGGGTAATAGTAAAAACAAAACAATTCAGTAATGGAAAAAAAGAAAAAATCTTGGCTCTACTTAGGCAGGAAACATAATTCATAGTAATGCCCTTCCAAAGACAAAGAAGGTTGGTTAATCGCTTCATACTTATCCCCTAACTCCTCAGAAGACCAAGCATCGGAAGCGTCGAAAGAGGTAGGTTTACCTACGGATACGACCCCTCGGTAAGGGCCTGCCATAAGCAAGCACGAAAGAAAAGAAGGCAACCAGGCGAAGCAGCGAAGCTTCGTAGACAAGGCGGCTCGCTCAGTGCTTACGAACGAAAAAGTGTTTGTCGGGGATACCTAATCCACTGGAGGGTCTCTGAAAGGGGTTTCTAGTTGATCACTAACCTTGGCATTCCCCTTTCTTGCTCATTTCTGTTATTGACGTATTTTGCAGCGCTGGACCATGGACTCTTACTTGGCCTAATTAGGCCCTTCTTCAAAAAAGAACCCACTTATTCCTGATTCAACCTTCTTAGATCTTCGGGCATCTAAACTCTTGATTTAGTGGGGATGCTTTTTTTCGTCGAAACCCTTGCGATAAGGTAGCCGAAGTGCTTCCCACGTGTGACGTTCCCCAAAAGCCAAAGGGGTAAGGGAACAGACCGTCTTTTCAAAACTCTCGCGGACTTCTTCTATTTTCGCCTTAAGACGAGGAACCTTAGTAGAAGTGGGCAGCTGCTCGGTAATTCTCAGTCTTGGGATTTCGGCCTTGATGCTGGATATCATAGCATCGATGGCCTCCTTTTCTTGTCTGAGTTGCCTGATCCTCGAGCTTCTTGGCGGGGTAACGAATTCGAAGAAGACTCTCCGGCCTTTTGAAGTCGAAGAGAAAGCTCGTGGGACAACTCCAAGTCTAGCTCTTTCCCTGCTCGTTCCAAAAGAAAGGGTTGAAGGGCGCTTTCCGATGAGAGACTCGTCTCCCGGAGAAAGAAATTGCTGCTGTATGCTTCCTGATTAACGTCCGATGTTGCACTGCTGTATGCTGAATCAAGCGGTCCCGGAAATAAGTGCGTACTGAGTGTAGTGTAATTTACTGGGTTCCTTAGCAGGCTATGTCTAGGTTCAGTACATGCATGAGGCTCAGGGTAGGCTTAAGGGTTACCTTAGCGGGCTCTGGCCCTATATACCTCGTAGCCAGAAGACTAGTCGCTGGTACTGGCTAAGGGTGCGGGAGTTCACATCTATGGTCAATCAATAGGTCCGTTTTGACCTTCTTTTCCGTCCGGTTGGACCAGATCCAGATCCTGGGACTATGTCCGCTTCCGTCGAATGGCTGCTAACCATTATTCTGGGTTAATCTTGCAACGATAGGCACCCTACGCCCCCCCCTTAGTCCAGTCTTTATCCTTACAGCACAGCGGAACCCCGGAAAGTGGATGATCCTGCAATGGAATCCAAGATCTTTATCCCTCCTACTACCAGAAAGTGATTCAAGGCCTTCTTCATAAGCTTCTCTTTCCAAAAAAGAAAATTGCCTTTGAGTCTCGATATGATAAAGGAGAGGAAGAAAAATAAAAGGACGAGTTAGCTTTGGGATTCGGCCCGCCCGGTGGAAAACAAATAAAAATGCGGTGTCCAGTTGCATTGGTAGGGAGGAATCGCTGAGCATACCTTCACTTGGAATGATACCAGAATGGCTTCAGGAAACTTCCACCACTAGACTACGGGATACGGACAGGGAAACTCACTCAACAACCGAGTGAAATCAATAAAACAATAAAGAATGGAATTTTTCTTTTGCGGAGGTACACAAGCCAATGCCCCTTAAACGAAAAAGAAGAAAGCGAAATGCGCAGACACCTGAAACTCCCTCTCCTACAACAACAAGCGTACTAGCTTACAAAGAGACTGGAAGGCTTTCAACGATTGAAGACTAGGCCACTTGAAAGGACATAGCGGCATACAGACAACTCCTACTTAACGTAATTTTCTAGATCGAAAGCGCTGCGCACGAAGAGCATTCCCTTTTTCGTTGCCTACGCCTTCTAATCCTATCAGTTCAGTCAGCGAATAACCCTCCAGCCAATAATCCTTGTAATGGGTTGACTACCTCCCGGCTCATCTTCTTTTTTTTTTTATTACCTTCCTCGCGTATGTATAAGACCGAATCCATTCGATTTCTAAAAAGGATTACTAATCCTTAACTTTTCGAGGTAAAACTTTCTTTTCGATAGAAGGACCGTGAGATTGGCGGAGTGTCGAGACAAGCATCCAGTTCTTGCCTTCAAGAGCAGGAAACTGAATGAGACGGAGCATAAGGGCTACGATAGGCTATGGAAGAAGGGAAAGAAAGTAAGGCCCGAAAGTAGGAAGTAGATTCTTTCTTTGATTGAGAATGTCGAGGCAGAGGTCCAGGCTAGACCTTGGAAGCCAGGAGTGGAAGCAGATGAGAAGAACGATAAGAGAAACTTTCAGTAGTGAGGGGTGCAGATAGGCGATAAGAGGCTATGGGAACGACGGTTTTACTGCAACAGATCTCATGAAAACGATTTGGATATTGAAAAAATGGAATGAAGGTAACCCCCAAGACAAAGGACTTTCTTTCCTTTGAAATCAGCTAAGCATCTAATAGCCAAGAAGGCAGAAAAGGGATCGTTTCATGCGATTCAATCTCAAATAAGTTCCTTGCTTTCAGTCTATTGGGCCTAGAAGACTGGAAATTGGCAATAACAATAATTTTAGTGAAAGCTCAATCCCAACTGTCGAATCTAAAGCCTAAACCGTCTAAGGTATGAAGTAAGTTTCCTTAGGGCTACGCTAAACCCCTTGCTTGCCTTTCCTTCTCCTATTGCAACTGTTATTGACACTGACTGATACTCTTTCCTTTTCTGTCACAACCCCTTCATCAACTGATGCCATAGATCGAATATTCCCTTCCCTCACAGCTCCAAGAGCGGATAAAGCGCAAACAGCTTCTGAGGGGATTTCCCTGCCCTTAGGTTAGCAAGCTTAATATTTTAACAAAAAAGATATAGACGATGACAAGGGGCGTAGCCAATTGCATGAAAGAAAGCCTGGAAGAGGACAAGCTCTCTCCTAGCCTAGCTAAAGGGAAAGAGAGAGATACTATAGAATACCTAAGTCAATTTATCGTTGACCTGTAATGTCTTTCTAAGAAGGCCCGGAAGAGTGCGATCTACGAATAGCAGGTGAACTCCTAAAGAAAGTTTAGTCTGGAAGAGAATGATCCGGTGATTCCCCGAAAGCCGAGAAGCAATACAGATTATTTCTAAGTGAAGGAAAAGTAGTTCCGGTGAGCTATTCAGTAAGAAAAGTAGTCGAAGAGGTCTTCCTTCAAACAGACTTTAAATAAAGGCCTTATTTTATTGGCTCGTGTGTGCGAGAGAGAATTCGAGCGGGGGAAGCCGAGAAAGCGGCATTCATGAATATACGAACACCGGAAGATTCAGTGACAGCCGGTAAGGAAACATAACATCATCTTCTTAAGTAGTCACAGACGGCTCAGCAGTGGGTTCCACTGCTTCTGTAGGTAAGAACTCAAATAAAGATTTTATTTAGAGACTACTAAGAGTCTATAAGTAAGTGGGCGTTAAGCGTAACGAGCTTACGGGAGGTAGAAAATGTTGTTAGTCTTCAACGACACAGGGTCACCTTTCCGACGTTTAATTAAGTCTATTGAATCCACTACTTCCTGCCTTCCACTGAGTTAGATATGAGCCAGTCCCAAGCCAGTGTAGGGATCCAGCCAAAGGAGAGTGGGAAAGGGGAGTTGCTTGCGGGGGAAACGAGTCCAGTCTCAGTTCTAGCCGGGAGAGAAGAGACAATCCTGCCATGCCAGCCTCCCAGGTGAGAGACTAGTGAGAGGAAACTATATCAATCAACGTCTTTTGCGCTCGTATCATGACTGGTTGATGGCGGTTTTACGCCGGATACCATGTGATGGTACCGGGTCTTTGGCCCAATGAAAAGTTTAATGACTTCTATAGTTTTGATCTAAAGTCGGCGACAGACCGATGGCCGTTGACTTTGTTGATGGCTGTCATGTCGTTCTTCTTTTGTCCTTTCTTAGCGGGAGCGGTAGTTCAGTCGACACTGGGGTACAACACGTTCTCAGTGTTGCCACCGGCCGTAAAGCGCCCAAGTGCCGTGTGCTTTGTGAGTAGACAACCCCTTGGATACTACTCATCCTGACCTCTATTCAAACTTACCCAGACAGTGTGGATGGCAGCAGAAGGGGTTTATCCCGCTTGCCGCTTTAAGACCTATGCTGTTTTAGGTGATGATATAGTTATCGCCGACAGTAGGGTTGCCTCAGAGTATGCGTCGATATTGGATGATTGATTTGGGAGTCACCATCTCTCGACAGAAATCCCTTATCTCCAATACAGGAGCTTTCTTTCGAGTTCGCTAAGCGGTTCTTTGTGCGTGAAGGTACTTGTAACCTGTCACCTGTATTAGGGCAGGTCAGAATGTCCAAATGGACTATAGGCCTGGCTCTTCTTCGGGATAAGTACAATATAAAGAAAGAAAGCGGACTTTCTCATTTCATTAAAGAGAGGGTCCCCGTAGACAGACAACTTGTCAATGGTGGGTTTTTTAATATTATTATAGATCACCTGACTAAGAAGGACCGTATCGAAGCACAGCTATGGAACTTGGAAGCATTTCGATCACAGGTTCATTAAGATAAAGAATCAAAAGATGATCCAAGGCCTCGTATTCGTTATTTTTATGCCTTTCCCTCCTCCCTTGAAATGATAGATGTTGACTCCCACCTATGCTATGGTCAAAAGCTAGTGAGGCATTTTTTCCTCTATGGATACAGCACAAGTGGTAATAATGACTCCCCACCCTACCGTCAAACCTGACTTTCATATGTGGTAAAGCGCATCTCGAATTACCGATATCTAGAAATAGAGAGAGGGAATAGAACGTATAGTTGTAGTTGTAAGACAAAATCCTAACAAAAAAACGGTATACTTTCATAACTTATCACGATTCGATGGTATTCTATTATTGAAATTTTTCTCAATGAATGGTGTGAAGTATAGGTTTGTACCTCTTATGAGGAACCTTATGCTATATGAGTTATCAGTTTATAGTGGTAAGAAGCTACTATTCCGTTTAAGAGATTCATTAACACTACTTCCGGGTAGTCTTGCTAACTTAGCCAAAAATATCTGTCCAGACTTAGGTAAAAAAGGTATTCTCTCACATGACAAAGTGGAAGTATCGAATCTGATCGAATACCGAGATCTATATTTAGAATATATGAAGCAGGACATCCTTCTTTTAGGTGGTGTGATGCAAAAAGCTCAAGAAATTTATTGGACTCAGTACCAAGTGGATATAGAAAGTAAATTGACCTTATCTTCGCTATCTCTCACTATCTTTCGTCTGAGATATTATGATCCTAATACTTTTCCAATTAATATTCCAAATAGGAACGAAGACACATTCATTCGTCGTGGGTACTGTGGTGGTCATGCTGATGCGTATAAGCCTAAAGGAGAAAATCTATACTATTACGATGTGAACTCCTTATATCCATATATTATGAAAACATATTCAATGCCTGGTGGTAAGCCTGTCTGGCATGGTAATTTAGAAGAAAAGAATCTAGATGACTTATATGGATTTATTGAGGCCTATGTAGAGTGTCCTCCTACAATAAATAAACCTTTCTTACCTTATAGGGATGAGAAAACTAAAACACTACTATTCCCTACTGGTAAATTCGTTGGTGTGTATTATAGCGAGGAATTAAAGTATGCGCGCGACATAGGCTACCAAGTCACACCTCTCTCAGGCTACTTATTTGAAAAGATGAATAGCAGCTACTTCTCCTACTCCTCTCCTGCCATAAGGAAGTTAGAAGGAGTGCGGTATATGGCCTAATCAGGAGTTAACTCATCTCCGGTTATAGCTTGCCTGAGCCTGTAAGCCTAGATTGGATTCATTTACAGATTCTCCTGCTTACATTGTTGGAGGTTCTGTCACAGTTAATAGCCGGATTCCACTACTCCTACTTCCTTACTATCTTACCTTCACTAAGAGCCATTCTATACGGAAA
>OX940876.1:2500-32500 GCA_954871525.1 Parietaria judaica
CTTCTTCTTCCGTAAAGAATTCTTCCAATAATTCCGAACCAA
The DNA here is from genome assembly GCA_954871525.1 of Parietaria judaica. Classification (NCBI taxonomy): domain Eukaryota; kingdom Viridiplantae; phylum Streptophyta; class Magnoliopsida; order Rosales; family Urticaceae; genus Parietaria; species Parietaria judaica. The sequence goes on from OX940876.1 coordinate 2,543, forward strand.
ATCTTTTCAAAAAAGTGCGCACACTACTTTTGTGTTTCCGAGACAAAGTTTTAACACAAGAAAGTCGAAGTATATACTTTACTCGATATAAACTCTTTTTTTTTGAGGATCCGCTATAATAATGAAAAAGATTTCGGCATATACGCACAAATTGATCAATAATATCAAAATCCGATAAATCGACCCAGGTTGACTTACTAATGGGATGTCCTAATAGGTTACAAAATTTCAGTTTAGCCAACGATCCAATCAGAGAACTTATTGGAATTAATGTATCAATCTTCTTGATAGCATTATCCGTTATAAATGAATTTTCTAGCATTTGGGTTCGTACCACTGAAATATTTATTCGCATATTTGAAAGATAACCCAAAAATCCGAGGGAACGCTTGCATAATTGATTTATATACATCCTTCCTGGTTGAGACCACACATAAAAATGATATTGACATAAATGGACAAAGAAATATTTCCATTTATTTATCAAAAGAGGCGTATCCTTTAAAGCCAGAATTGATTTTCCTTGATATCTAACATAATGCATGAAGAGATCCTGGAGAAACCATAGGCTAGTCGTAAAATCATTAGCAAAGACGTCTTCTACGGGAGACTTTATTTTTCCATAAAAATAGATTCGCTCAAAAAAGACACCGAAAGCTGTTAATCGTAAATGAGAAGATTTGTTGCGGAGAAAAAGCAAGATGGATTCGTATTCACAAATATGAGAATTATACAGGAACAAAAAAAATCTTGGATTACTTTTTGAAAAAAAAGAAATAGATTTATTTAGAAATTGATGTGGAATAATAAGACTATTCCAATTAGAATTATAATACTTGTGAAGAAAAAGACCTAATAAATACAAAGAGGAGACGTCTTTTACCCAGTATCGAAGTGTTTGAACTAAGATTACCGGATGAATCGGGTAAGGTATTAGTACATCTGATACATAATTTAAATGTGGGAATTTGTCCTCTAAAAAAGGAAATATTGAATGAATTGAGCCTAAATTATAATACTTTACGATTTTTGCCCCTGTTAAAGAAGATACTAATTGTAGGGAAAATGGAATTTCCACAACGACTGCAAACCCCTCTGATATTGTTTGAGAATACAAATTCTTATTGAACCCAAAAACTTGATTTTGCTTAAAATCATTAGCGGAAATAATCAAATGATTCTGTTGATACATTCGAGTAATTAAACGTTTTACAATCAGTAAACTATATTGACTGTCATAACCCACATTTTCCAACAAATTCGATCTATTTAAACTATGATCACGAGCAAATGCATAAATATACTCCTGAAAGATAAGTGGGTATAGAAGGTAATGTTTCCAAGATCTATCTAGTTCTAAATATCCTTGAAATTCTGCCATTTGAATTAGATTTGAGCCAAAAATACGATGGGATATATTGATTGGGTTATCAAATGATACATAGTACGATAGAGTTAAAACAAGATATTATTTTAATAAATAATAACAAACAAATGGATACCTCGTAACATAAGGTACGACTCATCAACAGACTCTCTGTCTTCCCTTTTTTTACCCAATTGGTTTATGTTTATTCTCGGATAAGAAGATGCTTAGAAATCCTTTATTTTTGCAATCCAATCGCTCTTTTGATTTTGAAAAAAAAAATTTTCTTTATCAATATACTGCCTTCTTCAATACACATTTATCTCCGCCACATAATGGAGATAACTAATAGTTAGGATTCAAAAAAAATTTTTAATACACTCATGGGAAAAGCCTTTCCCGCGTCAAGCACTAATATAGTTTTAACGTCTAATTAGATCAGGTAATCATTCAAAAATTAAGAACAGGAGCTCGTTACTTTATATTTTCCTATAATTGGAACCTATAGTTAGGTTCTATCCATTTATTTATTGGACCGAACTTTAAATTTCGTTTGAATTTCTTTGCTTTTTAAAAATTTTAAATTTATTTTTTCTTCCAAGCCAATAATTCAAATGATTTAGATTTAAACAAGGGTTTGTCCCTATTCCTATCCAATAAAAATGAAATATTCTTAGAATTCTATATTGATACGACATGCTGCTTTTTCCAATCATTCCTTTCAGGATCAGTCGCGATCTTCCAAACTCTACCGATGGTATAGACGAATCCATTGCTTCATACAAATGTGTAAAAGATGCTAGTCGCACTTAAAAGCCGAGTACTCTACCGTTGAGTTAGCAACCCGAACTAAAATAATTCGAATGTATAGATACAATCGGAATCCCAATAAATAAATAGATTGAATTGTACGGAGCAATCAATTTATTAAAAAAAAGCTTTATAATCAATTATGAATATAATAAAGATGAACAGATCTGATGAAAATAGAAAAAATTGAAGATAAAACTAAAATAAAAATTTTTGTCGACCAACACCCTTGTCTTTTATGGTATCCATTATTATATTTTAATAATTTTTTTTTTTATTTTTTGAAATAAAAAAGACTTCTTGTATCACAACACATCCAATGAACCCTTTAAATTTGTTTATTTGAATAAAATAAAATCCATAGCACGGAGATAAATAGATTCATTTATACACGCTCAGATTATATTTATTTGATACACTGTTGTCAATGTGAATGTTGATATCAAAGAATACAATAGAAAAATAAAAAAAAAAAAATAATAATCAATGTCAAAATTGAATTGAAATTAAAACTTCAATTTATTAAAAAAAAACTAAGGATTTATGTTGGATTGGCACTACATATATACAAAAGGGTGTAGACGGACAAATAAATTAAACAAATTAAGTATAAAAAACCCAGGTTTATTCAATTAATATAAGTAAAAAAGGAAAGATTAACCCTTTGCTTTTTTTATTTATTCATCGAATTCCACGCCCACTCACATGGAACTAGGCTTTTATCGTTATATAAAGATTCCATTATGTAGGAGAAGCAAAGAAAAGATTATACAAATCCACCACACTCTCTTTAATTTATATATTTTTATATATTTCCTTAATTGAACCTTGGTTGGTGATTAAGGCGAAGTTCCATAAAAACACCCGCCTTATTTAAAATATCATGAACAGTCCCTGTAGGCTTAGCCCCTTTTTCAAGCAAATATAGAATAACAGGAACATTTAAATAGGTTTGATTCTTTATCGGATCATAAAAACCCACTTTACAAAGAGCTCTTCCTTCTCTTCGGGATCGAACATCAATTGCAACGATTCGATAAATGGCTCATTGGGATAGATGTAGATAACCTCCCCCGAGAAACGTATAAGAAGTTTTCTCCTCGTACGGCTCAAGAAAATTGTTGATGTATCAAATTCTAATGTCAAATATATCCCCCTAAAATCATCAACTCAATTAGACCAAGAATTTGCTTTCTTTATCATCATATGATTCCCCAACTAAAAAAATTAGTTGTATTTGTAATTTGTACTCTCATAACTCAAGTTGGATAACTTCCAAAGGAAACCTTTATACGCATTTCGTTTATTGAGCCGTCTCTAATCCCCTTTCTTTTTTTTGTCTATCTACTTTCGAATCTATTTTTATTATTCATAGTTGGCGTTGTTGAGACAATTGAAAACGGTATTTACTTGTTCTAGGATCCTTTATCTTTCTTTACCTTGAATCATTGGGTTTAGACATTACTTCGGTGATCTTTAATCGTTTCAGTTTTAATCAAAATGGCAGCAACATACCATTTGTTGTGATTTCTTTCGATCAAGGAATCGTATGAATGGTTGATTCCTGTGTAATACACTTTTGATTTGATCGAAAGTGTTTTGCAAATTCCAAAAAATTTTACTTTTGAATTTGAGACTTCCTTGAATTGGATCCTTTCGATTTCTATATCGAAAATATACTTAACAAAGTTATCCCAATTTATTAATTGACACTAACCCTAGATTCTTGTCTCCGATAAACGAATCAATACGTTCTGCTCGAGCTCCATTCTGTACGATACAGTTTACATCACAACCCCCAAATGCGAGTTATCGTGGAACAGACCAAATGATGTCGAGCCAAAAGCACTTTCATTCCTATATAATTACTATATAATATAAAATGGCGGGTGTAAGAATCCACAGCGGATCATGTCCTTCAAGTCGCACGTTGCTTTCTACCACATCGTTTTAAACGAAGTTTTACCATAACATTCCTTTAATTTGGAACCAGTATGTAATTAATTCTATTTTATAGAATCATGAATAGTCATTGGTTCGGTCGACACTTAGTAATCTATATTTTATTTTTTCCTTCTATATTAAATATAGTTTCTGAAAAAGTAACAGAAAAAATAAAAATGAACCCCAGATACATATCGTTATAAATAGGAAAATTTATACAAAATAAAGTTTTTTTTCTATTTGAAAATCTAATTAAAATAGAAAAAAACTAATAAAATGGAGATAAAAAAGATATTTAATAATTAAAAATACCGTGACTAAAATTCAAATAAATAAGTTATTTTTGAATCTGCATCTTCAAATAACTTGATAGTGATAAGATAAATTCAACAATTTAAGACTTCTTCGAGTACTAAGAACTCATAAGAAATCATCAATTTCAGAGATAGGTCACAAATCGATTCTATATTCATTTATGTGTTATTTGAACTAGATTAAATTTGTGAAAAAGATATGATTCTATAGAAGGCGAAGGCTCATTAAGAATCAAACTTTTTCAATATTATACTCTTAAACACAAGGTTGTTCAAAAAAGTAACCTTTAATTTTGATTTAGTCTGATAAAATAGAAACCACCTATCATAATATATGTCATATATATTATATGATATATATATATAGGTTTAAGGCTTCGATCATATCATACTTTGTTGGGTGTATGAACAGATACCCTCTCTCTGGGACGGAAGGATTCGAACCTCCGAATACCGGGACCAAAACCCGTTGCCTTACCGCTTGGCCACGCCCCATTTATATTTAATACTAAATAAACATTAATATTGATACTGGTTTTTCGTCACCTTCAGCCTAAATATTTATCAAATATATTAACTTATTGATAGAATTTTTATATGTGTAGATATAGAATTCAATTGATGAATTTATTGATCATTACATCTAATTCAATTAAGATATTGTATGAAAGTATGATTTATCCTATTCACTTTTGATTTGAGAATTGAAGTTGAAGGATTTTTGATTGGTCAAGTTCAAATCAAAGAAGAATTTTTGGTATATCTAATTTATTTTTATTCCTTATATCCTTCTATAAACAACTCAACTTATTAATAACTCAATCAAAATAAATAGAATTACCCTCAAGAACAAAATGTTTGTTATGATTAATATATTAAGTTTGATCTGGATCTGTCTTAATTCTGCCCTTTATTCAAGTAGTTTTTTCGTCGCCAAATTGCCCGAGGCCTACGCTTTTTTAAATCCAATTGTAGATGTTATGCCAGTAATACCTCTGCTATTTTTTCTATTAGCTTTTGTTTGGCAAGCTGCTGTAAGTTTTCGATGATTTTTTTAATTTAATACAATTTTAAATAATACTGCCCTGGATCAATTCAAATTTATGATTTATTCGAAAAAAAAATTCTAACAATCGATAAGTCTTGTCTTATAGCAGCCACACTCGATTCAACTATTTCAATTCTGGTATAGCTGTGATAAGTTGGGAATACCACACCACATTTCACTTCCGTATTCTGACTTTTTTACATTGTAAGACCTCTTGGAGTCTTACACAATATCTAATTGTGGGTATAAAAAAACATCTTTGGTAATTAAAAATGGAGTTTTTAAAAATTCTTTTATTTTTATAATCGAAAAATAACTTTAGTTTATTTCTTGGTTTGGTAGTAAAATAAAAATATCAAATTATAGTAGGGTATGCAATCTAAAATACAAATATACAAATGGAGAATCTACTCTCTTTTTTCTACAAAATAATCTTGGAGATTCTGTAATGCTTACTCTAAAACTATTTGTTTACACGATAGTGATATTCTTTGTCTCTTTATTCATCTTCGGATTCCTATCTAATGATCCTGGGCGTAATCCTGGACGTGAAGAATAAACAAGAACTAAGGTTTTTTTTTGTTTTTCTTGCTCGATTTTTATTTTGTTCTTTCGTAAAATTTTAGCTATTTGACATTTTTAACTATTCTATTATAAAGAACTCCCGAAACATTCGAAAGGGAATACAAAATTATCGACGAAAACGGAAAGAGAGGGATTCGAACCCTCGGTACGAAAAAATCGTACAACGGATTAGCAATCCGACGCTTTAGTCCACTCAGCCATCTCTCCCCAATTCAATTGACAAAAGAAAATTCATATGTTACATACGTAAAAAAGTAAAAAAAAAAGCTTAAAAAAATAGAAATAAACTAAAAAAAGCCCCTTTAAGTTAAGTTTTTACAAAAAAACCGTTTCTTTTCCTGGCTTGGCCTGGTCATTACCTAGCTGGGCCTCTATTTGTTCCAACCAATCAAATTCAAAAAAAAAATTATTATTTGAAAACACAAAAGCTTATTATTGATATTGAAACAATCATAAGAGGGGATATTTTATTTTATTTCGAGTCATAACCCAAACGGCATTTTCTTTTCTATCTTACTTACTTAATTTTTTAGCTTTCTATTTACTCTATTTTTACTTAATCTAAGTATTAGTAAATAGAAAGCTAAATAAATAAAATAATATACGAAAACAAGGGAACTATGAATTCTTGAACAATGCATTTTTATGTTATGGCTTAAATAGTTTTGTCAAGCCATAGCCTACAAAAATCTCCAAGCAAATGTTTGGTATTTAGTTATTGAAATGAGTCCTCTTTTCCTAATGTCAGTACGTACTCTTGTTAACGCTCTAATTTTCATGATTATTTTTTGATCCTATCTTTTGATTACGACCAAGTTTCTTGTTCGACAAAAAGTCGCTTTATACATAATAATCCGATTGTAGCGGGTATAGTTTAGTGGTAAAAGTGTGATTCGTTCGATTAACCCCTTAAATAGTTAAGGGGTCCCTTGAGTTGATTAATACCCCATTACAATCAAAAACTTTATCTCATAAAAAGGATTTACTCCTTTCCCTCTCAATGAAAAATTCGAGGAAGAATCTACATTCTCGTGATTTGTATCCAAGAGTCAATTAGAAATTGATAAATTGGATTATGAAATAACGAAACATAAGTTTTTTTAATTGGATCAATACTTCCAATTGAATGGGTATGAGTAATAAATCCATGGATAAAGATAGAAAATTGATTTCTAATCGTAACTAAATCTTCAATTTTTCTTTTTTTTGTATAACTAAAATTGAAGCAAAATAGCTATTAAACAATGTCTTTGGTTTACTAAAGACATCGACAAATCTTTTAGCTCGATAGAAATGCTTTTCCTAAGGATTCTATTAAAATAGAAATAGAGAACGAAGTAACTAGAATAGAAAGAGTGTTAGAATCCCCTTCTTTTCTATAAGGATCGTCTATAAAGCAGGTTGTTTTGAATGGATTCAAACATAAAAGCTGACATAGATGTTATGGGTCGAATTTTTTTCATTTTTAATTTTGTTCATATCTTACATTTGTAAATTTTGCCATCTTCCATAAAGGAGCCGAATGAAATCAAAGTTTCACGTTCGGTTTTGAATTAGAGACGTTAAGAATGATAAATCAACGTCGACTATAACCCCTAGCCTTCCAAGCTAACGATGCGGGTTCGATTCCCGCTACCCGCTTGTGCTTACTTTATCTCTTAGCTCTAGTCACTATTTCTAGCAACCTCTCTACTTTTTTTAATAAAAAATACAAAATTGAAATGAAAAGCGTCCATTGTCTAATGGATAGGACAGAGGTCTTCTAAACCTTTGGTATAGGTTCAAATCCTATTGGACGCAATTTATTTTCATATAAATTTTATATTTCTATGTCAAGAAAGCTATTTTGAATGATTTGAATAAGAGATGGGGGCTACTTCTTAGATACACTTTTGACTTATTTTATTTTACTTATAATTTAACTTACCAACCAATTTAAAGTGATTAATTTATTTATACTTTTTCTTGAAGGAGAAAAAGATCCATCTGGTCCTGAATAGCTTCTTTCAAAAGGACTTCTGCTTCCTCAGTAAATGTTTTGGTCGAAGATATGATTTCCTGTAATTGAGGTTTCTTTGTTTTTAAGTAAGTACGTAAATCAACGAGAAATTTCCTTACCTGTCCAATTTCTAATGAATCAAGATAACCATTCGTTCCGGTATAAATAGTAATTATCTGTTCTTCCACCGCGAGAGGTGAAGATTGAGATTGTTTGAGCAACTCACGTAATCGTTGACCTCTTGCCAATTGATTCTGAGTTGCTTTATCCAGATCAGAAGAAAATTGTGCAAAGGCTTCTAATTCTGCAAATTGTGCCAATTCCAATTTTAATTTTCCGGCTACTTGTTTCATGGCTTTAATTTGAGCCGCGGATCCGACTCTGGAAACAGAAATACCCACATTAATTGCAGGTCTAATTCCAGCATTGAACAGATCAGCGGATAAGAATATTTGTCCGTCTGTAATGGAAATTACATTAGTAGGAATATAAGCCGAAACATCTCCCGATTGGGTCTCAACTATTGGTAAAGCAGTCATACTCCCTTCACCTAACCGAGAACTTGATTTAGCAGCTCTTTCCAAAAGTCGTGAATGCAAATAAAAAACATCTCCGGGATAAGCTTCGCGTCCCGGTGGTCTTCGTAATAAAAGAGACATTTGGCGATAAGCTTGTGCTTGTTTGGAGGGATCGTCATAAATGATTAAAGTGTGCTGTTCACGGTACATAAAATATTCAGCCAAAGCCGCTCCTGTGTAAGGAGCGAGGTATTGTAATGTAGCCGGAGAATCTGCCGTTTCAGCTACCACAATAGTGTATTCCATTGCCCCCCTTTCCTGTAAAGCAGTCACCACCTGAGCCACAGAAGATGCTTTTTGACCAATAGCTACATAAACACATATTACATTTTTCCCTTGTTGATTGAGAATCGTATCTGTAGCTACTGCGGTTTTACCCGTCTGTCTGTCTCCAATAATTAATTCTCGTTGACCACGTCCTATAGGTATCATCGAATCAATAGCAATAAGTCCTGTTTGAAGAGGCTCATATACGGAACGTCTCGAAATAATACCTGGAGCGGGCGATTCGATTAAACGAGATTCAGAAGCGGAAATTTCACCTCGACCATCAATAGGTTTAGCCAGGGCATTTATAACACGGCCCAAAAAAGCTTCACTTACCGGTATCTGAGCAATTCGTCCTGTTGCTTTTACAGAACTTCCCTCTTGTATCATCAAGCCGTCACCCATTAATACAACACCGACATTATTTGATTCCAAATTCAGAGCAATTCCTATCGTACCCTCTTCAAATTCTACTAATTCGCCTGCCATTACTTCATCAAGACCATAAATACGAGCAATACCATCGCCTACTTGAAGTACGGTACCCGTATTTAAAACCTTTACTTCTCTATTATATTGTTCAATACGTTCACGGATAATCTTACTAATTTCATCGGCTCGAAGGGTTACCATTAGTATTTCTTAATTCTTTTTTTTTTGAAAGAAAAAAAAATAATGCCTGCAGTAGAAGGACTAATCCGTTATTTTTTTCATTGTTCCAAACATGCCAATATTCGTACTGATAGTACGTAAATGTAACTCGTTGTTCAAACAACTATTCAGAGTTCCTAGAGCTCCTTGTAAGGCTTGTTGGAAAACCTGTTGTCGAACTTGGTTAATTGCTCTTTGTTGTTCAAAATGAATGGTTTCGTTTTTGTAATTTTCTAATTGTTCCAAAGTCTTAGAAGTTGAATTAATCAAATTCAATTTTTCTCGTTCTATCTCAGAATATCCATTCACTCTAAATTGATCCGCTTCCTTTTCTACTTTTCGTAACCGGGATCGGGCTTTTTCCAGCTGTTCTAGGGCCCCCTCGCGCAGTTCGTCTGAATTTCGAATAGTTTTCAAGATCCTCTGTTTTCGATTATCTAATAAATCACTTAATGAAAGTAGATTATCTTTCCATTCATGTCAAAACTTCCACGATCCCTTCCCGAACCAAACAAGAATCTTTCAATTCATTTGGCTCTCACGCTCAATTACTTATGATACTTACGAGAATTACCATAGCTTTTTTTAATGTAATGAGCCTGTCTTCTATATCTCTATTTATACTCAAATATCAAAACCGATCACTAATCCAAGAAAATAATATTCGGAGGACTCTTCTGACCAAGCAAAAAATTGTCAGCAAAGTTGTTTCTTTTTTTTTCTTCAAATCCAAAGAATTTCTCTTACTTTATACGTAGGTCATCCATTTAGCGCTTGGATAAAAAAGATAAAAAAAATGGTGAAATACCTATTTTTATAATTTTTTTCCAATCAAATAGAAAGGCTCAAATCGGGTTTTTCTCGACATGAGTGTTTTATATCGAAAAAAAATTCCAAATCTTTGTTTTGAAACCTTTTATGTATTAAGATAGTAGTAGAAAGAGTACCGTGCTTATATCTAGACTTCAAACGTTTTAGCTTTAACCCTGTGTTAATGGTCCCACATTATTGGTTGATAGAGAATCAAAGTAGATTTACCAATGACTCACGAAATGCTATGGTTCTTAAAATATGATTTCGTAATTTATTCAGAAGTAATTCGCAGAATAATGCACCTTTTCTTTCCTAGTTGTACCAAAAAATAAAGTGCAGTTGGTCGGATCCAGCGGATTCTTGAAATAAACAACTCGCACACACTCCCTTTCCAAAAAAAATCAAAATACCAAGCACTATACTTAGATTTATTGGATTTGTTGCAAAAATATCGGTATTAAACCCGAAACTTCCGGCGGATGACCAATAACCCAAGTAAAGGAAAGAATCGGTTCCATTTTTCATATGATCTCCTCTTTCGTATTCTTATAGAATAGATAAGACTAATTATCTATATTTTTTATTTATTCTAGTATTTTTCTTATTATTTATTTTTATAAATACTACTAAAATAGAATAGAGTAAAAAAATAGAGTAAAAAATAATATTGATTTATATATAATTATAATGTATTTTTTTTTTTTCAATTGGAAATTTATAATTAAGAATGATACTTATTAGAATTAGGTATCGGATCTTATGTTATATGAGTTTCGAAATATCTCCTTTCTTTCTTGCAATACTTTTTCAATACTTTTTAAAAATTTCCATTCGAATACGAGAGTAAAGGAAGAAAGCGAATTGGTGTGCCAAATTCTCCTCCCCCAATCAGTCCTTTACATGGGCTGTTGTCCGAACGAATCATAAATGGAAATCTGAATAGAATTCAAAAAAAGCAAGAGCAGCAAATCCAAACAAATAAAAAACTATATGTATTTTTAGTTTGTAGGATTAAACAAAGGGATTCGCAAATAAAAGTGCTAATGCAACAACCAGTCCATAAATTGTTAAAGCTTCCATAAAAGCCAGACTAAGCAATAAAGTACCTCGTATTTTTCCCTCTGCCTCTGGTTGTCTCGCGATCCCTTCTACAGCTTGTCCCGCAGCAGTACCTTGACCAACTCCAGGTCCAATAGAAGCAAGCCCAACAGCCAACCCAGCAGCAATAACAGAAGCGGCAGAAATCAGTGGATTCATGATAAATAAGTTCCTCGCACCAAAAAAAATAAAGAAATAGTTAATGATACAATCAACCAACGAATTATGACTTATTTATTCCATGGATAAAATTTATCGAGTCAGAGTAAGAGTAACTAATAAACCAGAATTGAAATAATAATATTCGTGAATTATCATAAAAACCTCGATATATCTTTTTTTATTAATTCCTATCAACTTTTCAACTTTGTGAATCTGTACAAATTTTGTTCTTCGATTTATTTTTTTTTTTCCTTTCTTCCGAATCATTCTTTGTTCTTTAAATTCATGATTTAAATTTATCCAACTCAATATTGGAATTCAAAATTACAGACGAAAAAGTAAAGACTTTGGTTGGAATCCCTATAGAAATATAAGCTCACATTCATAGTAGGGAAAATGAGATATATCTTTAGTTCCTATATACTTATCTAATATCACATATACATGTCTTTCCCCCATAACGTAAACTAACTATTCATATAATTCATATCTTAGATTAGTAAAATCTTAGATTAGTAAAAAGATCTTTTAGATCTCTTTACTTTATTCTACAATTCCTTAATTTGAATTTCGTAATATCTTTTTTACTATTACTTACTCTAGATCGTATATACCTTAATTTCTATATGGATCTTCCCTAAGTGGATTACCTTGATACGCGTATACATTGAGTGTAAGCTAAAAAACTATGTCGAAAACTAGTCAATGATGACCTTCCATGGATTCTCCTATATAAGCCGCAGCTAAAGTTGCAAAAATAAGAGCTTGAATGCCACTTGTAAATAATCCAAGAAACATGACAGGTATAGGAACCACTAAAGGTACTAAAGAAACAAGAACAACAACTACTAACTCATCAGCTAATATATTTCCGAAAAGTCGAAAACTAAGTGATAAGGGTTTTGTGAAATCTTCTAAGATGTTAATGGGTAAAAGAATTGGAGTTGGTTGAATGTATTTACCGAAATAACCTAATCCCTTTTTGGTAAAACCCGCATAGAAATATGCTACTGACGTCAGTAAAGCTAAAGCAACAGTAGTATTTATATCATTTGTGGGTGCCGCTAACTCACCATGAGGTAACTGTATAATTTTCCAAGGTAAAAGAGCCCCCGACCAATTCGAAACAAAAATAAATAGAAACATAGTTCCTATAAATGGAACCCATGAACCATATTCTTCTCCAATCTGGGTTTTACTCACGTCTCGAATGAATTCAAGGACATATTCAAAAAAATTCTGACTATCAGTAGGAATAGTTTGGGGATTACGAACAGCTATAATGGCTGAACCTAGTAAGATACCAATTACAACCCAAGAAGTAATAAGTACTTGAGCATGGACTTGGAAACCTCCTATTTGCCAATATAAATGTTGGCCTACTTCCACGCCGGATATATCGTATAAGCCTTTTAGTGTGTTGATGGAACATAATAAAACATTCATATTACCCTCTGAAAGAAATCTAACTTTAAAAAGGAATTATTTTGATTCAACCATCGCTTTTTCGACTTGCCCACTTCAATTGTATATTTTGAATAGCAACAAATCACCTAATAACGTCTCTACGGAGTTTCAAAAATTATTTACACGTAATCTTCTTATTATTATTAATCAAGAATTTCGTATATAGATAGAACGTCCCTCACAAATTGAAAATACTAATTTATTAAGAATTAATCGGATTGAAGCTATAGCGTCATCATTCGCTGGAATAGAAATATCTGCTAGATCCGGGTCACAGTTTGTGTCGATTAAACAAATCGTTGGAATTCCCAAAGTGATACATTCGCGAAGAGCCGTATATTCTTCTTGCTGATCAACAATTATTACAATATCGGGTAACCCCGTCATATATTTAATCCCGCCCAGATATGTTTGCAAGTGAGATAGTTGTCTCTTCAACACAGCCACATCTCTTTTCGGAAGATGGTTCAGTTTGCCTGCCTTTTGTTCTGTTCTCAAGTCCCGGAATTTATGAAGTCTCGTTTCTGTAGTATACCAATTTGTTAACATACCAACAAGCCATTTTTTATTAACATAATGACACCGAGCCTTTATTGCAGCCCGTGCTACTGAATCAGCTGCTTTATTTTTGGTACCAACAATTAAAAATTGTTTTCCCCTACTTGCTGCATCAAAAACTAAATCACAAGCTTCTGATAAAAACCGAGCCGTTCTAGTAAGATTTATAATATGGATACCTTTACGCTTTGCAGAGATATAAGGGGCCATTCTAGGATTCCATTTCCTAGTACCATGACCAAAATGAACTCCTGCTTCCATCATTTCTTCCAAATTGATATTCCAATATCTTCTTGTCATTTCTCCCCCACCTTTTCTCTTTTTTTTTCTTTAAACATGAAGAAGTACCTTAAAATAAAAATAAAAAAAATTGTTCCCGTGGAACCTTCTCTTCTAACGGAGATTGGCCGTTGATACACGATCCAAGCCATTCATTTTTTTTCTTTCTATTTGATCCGTTACGTTATTATTTTGATTACTATTACCAAATCAAATGAATGCAACACAAATCGAAAACTGGATGAATCTGCTCTTTAGGAATCATTAAATCCTAGAAATGAATGTTCTGATGTATCATGTACATTCTTTGAAATGCAAAAATCAAACAATTCTCTGTGGTGGAACAAAATATCTTTCATTTCACACTCAAATAAATTTGTCTTTTTGTTTTCAAAAGGAATGTTATTATGTTGCCTTGAACGATGGACTAATCCTTTGAATCCGGTACCGACGGGTATCATCCCCCCTAGAACAACATTCTCTTTCAGACCTTTCAACCAATCGATACGACCGCGTAGAGCGGCTTTTGCTAAAACTCGAGCAGTTTCTTGAAAACTCGCTTCGGATATGAAACTTTGAGTATTTAGAGATGCTTTCGTTATTCCCAATAATATAGCTCGGTAACAAATCACTTCTTCCAAAGCACGCCCCGTTCGTTCCGCTCGCAACAATCCAATGAGTTCTCCGGGTAAAAAAACATTAGACATTCCATCGTCTGAAACCAAGACCTTTGATGTTATTTGACGCACAATAATTTCTATATGTCTATTATGGATCTGCACGCCTTGGGATCGATAAACCTTTTGGATCTTATTAACTAAAGAGATACGACTTTGCACTATAGTTAGTTCAGCACCAATCAAGAATCCCCAAGGAATTGCAAGACTTCTTGTTATACGCTCGTTCCAACCCTCAACTCTCTTGTCTAGGTTCATTGATATTGAATCAATCGAACGCACTTCTAACACTTGTTCGACTTTTGGAAGACCCTGCGTTATATCACCGGATCTCGATTTTTCATATATAAATGTAACTAATGTATCTCCTTCGAAAAGTATTTCTCCATAATGGCCATGAACAGTTGCTCCTGGAGTGGTCAAATAAGACTTCGCCGATCTTATTACAACAGAGTCAATTTGAACAATTATAACTTGACCTGATTTTAGGTGCGGTACATCTTTGGCTATACATACATTTTCGCAAAAAAACTGTCCAAGGGTAATTATTGTGTATTTTTTTTCGCAATAATTATGATGGGGAAAATGCCAATTCAAGTTGAATGGATTCAAAAGGACGTTACTGCATGGATTCGAGTTATAAATTCTCCCGATTTCGTCCATTAAATAATATTTAATTACTTGGAAAGTTTGTTTTAAATTGTCAAGTTGCAAATATTTAGTTAACGAGATCTGATTATGAGTTTTTACAAGGTAATAAAAATTCGCAATTTGACAAGCTGTTCCTAAAGGTCCTAACGAATTCCTAATTGAAATTCGCGGATTTTTATTAATGGATTCTTTTCTCCCCTTGTAATGTTTTACATCGGTGACTGGACCCATTTGAAAACAATTAGATGATGACAAAATTATCAAAGATTGAGATTCCTTACTTCTATTCAAGAACGTATGAATAGTTCCTTGATTTTGTCTAAATGATTGTTGAATCCTTTCCGTCGAATAAAATGGATTGGGACGATCTGACTTATTATCCGAGATCAATCCGGACACTAGCGGACCATTTCTTTTTCTTATATACGAAATATGTGATTTCACTAAGTTGATTCTTAGGAAATCTCGAATCAAACCATTTGTACTTACTTCAACAAAGGAAGCATGGGCTTCTTCGTTAGAAGAATTTTTGTTGTCTTGGTGCCAGGTCACCACTAAACAAGTCCGAACTAATTGAATACGGGTTCCGGAAATTTCCAAAATAGGTTTACGATTTCCATAAAGAATAGAATTTGCAACTCTAAGTTTTAGATTCTCCTTTTCCTGCAACGAATCCTGGGGAAAAAGTGTTTCTAAATTTATACCGTCCGTTATTTCATATATGATTACGGGTCGAAACAAAACAAAATATTTTTTCTTGGTAGGTGTGATCCATTGGACATAGATCCAATTTTTCAATTTTTTTGATTCCTTAAATTTTTTTTTTACCCTTCCCCGTGGTATCAAGACGCCACTGTGTCGGAATATCTTATCCATCTCTACAGGAAAATGGATATCTCCAGAAAAGATTTTAAGTTCAATCTGTTTTTTTTTTTTCTCCACACGTACCACTCCGCCTACTCGGCTTCTTGTATTTAAAGTAATTCGTGTATCTACTCCAATAATACTATTGTTTCGTACCATTATGTTAGAAGATTCGGGTAAAACATGCACTTCTTCGGGAATGAAAAAAAAGCGGTCTACTGTCGTTTGGTATTTTGGCTTAAATTCTTTGACTTCCCCATATTCAATTAAATCTTCGTTTTTGAGGATTGAATGCAAGCCTATAGCTCCGTATTTAGTAATTCCCGAACTCTTTCTTCTGTATTGAGGATCATCAAAATACGCAAGAATACTATTTCTCCGAAAAATACCATTTATCGGTATTTCAATCGAAATATTGGAACATGGCCGTTGTTCCTTCTCTCGTTCTTGAATCCATTGGAATGGAATGATGAATCTATTTCTTCGCCTCTTTGCTAATAAAACTAAATCATAATTTTTGTGGAGAATAGAAAGAAAAATGAGATTACACTGACCCTTATCTCTGATTCGATTAAATTCGAAATAATCGGGACTACCAATTTCTTTTTTACCAGAAAGACTCGAAGTAACGAATTTCTCTTTCCCTTGATCATTCTTTAGTGTATTTACTGAAAAGGTAAAAATAGATTTTCCTTTGGAAGAACGAAAATAAAGATTCATTTGATCTTGATCTTTATGGATTGAAAAAGGGAATCCACTAGATCTGTATGAGCCTCCTGATAATATCCATAAATGACTTGTTTTTGGCAAGATATGTACGTTACTATATGTAAAATCGGGTGCATGGAGTACATCGGTACTCCAGTGCATTTCTCCCTCTGAGTCAGAATAAATATGTTTTCGAACCCTCTCTTTAAAATTCAAAGTATATGTTCCCGCGCGAATCTCCGCAATCACTTGTTCTGATTCTACATATTGATCGTTTTGAACTAAAATCAAACTTTTTGGTGGGATAGTAACGTTATGTATAATATCCTCGCTCTCAATAGTTACATATAAGTCTATATAACATAGAAAGGCGGGATGCCCGTGACGTGTACGTGTAGGATGAACCAAATCCTCATTGAATTTTATTTTTCCATTAGAGGGGGCTCTGACATGTTCTGCAGTACCCCCGGTGAATACTCCGCCGGTATGAAAAGTTCTTAATGTTAGTTGAGTACCGGGTTCCCCAATAGATTGACCCGCAATAATCCCTACAGCTTCTCCCAATTCGACGAGGTCGCCATGAGTAGGGCTCCGGCCATAACATAATCGGCAGATCCAAGACGTACTCTTACAAGTAAGGGGAGTTCGGATCAAGATGGGTTGTGTTTGAAGGGTTATGAATTGATTGACAAGTCCAATACCAATATCTTGATTTCGAACGGCAATGCATCGTGAGCCTATATATATATTGTCCGCTAATACACGGCCAATCAATGTTTGGATAAAAATTCTTTCCGGCATCATCCCATTTCGAGGACTTACATAAATTCCTCGGATGGTCCCACAGTCTGTTCTACGTACAACAATGTGTTGAACTACTTCAACAAGTCTACGTGTAAGATATCCAGCATCCGATGTTCGTACAGCAGTATCTACAACTCCTTTGCGGGCTCCGTAACAAGAAATGATATACTCTGTTAAAGACAGTCCTTCACGTAAATTGCTTTGAATAGGTAAATCAATCATTTGTCCTTGTGGATCCGACATTAATCCTCTCATACCTACTAATTGGTGTACTTGAGATGCATTTCCTCTAGCTCCTGAAAAGGACATCATATGTACTGGATTAAAAGGATCAGTCATCCAAAAATTAGGATTCATTTCTTGTCGCAAATATTCACTTGTAGCATACCATATCTCAATAGATTGTCGTAATTTTTCTACCGCGTGTACATTTCCATAATAATGGTGTTTTTCCAAAATCACACTTTGTTGTTCAGCATCTTGGACTAGCCATCCCTTAGAAGGTATTGTTAAAAGATCATCAATTCCTAATGAAATGGATGTCGCAGTGGCTTGTCGAAACCCCAGAGTCTTTACTTGATCCAGGATATGTGATGTATATGCCATTCCGAAGTGATCTATTAATCTACTAATAAGTCGTTTAATGGCAGTTCCGTCTATCACTTTATTGTGAAAGACCAGACCGGCCCGTTCTGCCATAAGTACCTCCATATTCCGATGAGTGGGGTTTGACAATGAGTTTGAGTCAATGATTGGAAAACTTCCTTTTCTCGATCTTGATTCGCGTAGAAATTCAGGAATTATGGTCTTAGTTGAACCATAGGGACTTGAATTCACACTGGTTTATTTTATATAGAAATAGAACTACTTAGCTTAAATACCATATGATTAGGTACCATATAAGCGAGCCTTGCAAAACCCTTGTATAGCTTCTTCCATTTCTCGATAAAGAGAAATATGACCAACAGTGGTTCGAACATATATACAAAGAATTTCTTTTTTTATACTTCTTAGTATTAGTAAGTGTCCATAAATCTCATGATAGGTACCCAACGATTCATAGTGAACTTCGATGGGAGCGGCTCTTGAAGTAATAACGCGTTGATCTAGTCGCCACCGCAGCCACAAAGGACTATGTAAATGGATTCTTTTATGCCGATAAGCCCCAATTGCATCATAGGAATTACAAAAAAACTTTTCTTTTTCTTTTGTATATTTATCGTTATTATTGTCAATTCTTTCATTTTTATATTTTCTGTGATTACATGGACTATACCTATTTACACAAATACCTCGACGATTCCCACTCGTTACTACATAGAGCCCAATAAGCATATCTTGAGTTGGTACGGAAATGGGATCCCCAATAGCCGGAGACAAAAGATTCGTATGAGAAAACATAAGTAAACGAGCCTCTGCTTGAGCCTCTAAAGATAAAGGTACATGAACAGCCATTTGATCCCCATCAAAGTCTGCATTGAATCCCTTACAAACTAATGGGTGTAAACAAATAGCATGTCCTTCTACTAAAATTGGTTGGAAGCCTTGTATGCCTAATCTATGCAGAGTGGGGGCCCTATTCAGCAATACGGGATGCCCTTGCATAACTTCCTGAAGTATTTCCCATACAACCGGCTCTTTTTCCCGAATTTTACTCTTAGCAACTCCTATGTTCGAAGCAAAATGTTGTCTAATTAACCCACGAATTACAAATGTCTGGAAAAGTTCTATTGCAATTTCACGAGGCAATCCACATCGATGTAATGAAAGTGAAGGGCCTACGACAATTACAGAACGCCCCGAATAATCAACCCGTTTGCCAAGTAGAGTCTCACGAAACCTCCCCTCTTTGCCTTCAATTACATCTGAAAACGACTTGTAAACCTTATTATGACCGTCTCTCATTGGTTGTCCGCGGATTCCATTATCAAAAAGTGTATCCACGGCTTCTTGGACTAATTTCTCCTGACACATTACTAATTCCCCTGGCGTAGATCTACTTGTTGTTAATAAATCGATAAGAGTATTGTTCCGATAGATAACTCTTCTATAGAGTTCATTAATATCCGAACTCATTAGTTTACCCCCATCTATCTGAATGATTGGTCTCAACTCAGGAGGAAGAACTGGTAATAGACATAAAACCATCCATTCTGGTTCTATATTTGTTCGAATAAAATGCTTAGCTAATTCCATACGTCTAACCAAAAAATCTTTTCTTCTTCCAACTTTTCGATCTTCCCATTCATTATCCGTGGGGCCTTCTTCCCCTAATTCTGTCCATTCTAACAACGAATAATCTATAATAATTCGCAAATCCAGATCGGCTAATTGTTCTCGGATAGCCCCCGCGCCGGTAGAAATTTCTCGATTTCGAAATGCATCGAAGCCTTGGGTAGTAAAAAAAAGTGGGATGCTATATTTCCAGGATTGGATTTCATATTCGAATGAACCTCGTAATCGTAAGAAAGTAGGTTTTTTAGATATGGGCCTAGCAAAAGAAAAATTTGGATAGGATCCTATGAGGATCTCCCCCTTTCAAAATCGGACGTGAAAGTTTCCTTTCATCCGGCTCAAGTAGTTACACCAAATAAAGAGGGTTTTCACTTTCAAATTATATAAAACCCAAAAAAGATCTACTCCTTACTCAAGTTCCCAAAGAAGAGCAAGCAACATTTCATTTATTCATTCGTCTTTTTTTTTATTATATTTTATCGATTCTTTATTCAATTAGTAATTATTGCATAATATAAATGAAATGTGAAATTCTTGAGTAGTCTACTTTCCTTCGAATGAAGAATCCCCTTACTTAATTTTTAATTAAGGTAATAAATAAATAAAGGAGAGTGCCTTAGAATTCATAAGGAATTTACTTGTCTATGTATCATTCCATTCAATCTTTTAGGTCTCTACTTCGCCTCGACGATTATGTGACGATGTCCTTAAAGCCTATCTGCGATGGATCGACTCCTGCAATCACGACATATTTCTTTATTTGGACATAAACATAATTTCATTCCTTTTCGTTTAGAAAGAAAAGAAATGATTAATTCCACATTTAAAGAAATAAGTCTTTTTTTTTCACGAGGCATAACTATAAAAAAAAACTATTTATTTGTTACTGAATTGACCATAGACCAATTCCCCTTTTTACTTGTGAGTATTGAACACACCCATAATTCTGAGTTTCATGTTACTTTTACCAAGAGACATGTCAAATCCGGGGCATCCTAATTCGATTGAATGGGGATGACAGTTTCTCGTTCTGCATTTGTAAAATCATAATTTTTATCAAATCACACATCGCAGTATACTAGGCCTTCTAATTCTTTAAGAGGTTTATCTAAAAGGTTCGCAATATAACTCGGAAGACGTTTCAAATACCACACATGGGTTACGGGGCATGCCAGTTTGATATAGCCCATTTGATATCTTCGTATCCGAGAATCACCAAACTCGACCCCGCATTGTTCACAAAATTGCGGGTATTCTTGATCATTTCCGATTACTCGATAATTTCCACAAGCACAAATCCCGCTTTTTGTAGGACCAAAAATTCTTTCACAAAATAATCCATCTTTTTCAGGTTTATTGGTTTTGTAATGAAAAGTGTAGGGTTTTGTCACCTCTCCAATTATTTCTCCATTAGGTAGGATTTTTTTGGCCCAAGCACTTATTTGTTGAGGAGAAACTGATCCAATTCGAAGTTGTTGATGTTTATACCGATCGATCATAGAAGAAAAATTTTGATTCATTCCGATTAAACGTCCTTCCTATTAATCTGGAAGTTCTTCTCAGATACAAGGAAATGATTCAATTCCAGAGCCAAGGATCGTAGTTCTCGAACGAGCAATCGAAAAGATTCGGGAGCATTTTCGGGTTTAGGTATTGGGCCCCCAATAATCGTAGTACCAAGTACTTCTTGGCGAGCTCTAATATGATCAGATTTATAAGTAAGCATCTCTTGTAAAATATGAGCAACACCAAAGCCCTCTAAAGCCCAAACTTCCATTTCTCCTACCCGTTGTCCCCCTTGCTTGGCCCTTCCTCGAAGGGGTTGTTGTGTAACAAGTGCATAATGTCCACTGCAACGTCCATGTATTTTATCCTCAACTTGATGAATTAATTTCAAGATATAAGGCTTTCCTATTATAACAGGTCGCTCAAAAGGATCCCCCGTTCTTCCATCAAAAATTCTGCTTTTTCCCGGATACTCGGGTTCAAATACCCATGGATTCGCTGTTTGCTTACTAGCTTCATATAATTCAGAAAAAACAAGTTTTCTTGAAGCCTCTTGTTCATATCTCTCATCAAAAGGTGCTATTCGATAATGTCTATCTAGCAATCCCCCCGCTAACCCGAGCGAACATTCAAATAGTTGTCCTACATTCATTCGTGAAGGTACTCCTAAGGGGTTGAAGACCATATCAACAGGTCTTCCATCTTGCAAATAAGGCATATCTTGTCTAGGTAAAATTTTTGAAACGATACCCTTATTTCCATGCCGTCCAGCTACTTTATCACCCACTTTTATTTCACGTTTTTGTGAAATATATACACGAATAGTTTCTGGATTATAACTAGAACCCCCCCTTTTCTGGATCCATCTCACATCAATAACTCGACCTCTACCACCTATAGGTAGTTTTAGACACGTTTCCTTTGAAGTGGATAGCTGAATGCCAAGTATGGCTCGTAATAATCTATCTTCCGGAGCATACGACGATTCTTTCACCATCTGAGGGGTTAATTTACCTACTAAAATATCGCCCGTCTCCACCCAAGACCCCAACATCACAACTCCATTTTTGTCTAAATTTCGGAGTAAATGGGCTTCTAGATGTGGTATTTCATTAGTGATTCTTTCAGGCCCGTGGCTTGTCACATGAGTCTGAATTTCATATTTACGTATGTGAAAAGAAGTATAAATATCCTCATATACTAGACGCTCGTTAATGAGTACTGCATCCTCAAAATTGTAACCTTCCCACGGCATATAAGCTACTAATACATTTTTTCCCAAAGCGAGTTCGCCACCAACTGTAGCAGCGCCATCCGCTAAAATATGCCCCTTTTTAATACATTTCCCTCGCGCAACTTGGGGTTTTTGATGCATACAAGTATTTTTGTTGGAACGTTGATATGTAAGTAATGGAATACTTAAAGTATCTCTATTGTCCGATAAAATGATCTTGTCAGTATCGGTATAAAGGATCTTTCCCTCATTTTCGGCTATAGTGGGAACCCCGGAATCTAGAGCCACTTGGCATTCCAACCCAGTTCCAACAATGCACTTTTCCGATCGCGAAAGCGGAACTGCTTGACGTTGCATATTCGAACTCATTAAAGCACGATTCGCATCATTATGCTCGATAAAAGGAATTAGGGAAGCTCCAATAGAAAAATATTGGAAGGGAAAAATACTTCGAAAATGAACCTGTTCCCACTCAATAGTGAGGAATTCTTGACGGTATCGGGCTGGAACAACCTGTTCTTCCTGACTAACTCGATTCAGTGCCAAAGAATTTCCTGCCGCTACCATATAGTATTCATCTCTACTTGGTGATAAATAAACTATCCGTACTTTTTTTGATCTCTCAGAGATTTCATAAAAAGGACTTTGTAGCGACCCCCACTGACCAATCCTCGCATGAATTGCTAAGGATCCAATAAGTCCAACATTGATTCCTTCGGACGTATCAATAGGACAAATGCGGCCATAGTGACTAGGATGGATATCTCGTATCCGAAAACTAGCAGTTCGCCCGGTCAATCCTCCAGGGCCGAGATAACTGGCCTTTCTCCCATGAACTATTTGTGTCAATGGATTAGTTCGATCCAAAACTTGAGATAATGGGTGTAATCCGAAAAAAGATTCATAAGTAGTTGTTAATGTAGTTGAAGTTATCAAATTCTGCGGAATCGGTATCAATTTATGCCGAATTGCTCCACACATAGTTCCTCTAACCATATTTTCTAAACGAACCAGGGCCAATCCGAATTGATCTTGTAAGAGATCCGCTACAGAACGAATACGTTTATTTTTCAAATGATTCATATCGTCAAGGATACCCATTCCGAACTTCATTCCAATCAAATGATCCACAGCTGCCAATATATCTCGCGGTAACAAAAATGTATTGTTCGGAGGTATATCAAGATTCAGCCTACGGTTCATATTTCGTCGACCAATTCTTCCTAATTCACATCTTTGTTGAAAAAATTTCTTTTGTAATTCCTTGCATAAGGATTCAGAAAATACCGGATCTCCACCTACACAAGCAAATTGTTGATAAAACTCCACAATGGCATTTTCTTTTGACTTAATTTTTTTTTTTTCCTTATTATTCAAGAAATAGAAGAAAATTTCAGGATAATAAACATTCTCTAGAATTTCTCTTAGATTCGAGCCCATAGCTGATGATAGAACTAGAATAGATATTTTCTGTTTCCTACTCACACGAGCCCATATCCTTGCTTTTCTATCAATCTCTAATTCTAATCTTCCTCCCCAATCTGATATTATGGTGCCTGTATAGACCGAAATTCCGTTATGATCCAACTCTGACCGGTAATAGATACCGGGGCTTTGCAATATTTGATTGATCACAATTCTGTATATTCCATTTACTATAGAAGTTCCCAGGGAATTCATTAGAGGAATGTGTCCAATAAAAATAGTTTTTTTTTGCATATCCCTACTGGTTTTCCAAATTAACCCCGCGGATACATATAATTCAGAAGAATATGTGAGTGATTCATAGACAGCGTCTCTTTCTTTTATTAAAGGTTCTACCAATTGATATCTTTCCACAAATAATTGAAATTCAATTTCTTGATCTGTATCTTCAATTTTTGGAAACTTATAAAGTTCTTCTGTTAAGCCCCGATCAATGAACCTACAAAACCCTTCAAATTGTATCTGATTAAATCCGGGTATTGTAGACATTTCCTCATTTCCGCCCCCGAGCATTTTTTGAATTTCCCCCTCTTTTTTTATAGCAAAAATCCCATTTTTTGCTCATTTTTCATCAAATCAGATAGATAGATCGGTATAGCAATGATGGAATTTCTATTCGGTTTACTGAATCACATGAAATTTTACCTATCGGAATTTGCACCAAATACAAACAGAAAATAATTTTAAAATTCCACTTATATTTAGGATCTTTTGTATAGAATATCAAAATATTCAATTTCTACCATTATTATGATATTCCGTATTCCAATCCATTGAATAAAATAACATAACATAAATGTCTTCAGCATTTCATCTGTTCAATGAGATAAAGACATCATAATCATAAACAAAATAATAATTTTTAGAACTTAATTTTTTCAATCAAAGAGCTTTTCTTTTTTTTTTTTAAGCATGCGCAGAGATAACTCCAGCTATCTATATAATATATACGCCCCCTTTTTATTTTTTATTCTATTTTATATTACAATTAGAGCTTTATTCTTTGAATTCGGAATTCGGAACAACCCCTTGCCATACTTTATCAAAAAATATCTTTATATATATTCAATCTATTCAAGACAAATTACAAATTGTAACCAGCGAAGCACGATAATTTCTTTAAAATTAACTAGAAACATCATATACAGATAAGATACCTGATTAAATTAAATAATATCTGTGTAACAATTTTTATTTTTATTATGGGGTTTACATAGACCCATAATTGCTGTTATAATTGAAATTGATAAGGATTAAAAAAAAAATAAATAAAAACTGATTTAGTTATATAGCAATTTGAATTTACTTATATCATTAAGTAAACAAAACATAAAGAAAAGACTGTTTTAGATTCAAATTGAAGAATTGTTCATGCATTTAGAATCAATAGTTAACGGTTCAAATTTATACGAATTTTTTCTTTTGTCATATATTTTGTATCGTTTTGGCGGCATGGCCGAGCGGTAAGGCGGGGGACTGCAAATCCTTTTTCCCCAGTTCAAATCCGGGTGTCGCCTGATTAACAAAAGATGCGAAATACCTTATTATGTTTTGCTGATATAACTTACCAAATTTTTTACAGCAGAAGACAAGTGGAGGAAAAAAACTCTAGATACGTACTTAATTATAAGTATCGGGGGATTTCTGTTCTATAAATTAGGGTTTAAGAAAAGCTTAGAGTCATGAAAAATAACTGGTAACTTGTTATATGATAGCCCCCCCTACACTACTAATGGAGTGTCTAGTCTTGAATTAGATTGGATAGTGTAGGGGGAATCTAATTAAATTATTTGTTGTCGAAAGACCAGAAGATGCTTTGTATACAGACTCATGAAAGTTTATGAGTACTCTGGCATTCAATCAATAGTAATTTGATTGAATGGATAATTAGCTTTTACTTTATTTATAGATAAGTACTTAATATAGACTTTTAGTTTATGTACTTTAAATACTTATTTATTTCTAAAATAAAAAGTACAAAATTAAAGTACAAAAATAAATAGTGCCTTTTCGATAATCTCTAGTCAAAAGCGTAATAGGACGTCTTCGATTATTTCATAGGGACAATCGGAGATCGTAAATTTTATATCAAATAAATATAAAAAAGAAAAAAAAAAATAAGGGTATTCGATATATAATGATCTATCTTGATTCTATAATATATTTTTTTACTTAATGAAAGGCGACAAAAGAGCAAAAAAGAGCAAATAGGTCTTATTATATTATTCTGACATGTTATTTTAACATTCCTTTGATTTGATACTTCTGCTTTCAAAGGCCGTCTCTGCGCATTTTGCTTGTGCTTAATGTTTTTTTAGAAATCTTATAATTATTAAGAGCTGTTCTAACTTGGATTGATTGGATTGTTTCATCAATGGTGTTGTATCAGAATCCCCTTTTGACTATGCGCTATAAATTCTACTATTATTAGTGAACAATAATTGATTAATTCCTTCATAGAGATCGAGGACAAAATTCACATGGATATAGTAAGTCTCGCTTGGGCTGCTTTAATGGTAGTCTTTACTTTTTCCCTTTCGCTCGTAGTATGGGGAAGAAGTGGACTCTAGAAGTACTACTAATTGAGTTTAGAAATCAAACTGTATCAAGTTTTTTTTATAGATCATTCTGATCTGGAAATACTTTTTTTTACTATTTCACTTTCAAATTTCATGTGAATTTTATTTCGAAATCGGAAGAAGTTCCCATGAACCCCTGGTTCCTCTCAATTAATTACTTCTTTGGGGGAATGCTAACAATAAGATTATTTGATTTTATTATATTAGAAACAGACCCCTTATTCCTTCATTGATTTGAATCTTTCTTTAAATTAAATGGATATCGTAATTCATATTAAAAAAAAGCATAAAGTAAAAGCTGTCTTTGGGATTATTTCCGATTGATTAGAATCAACACAAATTAACTATCAAAATATTAATAGATGAAGCAAAGAATTAGAACATAACACTCTGTACATCATATATGGAATTGATAGTTAACTATCAATTCCATATATGAATAGAATAATGTCGATTAATATATATATATTAAATTATAGGCTTTATCTTCATACAATACAACAAACTTTATACAGTATAATAACAATACTAGATAGTGTGGTATATAAATACACTATCTAGTATCTCATAGAATACTGCTGAGTATAGTTCGATCATTTCATTTAAAATGCTAAGTTTGAATACTTTTGATTTCTTCTCTTCAATCATTGATAAGAACTAAAAAGTCACAATTAATCACCTTGACTTATTGTTTTTACGTATATTATAAGTAAAAAAGCAGTAGGAATTAAAATGAAGAGTGCAGTAGCAATAAATGCGAGAATATTTACTTCCATAATTTCGTTGTTTAATTTTTCTTTAATTCGCAATAACTCGGGATTTAATCCCATAGAGATGATAAATCTTTTGTCTGTAAATTCAATGAGATGAGTTTGAATTACACTTGATGTAATCGAATCGTATCAATATCATGAATAAAAATATCTGACAAATGGATTCATCGTCAAGAATTGAATACTATAAAAAAATCTTTTATCCATACCGAATTCCAATGTAAATTCCTGATACAATCAAAAAAACTTTTCACTTTATTTTTAGTTTAATTTTTCATTCTTTTTCATCCTTTCTTTTATATATAAAATCTAGAAACCAGCACCCTCCTTGTCCAATCATTTGATGAAGTAGCATCTAATCGCCTTTACGCTTACCATTGGTTCTAAACAAACCCAAACAAAGACTAGAATAAATTAAAAAAGGAAAAGGATTCCTGTTGGGAATGAAATTATACTATGTTGTATCCCCTTTTAGATAAAAAAGGAAGGATGAATTGCTATATTTTTTTAGTGGATTTGGATCCATCGGGACTGACGGGGCTCGAACCCGCAGCTTCCGCCTTGACAGGGCGGTGCTCTCACCAATTGAACTACAATCCCAAGGAAATAACATAATAAACTAAAGTGTACAGTATACATATTCATATGATTTCATTCAAAAACTTTCGATATGGATATGTTCTTTAGCAAAAGCGGCATAGATTACTAATAATAAAAAGCTTTTCATTATTTACAAATCAATAGATAATCAATCTCTCAATGAAAAAGGTCTTTTTTCTTGACTCTTTTCCTTAGACTTTACATCTTGATCTGAGTCTAGATCATTAGACTGTAAATAAATAGAGATCGCGGTAAAGGGAAAGATAAGATCTATCAATAATTGAATTATTGGGCCGAGCTGGATTTGAACCAGCGTAGACATATTGCCAACGAATTTACAGTCCGTCCCCATTAACCGCTCGGGCATCGACCCGGGAAAAATCAATCCAGGCTTAGCGATCATCCATGATCCACTTCCTTTCGTAGTACCCTACCCCCAGGGGAAGTCGAATCCCCGCTGCCTCCTTGAAAGAGAGATGTCCTGGACCGCTAGACGATGGGGGCGTATGTGCACAATCGCCATCATACTATGATCATAGTATGATCAGTTTTTTAAAATTGTCAATAGAATGGAATCCGTATGATTGAATGTGAAGGATCTTTCTATCTTTCACGATTCTAGAATTTTTTGATTATTTATATTTCTTAATCCTTCATTCTAAATCAACATTCTATAATTCAATAAACAAAAATAAATATTTTTTTTATTGTTAATATTATTTATTTTTACTAAATAATAAATTTGTTTCTCTAACAATTAGTTTTGTAGGGGACAAGCATAATCACTTTATTAATGATTCGATGAAATATTTTGGATTTAGGTTCAATTGATAGGTACATATATCAATCAAATGAATCTCGTTATGATGGCAATCAGCATCCGGTTTGAAAAAAATCCTTTTTGACTTATATTATACTTACAAGTATACCCTATAAACTCAACTTAATAATTTCATTATGTAAATCAAATTTATAGGTCCTGAGTGAACCATTATATATCGAAAATAGATTCGAAGGCATAAGATAGATCTATATGTTATATACATATAATATGTATATACACTAAATATATAGTGATTCGCCCTTTATTCAGGAATTGAATCAAAATGCCCCTTTAACTCAGTGGTAGAGTAACGCCATGGTAAGGCGTAAGTCATCGGTTCAAATCCGATAAGGGGCTTTGTCTTTTTCATAAATACTCCCGCGGGAGTATTTATGTTTAATATTTAAAGGAAGAATAGAGATATGTTTTATATTTGTAATAAAAAAGTAACAAATTCTAGTAATTTAATGAAAATTAATTCTAATCAATTATAGTTAAGTTATAACGGTGCCCCTTTGCTATTATGTTTATTATATATTATACTTAATAGTATTACGTTTATACTGAACAATAATAAGTTGTCTACTTGAATCTCAAAATATTCCTACTTTCCTATTTTTTCTTATTGAAATCAAATACAATTATAAATCACCAAAAGAAAAAAGTAAGTGGACCTAACCCCTTGAATCATAACTATATCCGCTATTCTGATATTAAAATTCAAAATTTGAACAGTGAAGCTTTTGTTTTTCATTTTCATATCTCTTTGGACTACGCGGTAATCTGTCGATATTGCCGATGAAATCTTCTTGTTCCTAACTTGGTCTATAGGAAAAAGTTAGGAATAAATAGATATTCGCTTTCTTTACAGAAAGGGGTTTATTCTAAGTCACAACATAAGAGCCGTTAATTAACTATTTTTATTCCAGAATACGAGGTAAGATGTAAGATCAATTTATAATTTCTATCTTATTATTATATAATCTATTTTATAAACTTATAAATATCAGATCGTAGTTTCATAGATCAAAAATTTCCGTTTCATTTTTATGGAAGGATACAATATTTTTGTTTCAACAA
>OX940876.1:42500-52500 GCA_954871525.1 Parietaria judaica
AAGGTAGTTACTTTATGTCTTACGTAGAACATATAACTATTACTCTATTCCAAACAGCGGAACAGCCATTAGGCATTTCTAAGAGACATCTTTATTTAGTCGCTTGCATTTGAAGGTCTTTTTTTAATTTAATAACCAAAAAGAAAAATCTATTCTATATTTTATCTGTATATCGTTTATTCCTACGAAATACCAGATGAAAGAGAACGATTTTAGATTTAGAAGGGATATAATGAAATTTTTGGATTGGTTCTTCCTAGAGAACCTTTTATTTGACTATTTAACTAATAGATAGAACAAACAATTAATTATTTAATTCTAACAAATATAAAACTTAAACTAAATAATATATATATAGTAATTAAATTAATTAATAAATTTAGAATACACTAAAAAAAGGTCGTCTTATTCGAAACGCCTTGTGATCTTCAACCAATTCTGCGCTTCAATATAATTACCCGGAGTAAGCGCTAGAGCTTGTTTCCAATATTCGGCAGCTTGATCGAACCAAGCCTCCGCAATTTCAGAATCTCCTTGTCGAATGGCCTGTTCTCCCCGGTCGGAATAGGGTGGGTAAATTCCTTCCCTTAGAACCGTACATGAGATTTTCATCTCATACGGCTCAGCGCAGCGGTCAAGTTCTTTTGGTGTCCTTTTTTTTAATAGACCTAATTAAATGAGATTTCTCGTGGATCTATCCCATTTTTTCTCTCGCGTTAACCAAAAGAAAAAGAGGTTATGAGTTTAAAACTTGCATTTTGCTTACTAATTTAATCAGTTTTATCTTTTTTCCCACCTTCATAAAGCATAGGCTTTTCCACTATCAACTATCATTAGAGTTTTCTAATAAAGGTAACTATCTCGGTTTAATTTTAATAGATAAATTATTCTATTTATTTATAGAATATAGAATCCTTGAAAAAGATTTTCCTTTAGTTTATAAGAAGGAAAAGGTTTACTATCTTTGGGATCTGATCCTACACCGCTGCTCAATACCTTAGGGGATCAACTCTATTACATAAGTTGATTCCTAACTTTTATTTCATATCATGACATAAATAAGCAGTTCTTAATTGTATCGGCCCAAAACCTCGCGAATTGATCTTTACGGTGCTTCCTCTATCAATTAGATCCTTTATCCATCGAATAAAGTATCGAGGCATACCTAATTTCTTCATATTCATAACTTCAAATTTTATGAAGTTTATTTCTTTGCTACAGCTGATAAAAATCGTTGTTTTGGACGATACATATGTAGAAAGCCTATTTTTTCTAGTAGTTATTACTAAATTTGCTCTTTTTTTCCTTTTTTTTCTATAGTGGAGATAGTCGCACGTAATGACAGATCACGGCCATATTATTAAAGGCTTGTGGTAAGAATGGGTTTCGCTCTAGTGCACGAAAATAATATTCCAAAGCTTTCGTATGTTCTCCGTTTCTCGTGTGGATAAGGCCTATGTTGTATAGTATATAACTTCGATCATAGGGATCAATTTCTAGTCGCATAGCTTCATAATAATTCTGTAAAGCTTCTGCATAATTTCCTTCGGATTGAGCCGACATCCGTTACGGTCGTCATTCGATTCAAAAAATCTCCGTTTCAGAACCGTACATGAGATTTTCATCTCATACGGCTCCTCCTTTATGTACATAATGAAACTGATACATGGAATAAAAAAAGATTAAAATATTCTCATTATAAACTGAGTGGGGCTGGTGTTTTTACAAGAAATCTCTAGCCAACCCTCTTGTAAAAGATCTTTCCTTAACATCAAGTATGTTGGTACTAGATAAAACCGGGTGACTCCAGCAATTTCTTTGTCTTAAACGCCTCTTAATTTTCAGGAATTAGTCACTTCAACAGTCTTCGATGGTTATACGGGTATCCAAAGCACGAACGAGATGGATGTTTGTTGTCCCAACCATTCTTTTTAGTCCTGATCCTGATAAGTAAAAGGGATTATTTATAACAAAGTTTTCGTGTTGTTGATTCCGAGGAGTAGTGCCTCTTCCTCTATGCCTCCTATTCGTACTAGTGGAGTAGGTTTGACCCAACACAACCCTAGGTAGGGGGGGGTGTAGTGTAGCCTTTCGCTCAATACTCTATAATCGACAATTGAAGCATTTGAGGTTGCATTAATCGGGGATACACGACAGAAGGGTTTGTTTTATTTACAAACTTCACCTTCAACAAGCGTAGATTTATTTCATAAATTTTTTTCTTTATATCCCAAATAATAATGCGCCTTTCTCCTAAGAATACTAAGAGCGGTAAAAAATAAAAAAATAGAATATATAAAAGAGAATAATAATATAGAAATACAATAAATAACGAAATAAAAACAAATCGCACCATCTCTGTAATAAGCGAATGCCTCTTTCTCGCCCGAAGTTGTCGGAATTATTCGTAATAAGATATTGGCTACAATTGAAAAGGTCTTATCAATAAAATTTCCATTTATTCGAGATCTAGACATAAGCAGAAATTCATTCTATAATTTCTTTTAATAAACTTCGTGAGAAAATAATCTCACAACCAACAAATTTTTTAGTACGAAATAACATAAAAACAGACTGATTAAAATTCAACTTCTACTCAAATTGTTTCTTTTTTACAGGAATTGATAAAAACTTATTTGAAGGCGATTCTATTTCATCCAAATGTAAATCTAGTAGTATTAAGAATATAGGATAGGAAAATATTCTGATTTCATAAAAGTTGAAGAATCAACGAATTTATCCTAATCTGTAGGATAATTCGAGACGTTTTAATTAAATTATGTATTTTGATCCAAAGAGGAAAAAGAATAAAATAAACGCTATATGATGGATGAAAATAGAATAATAGTCTAAACTAAATATAATCATGATCTATGGGTAGCCTTTAAAGATAGTCTAAAAAAATAGAGCAATCGGTGAGAGTTGTTCCAATTCCAATTAAGTGATTTAATCCGGTATAAAGATTCGAAAAAAAATAGGGAGTGCGATCTTCGTAAACATGAATAGATACCTTTATTTATTGTTTTTAACTGTTTGTCCCAGAAAAAATATCTTTATCCCCGAGCCTCGGCTAAAGGTTTGGGAAAGTTTTTCTATTTTTATAATTAAAATAACGTGTACGCACTTATCCAAAAACCTAATAGGAATCACTATTCACTCGCTTTATGAAACTTTATCATTATGTAGGAGAGATGGCCGAGTGGTTGAAGGCGTAGCATTGGAAATGCTATGTGGGCTTTTGTTTACCGAGGGTTCGAATCCCTCTCTTTCCGTACCCTTCACGTAATTCACCAATGTTATTGATAACATATCATAACAATGGGCACCATCATTCCAACAGTTAGGATATGGTTTCGCTATTCCTAATCCAAATTTCTGTAGTATGTAAAATACTAGAAAGACTGGACAAGGAATGAAGATCTCCCTACGATACATGAATGGGAAAAAAATACCCAGATAAACTCCCTTACCTCAAGTCTCTTTATCTGGGTTAAAGGGAGGGCAAAAATGTCCGAATCCTTCTTTATTTTAGTTAGGTTTAAGTCTGACGAGAATAATATTCTACAACTAGTAATTCATTTATTTTCAAACCGACCCATTTACTATCTAGTATTTGATTGACCGATGCTTTATATTGGAATGGGTGAAGACTCAAATGTTTTGGCAATTCCTCACGAGAGGCTGAATCAAGATAATTTTGAACCAAAGACTTAGATTTTTGTTCATCTCTCACTGTAATAATATCTCGGGGTTTGCAGCGATAACTTGGTATATCTACTATATCACCATTAACTAAAATATGTCTATGGTTAACCAATTGGCGGGCTTGAGGCATAGTCGAAGCCATACCTAATCGAAAAAGGATGTTATCCAATCGCATTTCAAGTAATTGTAGTAAAACTTGACCTGTTGAACCTTTTGCTTTTCCGGCAATATGAACGTATTTAAGTAATTGTTGTTCTGTAAGACCATAATGAAAGCGCAATTTTTGTTTTTCTTCTAAACGAATACGATATTGAGATTTTTTACTGGGGCGTAATTGGTTTCTAAGATCGTTTCCGGCTCTAGGCTTTTTAGTAGTTAGTCCCGGTAAAGCCCCCAGACGACGTATTTTTTTGAAACGAGGCCCTCTATAACGCGACATAAAGACTCCTTATGAAGTTGCATAAACCTAAATGAAATGAAACTAAACTAAATGATAAATATAAAAATAAAAAATAGAATATAAATTTGAAATTAAATAATAAATTAATTGAAATTTATGAATTGTATCAATATTCGGGCCTGAATATATTATATATAATTTATAGTATAAATTATATATTTAAAATCTTAAATAATAAATAATATAAAACTGAATTAATAGAAAACTTTTAAATACTAAAAAATAGTAAATAATAGAATTTATTATTCTTAAATAATATTAATTAATATTAAGAATATAAAAAAGAATTAAGGGTTCTTTTATTAATTGGTCTACATAGATTAAACCCCTCCAAATTTTTTTTAATTGGAAGTTCTTATGAGATAATAGATGGTTACCAGGGAAGAAGCTTTTTAAATTTATTTGATTTCACATTATCAACTATCGAAAAAAGAAAAATAAAACATATTGAGAAAAGCCTGCTATCGGAGTCGAACCGATGACCATCGCATTACAAATGCGATGCTCTAACCTCTGAGCTAAGCGGGCTCACATACCATAAATTCGACACACATAGGAAGTTAGTAAACTACTGTAATCTTAGTTATTAAAATCTTAACTATTAACTCTTCACAATTAATATGACCCCATTTTATATATAGAATTTTATATAATTCTAATTAAAAAAAAATATTGGATATTTTTTAATATTTTCGAACATATTAATTAATACATTAATATAATATATATATATTATATCTAATAGAAATAGAATTGCGATCTATATTATCCTATTAAAATAGGATTATCAATAATCAATATCTTTATTAGCTTAATTCGATAGTAAGTAATTAGTATAGTAAAGTACTATTTTTTTTAATTCAAATTTCATTTGAATTAAAAATTATTTATATCTAAATTCTATTTCTTTTACTAATAATTTTTTTTTTAATAAAGTATTAATTTGATTCCATTTTTATTGCATAATTGACATAAACTAATTTATATTTAATAATATGATTTAATTATCAATTAAATTACTATAACCTTCATTTACTAATTTAATTAGAATCTTATTCTATAAAAGATTCTAGAATCTATTATAGATAATGTATATCTAATACATATTGGATACATTATAATATAAATATTCTAAATAATTTTATTTTGCGTTTTGTTTTTTTTATAAAATAAAAAAGGAATTATTAGTTCTAGCCATTAGATTCGTTTTGGCTATTAAATATTTATTTAATTTCAAATTTCCTTTTAGTGATTTTTAGTTCGGAAAGATAAGAACTAAGACGAAAACAAAAGAATCGACCGTTCAAGTATTCAAAATTGTACGATAAAAACACTATAAATAGGGGAAATTCAAATATATATTTATATATATATAAGATATACATTAAGTAGAATTATAATCTAGACGTAGTAATTATTAATTACTATTAATATTACTAATAGATTAGTAATCTATATACTATATTATAGTATATATGTATCGATCAATATTGTATATTGAATTAATGTTAATGAATTTTATAGGCCCATCATAATTTTTCTATATAAATAAAAGAAAAAGTAAAACGTTATCATAATGAGATCCTAATCACAAAGAATAAAATAAAGAAGAAAAAGGGGGATATGGCGAAATTGGTAGACGCTACGGACTTAATTGGATTGAGCCTTGGTATGGAAACCTACCGAGTGATAACTTTCAAATTCAGAGAAACCCTGGAATTAAAAATGGGCAATCCTGAGCCAAATCCAGTTTTATGAAAACAAACAAGGGTTCAGAAAGCGATAATAAAAACAGAAAGGATAGGTGCAGAGACTCAATGGAAGTTGTTCTAACAAATGGAGTTGGCTACTTTGCGTTATTAAAGGAATCCTTACATCGAAACTCCAGAAAGGATGAAGAATAAATGTATATACGTACTGAAATACTATCTACAAATGATTAATTACAACCCGAATTCATTAAGAATTCTTAATGAATTAATTCTAAGTTGAAAAAAGAGATATCAAATCATTTCTCATTTCCTACATCAAAATAGGATAGATTTTTTGAATAATTGATTAATCGTACGAGAATAAAGATAGAGTCCCATTCTACATGTCAATAGGGACAACAATGAAATTTATAGTAATAGGAAAATCCGTCGACTTTTAAAATCGTGAGGGTTCAAGTCCCTCTATCCCCAAAAAGGCCCATTTGATTTCCTAATTATTTATCCTATCTTCTCTCTTCTCAGTTCGTTAGCGGTTCAAAATTCCTTATGTTTCTCATTGATTCGAATTGGATCTGAATGGAAATTTTTTTCTTATCAAAAGTCAAAAGATTTGTGATATATATGAAAAA
This sequence comes from Parietaria judaica, assembly GCA_954871525.1. NCBI lineage: Eukaryota > Viridiplantae > Streptophyta > Magnoliopsida > Rosales > Urticaceae > Parietaria > Parietaria judaica. Next base: position 49,007 of record OX940876.1, read on the forward strand.
GGTACAAATGAACATCTTTGAGAAAGGACTCCTAATATTATATTCAATTTGAATAATTAATCATTCATTTAATTATTCGTATTTTACTGAAACTTAAAAAGTCCCCCCTGAAGATCCAAAAAATTGCACCGGGGTATGGATAAGACTTTGTAATCCCCCTTTCATTTTCATTTTTCATTGACATACACCCAAATCTTGTATTAAAATGAAGATGGTGCGTCATCAATGGTCGGGATAGCTCAGCTGGTAGAGCAGAGGACTGAAAATCCTCGTGTCACCAGTTCAAATCTGGTTCCTGGCACACGAGCAATTTGTATGAGTATCTATTCTACAAATTAATTGATATGGGTCGACATACATATTCATTGAATAGTCTAAATCATGATGCAAAATTATCCATCTAAGTATCTGAAGATGTACCTATTCTCTATTCTATCTTTAGAATAGTTAAAAGAGTATATGTAGATAAAATATGTAAAATACAATGTTAACACTTCATACATATTACAAAAAGTAGTTGGGTGAAAGACCTAAAAGTCTAGTCTATGGGAGTTGAAGGGCGCGAATTGCCAAGATTCATCTCATATACAGTAACAGTACAAATCTAATCTCCTTTCATTTTTTTTTCTATTTTCTTTTCAGATTCTATTTCGTCATTTACTCTTAATGCGACTTTCTGGAGTCCCATCTAAATGACGCGCGCGGTACATAGTTCGGCATCATCAACTCTTTAGGTTTTATCCTATTGACTGAGCTCATCCCCCAAAAGTATCTCCAAAATCGGAAAAAATTAATGAATACCTATAATTGTATTGTCTTTTTTTTTTTATCTCTTATCTATAATATCTGAACGAGACGTCATCTCTTTGAATATCTAGAGTTGTAGTTATTGAAGAAGTGAATATTTGTTTCTGATTATTCAATGAGCGTCTTGTATTTCATAAAAATTAGGAGCAATATAATCCTTACGTAAAGGCCAGCCTATCCAACTTTCAGGCATTAAGATACGTTTCAGACGCGGATGATTATCATAAGAGATTCCCAACATATCATAAGATTCTCTTTCTTGAAAATCTGCACTTTTCCAAATCCAGAAAACAGATGGAATTCTAGGATTCCATCTTGGGGCAAATACTTTTATACATACTTCTTCCGGTTGATCTATCCCATATTCTATTCTCGTAAGATGATATACACTGCATAACAGTCCCCCTGGTGATACATCATAGGCACATTGGAAACGGAGATAATTGTAGCCATATACATATAAAATCACAGCAATGGAATGCCAATCCTCGGGCTTTATTTGTAAAGTTTCTACTCCTTGGTAATCAAAACCCAAAGATCTATGAACTAGCCCATGTTTGATTAACCAAAAAGATAAACACCCCTGCATCTTTTTTCTCTCTCCCGCATTTTTTTTGTAGAAGTATTCTAAGATAAGTATTTCACGTTTACGATAAAATTTCTGAAGATTGACTCGTCATTTGTTATTCTGTACCTGTACAAAAGTATCTTGTCTAATTCACTAATTCGTGGGAAGATAGTAAACTTTTGTATTTAAAAAAAGTTTCAGGGGGGATCTCTGAAGTAGATGGTGATTGATACAGTAATCCTTGATTATAATTTCGAGTATGAGTACTTCGTCCAACACGAAACTTGTGGCTGGTAGTAAAACACCGACTCTCCTGTTGAGATCTAATTCGATATTCATATATTTCTCGAGATATTTTCTTACGAAGTTTTGTTATAGCATCTATAACAGCTTCTGGTTTAGGTGGACATCCCGGCAAATAAACATCTACCGGAATTAACTTATCGATCCCCCGAACAGTACTATAAGAGTCGGTACTGAACATCCCGCCTGTTATTGTACAGGCTCCCATAGCAATAACATATTTCGGTTCCGGCATTTGTTCATATAATCTCACTAAAGAAGGGGCCATTTTCATTGTTACTGTACCTGCTGTTAGAATTAGGTCTGCCTGCCTAGGACTAGATCTTGGCACCAGTCCATAACGATCAAAGTCGAATCGTGAGCCTATTAATGAAGCAAATTCAATAAAGCAACAACTGGTACCATAGAGAAGCGGCCATAAACTGGAAAGTCTTGACCAATTTGAAAGATCGCTTGATGTAGTTGAAATGACTGAATTTTGGGTTCTTCGATCAAGTAAGGGAAACTCAATAATGGAATTCATAACTGTCTCAATGGTATTTTTTTTTAGTGTCGGATGAATATTCAAGAACTAAGACCATTCCAATGCTCCTTTTCGCCATGCATAAATTGAACCAACAATTAGGATAAGCACGAAAATTAAAGCTTCTGTAAATACGGATACCCCCAATACATCGAAACTCATTGCCCATGGATAAAGAAAAACCGTTTCAACATCAAAAACAACAAAAACTAAAGCAAACATATAATAACAGATTCGAAATTGTAACCAAGCATCTCCTATTGGTTCTATTCCCGATTCATAACTCGAAAGTTTTTCTGGTCCTTTACGAATCGGGGATAAAACCCCGGAAATTAGAAATGCAAAAATAGGAATAACACTTGATATTAGCAGAAATGCCCAGAAAATATCATATTCGTAAAGCAGAAACATAGACGTACTCCCATTAATGTAATGTGGAAAATATACCGGATTAGTCAATCCGAATTGGAATTAATTGTCAAGTTAATATACTTCGATTTTATTTTATTTCTAAATAAATAGAAATTGACGTATTTTTATTAAGGCTCTTTCATTTTCCCCGCATTTCAGATTATCTTTAAAGAATTAAATAAAAAGGTTTTACAAGATTTACAAAACAAATAAGATTCTTACCTTATTTATTTAAGATAAAAATGAGAATCTGAGAAATTTTAGATAAATATTATCTATATTATAGATACAATATTTTTCCTATTTACTTTTATTTATTTATTTATTTTATTAAGATTAAGAAGGCTATTCTTAATATAGATTATAGTAGATATAGGGCTATACGGACTCGAACCGTAGACCTTCTCGGTAAAACAGACCAAACTTATTATTATCAATATGATTTGAACTGTTTCAAAGACCCAACATGCATTTTTTTGCATTGGGCTCCTTCGTTAACCGATATAAATATCAGTTAGTCTACCATCTTTTTTCTTAATAGAAAGATAAAAAGATGGCTCCACGCGCTCTAATTCATTATGTGAATTCCAGCACTACCAAAGTGTTTCAAAGAAGGGTAAGAGTTATCCTGAAGTAGGTCTGCTTTTGGCCTAGATCAACTTAAGTTAAATAGAGTCTCTATCGCTCTGCTTGAATCAAATAGGAAACCTTATACACCTTAAAGTTCATAAGTATAGAACGAAAAGATCATTTTTTTGAGGTACTTATAATCATTAAGGCTTAGCATTGAATAAGTATTCACCTTATCAATATCTCAAATCAACGATGGGTTCTATATTGGATTGGCGCCCCTTTACGCGCCTGAATAGGACCAAACTATTT
>OX940876.1:60000-82500 GCA_954871525.1 Parietaria judaica
AATCTTCTCTATTTCTAGTTTTTTAAAGACTTAGGCTTATTTGTATCATAACACAAATATCCATTTAGTAGAATATGGTATAACGGGTAGCTTCCTCCGAGCAGAAACTCATATACATAAACATCATATATGAGTAAATGACTTATAGTTGTTATTTGAAAAGAAAACGGTATCGGGAGGAATTTCTGAAAGCTAAAATCGATATATCTATAAGAAATCATATAAATAAGGGTTCTTTTTTTAGGTTAGCTCTAAGCAATTGATGAATTACTTCTAAAGCTTCACAGCCTAATAGTGCTAGTTGATGGGGGTTACTTCGGAAACAAAAAAAAAAAATAAAGTCAAATTTATTGGGGTTATGTTATCTCCCCATTATAATAAAATGCAACTAGATCTAGTATAGTATGAGTTGTCGATCAGACCGTATCTGGATAGAACTTATAGCGGGGTCTAGAAAACCAAGTAATTTCTGCTGGGCCTTTATCCTTTTTTTAGGTTCATTAGGATTTTTGTTGGTTGGAACTTCTAGTTATCTTGGTAGGAATTTTATACTGTTATTTCCCTCTCAGCAAATTCTTTTTTTTCCACAAGGAATCGTGATGTCTTTCTATGGAATTGCGGGTCTTTTTATTAGTTCATATTTGTGGTGCACAATTTCGTGGAATGTGGGTAGTGGTTATGATCGATTCGATATAAAAGAAGGAATAGTGTGTATTTTTCGTTGGGGATTTCCTGGAAAAAACCGTCGCATCTTCCTGCGCTTCCTTATGAAAGACATTCAATCCATTAGAATAGAAGTTAAAGAAGGTATTTATGCTCGTCCTATACTTTATATGGAAATCAGAGGCCATGGGTCCATTCCTTTGACTCGTATCGATGAGAATTTTACTCTACGAGAAATTGAACAGAAAGCCGCGGAATTGGCCTATTTCTTGCGTGTACCAATTGAAGTGTTTTGAAAAGCTTTCTTATCTTAGCAAAAGGTAAAGAAAAAACAATAACTCAAGAATTATCTTTCTCTTTTTTCTATAGCATAAGTTAACTGAAGTTTATGCCGAACTCTGATTAGAACAAAAAAAGTAAACGTACACGAAACAATCATAAAAGGAACTCATTTTGTCCATAAATTTTTTTTATGCGTATGTAAATGCACTTAAATCAATTCAGTAACAAAAGAAGTAACAAATCCTATATTTCAAAATCGATAAATTTATCTTAATAATTCCTGTACTGCGGGCCACCGGCGAGTTTTTTTATCAAAATTTTTTGATATCTTGATAACCGGGGAGGTCTTGCGTCTGGAAACTCGAATAAGATTCTAATATTGAGTAATTTGAAATGCTTCTTTCGTGCAGTCACCAAAAGAGATACTTCGAATTTCAGCAATTGATATATATTCAACTTTAGTTATTTTATTTCTTGAATCTTTATTCTTGCTATTTCTGTATTGTTTTTCTCTATTCTTTCTCAACTCAAGGACCAATCACTGTACTGAATCACAAATAAAAAACAGGGCTATAGGCTCGATACTTGTAAAGTAATAGAACTGATACTTGATAGAAATATTAGTATTCGACGACTGAGATGAGTTCATTTAAAAATTAACAGACGTGCAAATGGCAAAAAAGAAAGCATTTAATTCCCTACTCTATTTTGCATCTATAGTATTTTTGCCTTGGTGGATCGCTCTCTCATTTACATTTAATAAAAGTCTAGAATCTTGGGTTAATAATTGGTGGAATATCAGGCACTCCGAAATTTTTTTGAATAAAGTTCAAGAGAAGGTTATTCTAAAAAAATTAATAGAATTAGAGGAACTATCCCTCTTCGATGAAATGATAAAGGAATACCCGAAAGGGCCCTTACAAAAGCTTCACGCCGGAGTATACAAAGAAACGATCCAATTGATCAAGACGCACAATCAGAGTCGTATCCATACCATTTTACATTTCTCAACAAATATAATTTCTTTCCTTATTCTAAGTGTTTATTCTATTTTAGGTAATGAAGAACTTATTTTTCTTAACTCTTGTCTTCAAGAATTTATATATAATTTAAGCGACACAATAAAAGCTTTTTTTATTCTTTTATTAACGGATTTATTTATAGGATTCCATTCGCCCCATGGCTGGGACCTAATGATTGGCTCTATCTACAAAGATTTTGGATTTGATCATAATGATCAAATTATATCTGGTCTTGTTTCTACTTTTCCAGTTATTTTAGATACAATTTTTAAATATTTTATTTTTCGTTATTTAAATCGTGTATCTCCGTCACTTGTCGTGATCTATCATTCAATGAATGATTGAAAAATGATCGAACGAGTCAATTATAATATTTGTTACTTTGTACATTAAGTAAAACAAGCAAAAATGTACTTATTCTTTCTAGCCACCCCAGGGGATTCTTTCAATCAGTAAATAGCAGAATCGTGGATAGGGAATTATACTAGTGACTTATCTAATTTTATTGTAGAAATTTTTGGGATCAATGATTGGACCATGCAAACTAGAAATACCTTTTCTTGGATAAAAGAAGAGATTATTCGATTCATTTCCGTATCGCTCATGATATATATAATCACTCGGACACCCATTTCAAATGCGTATCCTATTTTTGCACAGCAGAGTTATGAAAATCCAAGAGAAGCGACTGGCCGTATTGTATGTGCCAATTGCCATTTAGCGAACAAGCCCGTGGATATTGAGGTTCCACAAGCGGTACTACCTGATACTGTATTTGAAGCAGTTGTTCGAATTCCTTATGATCTGCAACTGAAACAAGTTCTTGCTAATGGTAAAAAAGGAGCCTTGAATGTCGGGGCTATTCTTATTTTACCTGAGGGGTTTGAATTATCCCCCCCCGATCGTATTTCGCCCGAGATTAAAGAAAAGATGGGCAATCTGTCTTTTCAGAGTTATCGCCCTACTAAAAAAAATATTCTTGTGATAGGTCCCGTTTCTGGTCAAAAATATAGTGAAATCACCTTTCCTATTCTTTCCCCGGACCCCACGACTAATAAAGACGTTCACTTCTTAAAATATCCTATATACGTGGGCGGGAACAGGGGAAGGGGCCAGATTTATCCTGACGGGAGCAAGAGTAACAATAATGTTTATAATGCTACAGCGGCTGGTATAGTAAGCAAAATAATACGAAAAGAAAAAGGGGGATACGAAATAACCATAGTGGATGCATCGGATGGACGTCAAGTGGTTGATATTATCCCTCCAGGACCAGAACTTCTTGTTTCCGAGGGTGAATCCATCAAACTGGATCAACCATTAACGAGTAATCCTAATGTGGGTGGATTTGGTCAGGGGGATGCCGAAATAGTACTTCAAGATCCATTACGCGTACAAGGCCTTTTGCTCTTCTTGGCTTCTATTATTGTGGCACAAATCTTTTTGGTTATGAAAAAGAAACAGTTTGAGAAGGTTCAATTATCCGAAATGAATTTCTAGATCCGCGGATTTTTCAATACCAAGTTATAACAAAGAACCAAATTTTTGTTGGAAATCGTGTTATGGAATTATGTATGATGAAAAAACTTATGAAAAGCCTTTTGCTTGTTTCTATAGTTTTTCTATTATATTTTTGGAATTCCTTGTCTCACATTACTAGTCATAGTATGGATGAAGAATACTTTTTTACTTTCCTTTTCTCTTCTTTATTTCTTTGTTTTTTCAATCAAAATCAAAGCGATATCATTATCGGACTATTGTTCAGATTTAAATGCAATAGAATGAATCAAATTAAACTAAACATAAGATAAATAATCGAAAATAGAACTAGAAAATGAATCAGAGAAACAAAGCAATCTAAGAGGGATTATTTAGTTTCCTAGTCTTTGACACAAGACAAGGCTAGGAATTTTCCACAACCTTTTCGTGTATCGAAATAATAATCATTCTTGATCCCCTTCGTCAAAGATGCCTATTTATAGTTTCATTTTTTTCGAGGTTTATCAGAAACCCTTTATTTAGGTTTATTACATAAATTAAGTAGTAGTGGTGGACAAACAAAAAAGAAATTTAGAAGTTTATTGAAAAAGTTCTGTTTCTTAAATTTCAATAAACTCCTAAATTTCTATATTATTATTATTAATAAATATATAGAACTATATCATATAATTCTTAATTGTAATTAAAGGGGGAAATCCAGTTTCATTTTTAAAGTAGGGACGGATACTATATGAAGTTAATTTTCTAAAAACATCATAAAAATGAAAATCTAGTCTTTTCTTTTGAAACATTAACAAAATGATCCTTTATTTTGATCATTTAATTTATACGAATAAAATAGTATTATTATTAAGAGCTCAACGGACCTATCCCCTCTTTCTTTATCTTCTTCGAGGGGGATTCCGTTGAGTTCTTATGCTTTCATGTCATGTCTACAAATCAGTTTACCCGATTACTAGACTTATACTAAAGGGATGAACCTAATCCAGAATATGAACCATAAAAGAAAATACCGATTAAACCGATCACAAGAATACCTGTTATAGTACCTATTATCCAAAGAGGAATCCTTCCAGTAGTATCGGCCATTTGTCCTACTTTCCTCCACATTTCATCAGGTGGTCGTGCTAGAGACATAAACAGCCATATATAATTATGAGATGATATCCTTCCGAATGGGATAAGAGAATTCCTACTATTTTTAATTGAAAAAATAATTTGAAAATAAAACAGCAAGTACAAAAATAAGTAATAACCCCCAGTAGAGGCTGGTACGATTCAATTCAACATTTTGTTCGTTCGGGTTTGATTGTGTCATAGCTCTATGATTCGAAGTAGGTTTATCGTTGGATGAACTGCATTGCTGATATTGACCCCAAAAAAGAAACGGTAGGTACAGCTAGTCCGTGAACAGCTAACCATCGCACTGTAAAAATTGGATAGGTTCTATCTATAGTCATTGGGGCCTCCTAAAAAGATCTACTAAATTCATCGAGTTGTTCCAAAGGATCAAAACGACCTGTTATTAAGGGAATTCCTTGTCGGCTCTCTGTAAAATACTCATTTGGACGGGGACTTCCAAATACATCGTAAGCTAAACCCGTGCTGACGAATAACCAACCCGCAATGAATAGGGAAGGTATAGTAATACTATGAATGACCCAGTATCGAATACTGGTAATAATATCGGCAAAAGAACGTTCTCCCGTGCTTCCAGACATGTTAAGCTCCGCATATTCTTGTACAGTCAAAGGGGGTCGACTCCGAAAAAGATGAAATCATTAAATTAAATTTTAATGAAATAGAATCTTTGTGAGATCGTCAATAATGTACCAAGGGTTTCTTTAGAGTATACCGAATCAGTATAGCTATCCTTCTTCTGACACAGCAACGAAATTTCACAATCAGTATTGAAATGAAATGTTAGAGAATTTCTTTTTTTCTTTTCTTGTTGCTTGTAGATATAGAATTTGTACCAGTACATAGCGAATTGCTCAAATTCCTCTATCACTAACATTTCTGCAGTACATGTAGTAGTACTTGAACTATAATATATAATATTAGAAAGGTTTTCTCTATTATTAACGTCGGAATAGAAACTGAGGATCAGATCAGGTAAAAATATTATAGATAGTATTCACGAAAAAAAAAAAGAGAACAACGAATAAATAAAAAGCAATATTCGCGAACCACATATTGTTGTATTAGAGCGAAGGGTCTTTTCGTGACCTAATTCCAAGGATGGGTGTTTGTAATCTCGATAAGGAAATACAAAATGTAAAAAGTAATTTTGAGTGAGCATATGATTCTTTTTTTTCTTTTCATTCGAGAGATTATGTGACTGAACCGACTACTCAATTTAAAGTAAAAAATAAGGGGCATTCTCATTATAAGCTAAGATCACTCCTCGTTCTAAAATAAGTAAAAAAAAAAAATGAATTCATCAATACAATTCAAGCAAAAAGGATTCAAATATAAAGAAATGCTTTTTTTTTTTATCCCATCCATCCCATATTGATAAAAAGAAAGTTTCGTTTTTTAATGAAGTTATAAAACAACTATTATTACTTTCTTTATAATTATATTAAATATATTTAATATACATTAAGAATATTCTATAGATATACTAATATCTATTTAGATATTGGTTATTAGTTTACTCAATTCAAGAGTTGCTCCATGAATCTGTTGATTCGAAATTTCAAGATGGGTAGATGTGACAAATGATGAATTGATTTATTAACTATGTTACTCTACTTTTGTTAGGAACGACGTGTATAATTATAATAATTGATGAATCAAAAACTTTCAATTGGTATTTTTGTTTCTCCTCTTATCTTTTCAAAATTTAAATTTAGGGAAGTGTTTTCTAAACATATGTATAAAAATAACATATTTCATTTAGTCTCTTCATGTCTACTATAACTAGTTATTTCGGTTTTCTACTATCAGCTTTGACTATAACTTCGGCTCTATTTATCGGTCTGAACAAGATACGACTTATTTGAAATTAATTGAATAAACAATTCATAACAAAATCCTTCTGTGGTCGTTCATATATTCTATAGTTCTTTAACCACGGAAATTTTAAATTCTTGGTCATTGAGATTTATGGGTAATTCCCATTAATATTTAAGGATAAACATTACCTCTCCTTTTCACCTTTCAAAGAAATTGAAATGATTGAAGTTTTTCTATTTGGAATTGTCTTAGGTCTAATTCCTATTACTTTGGCTGGATTATTCGTAACTGCATATTTACAATACAGACGTGGTGATCAATTGGATCTTTGATTAATTAACATCTCTTTTTTTTTGATTGATCTCCTACTTAAGGAGGCCAATTTCAAATTTATGTTCAATTTTTTCAGTTTTATTTTTAACCTCCCAAATAACAAGAATCTAATCACGCTCTGTAGGATTTGAACCTACGACATCGGGTTTTGGAGACCCACGTTCTACCGAACTGAACTAAGAGCGCTTTATTATCACAATAAATAGGTTGTTACCCAACCCGTTGGATATAATACTATCATAAATAAGAAAATTAAAGGTTGATTATGTATATCCAATTTTAATTAATATCAATTGACCTCGCGTTTCTGCTCATAAGATAAGCAATAGGTAGGGATGACAGGATTTGAACCCGTGACATTTTGTACCCAAAACAAACGCGCTACCGAGCTGCGCTACATCCCTTTTCAATTGGTCTACAGTGTCATTGTAGAGAATCCCTGTCTTCTTTTCCACAGCTTTATTTCTTTCATTGATATACCAACTTGTCATTTTTTCTTTATTTTTTTTTAGTCTAATTTCATTATATATAACATATAATAATAGAATTATATAAGTACTGAATAAATAGGAAACCCGCGTAAAAAAAAGGAATATTTTTCCGGAATTCTCAGACAGAAAGGGGCTTTTTTTCTTTTAAGAAAAGGAATATTTACTTAATTGTTGTACATTTCAATTTGTATTAGGGATTCGACGTAGACATACAAGTGTCATTCATTAACTACATAGACACATCCGTTCATATACGTATTACTATTATGTATTACAAATTAGAATAAAATTACAAAAATAAAGAAGGAGGGTTTTAAATGCGAGATCTAAAAACATATCTTTCCGTGGCACCGGTAGTAAGTACTCTATGGTTTGGTTCTTTAGCAGGTTTATTGATAGAGATAAATCGTTTATTTCCAGATGCGTTAATATTCCCTTTTTTTTAATTATAGTACGTGAGATGGGAAGGGGGTGAAGAAAATTAGAGCTACAATAAAATATCTCTGACTAATCCCTCCCCTCTTTAAAAAAAAAAATTAGATAAAGAATAAAAGCGGATTCGATTCACCTCAGTGAAACATGGAATAGTTGCGGCAACAATATTATACAAAATCATTAAATGAAAAATTAAATATTGTACAGTGATTCTAAATTATAAATATAGAGTTAGAAATGATTATATTACTTATTATTACTATATTGATAGATTGCAACGAAATCCTTCATAAGTCGATTTCAATTTAATTGAGCAACTTCTAGTTTTTTTATTTCCTTTCTTCTTCGCGTCGGATCGAAAAATAGAAGAGTTGAGTCAATCAAAAATACAAAGGAGGTTCATGGCTAGGGGTAAAGAAGCTCGAGTAACAATTTTTTTGGAATGTACTAGTTGTGTTCGAAACCGCGTTAATAAGGAATCAACGGGCATTTCTCGATATATTACTCAAAAAAATCGACATAATACGCCTAGTCGATTGGAATTGAGAAAATTCTGTCCCTCTTGTTACAAACATACGATTCACGGGGAGATAAAGAAATAGATCGAACCAATCGCTCGCGCGTTCACCTTATCTTCCAAGGAAGACGAAAAACGACATATTATATACAAGAAATAACAAAAATTATATTATATATAACGGATCCTATATTTATTTAAATATAAAATAAACAAAACAAAGCACTCCTTTTTTTTTAATTCAAAATCAATCATTTCTGATCCGATCAAAAAATAATTAGAATTTTCAGGACAAGGAATAAAAAAACCATGGATAAATCCAAGCGGCTCTTTCTTAAATCCAAGCGATCTTTTCGTAGGCGTTTGCCCCCGATACAATCGGGGGATCGAATTGATTATAGAAACATGAGTTTAATTAGTCGATTTATTAGTGAACAAGGAAAGATATTATCTAGGCGGGTGAATAGATTGACCTTAAAACAACAACGATTAATTACTATTGCTATAAAACAAGCTCGTATTTTATCTTTGTTACCTTTTCTTAATAATGAAAAACAATTTGAAAGAAGCGAGTCGATTCCTATAACTACTGGTCTTAGAATTAAAAATAAATAGGCTGGCTTGCTCTTCAATTGAATCAAAATAAAACTTCAATCCGACTTCAAATGCGAATTGACGTTTTGTTCAAAAAATTTAAAAATTAAGATTTTAGTCTTGTGTCGTAAGAAAAAAATAATTTGGGAAGAAGAATAAATCTTTTTTTATTCAATGTGTTTGTTCATTGTGACGGCTTTATCATATTATATCCTCTTTTATCCTACTAATTTCTACTCTACCTTCCCCAATTCACGCGCCAAGTAACTCCATTAAACCATTACAATGGATTCCTTCCAATCTTTTTATTTTAAGATCTCATTGGAAATCATATAAATACAATTCCTATTTAATATAGCTATTTGTGCAAGTATTTTACGGTTAAGGAGCAACTGCTCCGTGTACAGATTGTGTATTAATCTACTATAACTATAGTATAGTTTATTGGCTCGGATTACTGCATTTATCCGCGTGATCCACAAACGACGAAAATCTCTCTTTTGCCTACCTCTATCTTGATGAGCCGAAACCAAAGCTCTTATTTTCTGTTGAGTAATGGTTCGAGAAAGTCTTGAACGAGCCCCTCGAAAACTTGATGCAAATAAACGAATTTTGGTTCTACGTCTTCGAGCTATATATCCTCGTTTAATTCTAGTCATTGAATAAATAAATGAAACTTTGATGAATAACTAATTGATTTCTTTTCTTTCAGTTATTTCCTTTCCTAGTCTATTAATAACAAAACGGATTCTTCCAATGTATAAAATAAAAACTCCAATGGCTTTTGCTACTATAACCTTCCCGACCACGATTTTTTATTTTTTTTATAGGCTTCTCACTTCGAAATAAGAATAATAAATTGTATTGATACTGGGTATCAAAAAATAAAAATAGAGAAATAAAGTAGTAAATAGAAATAGGTATAGTGGTTTACATCGTTTCTATGGTTGCTTCTTAAACGGTGAGGTCCTCTTTATACACCGGAGCCTCCTGCCTCATTTCATTTAAGCAATGGTATTGTTAACTTGTACAGTTCACACTCTTTGGCTCTACCCATCATTATCAATTAATAGGTCTTTCACAACGAGACCCACCTATAACAGTAACGGTATTTTATTTAATTATGAAGATTTGCTGAGTAGCTGACCTTGTTAGTCCGTTCTTGCAGGAGTCAAGAGTTAAGGGAAAAGAAGGGCATAATCTTTCTCCTTTTTAAATAGAATTTCCCTGCTTAATGAATACCGCTTGATACCAATAGGGAATTCTTTCTCATCTTAAATTAAAAACAAAAACGTAATTGATTTAATTTGTACTAATTTCAACCATAAATTAATTTGATAACACAATAGAAGGATATGATATCTCTTTTTTAGATTTTTAGATATTTTTAGTGAATGGTCTTCTTCCATTCTATCTTATTTATTGTTACTGATCACTTATACTCGATCAATTCTTTTTTTTGCCTAGTCCATGGTCTGACCGAGTCGCACATACACCCTAGTACATGTTCCTCGTCGCTGAGGACATCCTCCAAGAGCGGGGGATTTTGTGACATTTTTGATTGGCTGTCGTGTGTTTCTAATAAGTTGTTTAATAGTTGGCATGTTGAATCATATACATAATGGGATGGTTTAGATCGATCCTAACCGGATAATTCTGAATCATTTTTTTTTTTAATGTATTCTATAGAATATTTTAGAATATCCTATTAAACCTGTTAAGAAGATACAATATCAAATTGTATACTTGCGTGAAATCCCTCTTATTTTTTATTCAACTGCTACAAGATCAACAAGTCCGTGAGCTTGGGCTTCTGTTGCTGACATAAAAACATCTCTTTCCATGTCTTCGGAAACAACCCATAAGGGTTTGCCCGTTCTTTGTACATAAACCTTTGTGAGGGTTTCGCGCAGCTTCAGTAGTTCTTCCGTTTCCAGGACAAATTCTCCCGTCCCTGCCTCATAAAAAGAAGTAGAAGGTTGATGGATCATTACCCTGATGAAATACCATAATAAATTATTATTATATCTCGCACGATCAAAGGCGAAAATATAATAAAAATAAAAAAGTATAGAATTGAACAACCGTACAGGCATCTTTTGCACAGTGCATACGGCTCCTTGAGGACTTTAAATTTAAATAAATAGACCTTTTTTTTTACGAAATCTAAAATAAATTCGAGGGTCTAGCATATTCACATAGGTACATGATCCAATAACCACCCTTCCTTTTGTGATAGTTAAAAAAAATACTACGATGGTTCCGTTGCTTTATATATTAATTTCAATTTCGTGTGTTATTTAGCAATCCCAAAGTTTCTTTTTTTTTCGTATTTTTTCAGAATAATATATATATTGTTAAGAATTTTTTGGTGTGAAAACTAAAAAGTTTGTGACGCTGAAATGGGTCTCCTGATCTATCAGATAAAATAGGAAATACCCTTTATCTCATACTACTCTTTCGATACATAATTTAACAATTTTGGAAAAAGAAAAATTTTCCTATCGAATTCTAAGTGCCATGCTATTATTACTTAATATTCATATTTCATATATCGCGAAGGCATAGTCTTGTCTTCTTTTTTCTCTCAAATCAAATAAAAAACTCATTGGCGCCAAGCGTGAGGGAATGCTAGACGTTTGGTAATTTCTCCTCCGACCAGAATAAAAGATCCCATTGAAGCGGCTAATCCCATGCATATTGTTTGTACGTCTGGTTGTACAAATTGCATAGTATCATAAATACCTAATCCAGGTATTACCCATCCGCCGGGAGAGTTTATAAACAAATACAGATCTGGAGTATTATCCTCTATACTGAGATATATCATAAGACCAATAAGTTGATTCGAGATCTCGTCATCAACCTCTTGGCCTAAAAAAAGTAATCTTTCGCGATAAAGTCGGTTGAGTGGGATAAAATCGTCTCCCTTGCGGAACCGTACATGCATTTTTTAACGCATACGGTTCAATCCAAATCGCGAAAAAAAAAATAATCAATGTGGAGATTTGAGTTTTTTTCTTTATTATAAATAATAAAGAAAAAAAATTCACTAAACTTAACTTATTGGACTAACTTTTCATTGATGTATTCTTTCATCGGAATTCAATCTAAATCACGATGTAATTGTCTTGTTCCTCAATGGTCTTCTTGAATTCTTTTAGGTTTATGCTCTACTCCGAGTAAATATCTGATCGGTTTTGATTTGCATATATAGGACAAATGTCCGAATACTACGTCTTTTGGCTATGTCTCCCGCCAAATATTAAATATTCAATGCATTCATCATATTACTCAATATATTACCAGTTTGCGATCACTTCTATTTATTTATATTTCTTTGTTTATTATAAATTGAATAGACTATTAGATAATATTAAATTAAATAGAATATGATATTGTAAGTAGAAATCATAGCTCCAATTGGTTTTTTCTAAACGGAGCCTGGATACTTCATTTTATTGTTCGAACCAAGGCAACCCTAAATTATTATAATTTGTAATATTAATCTGTATATCCCCTAAAAAATAGATTTCATTTTTTCTTCATTGCATTTCACGCTCCAAATTTTTGATGATTCACTCAATCAGGGAAAGGGAGGATATCTCAATTGGGTAAGAGAACGGGGAAATACCGTATAACCAAATATATCCGACAAGTCGCACTATATGTCAACCCACGATGCATCTTCGTCTCCAGGATTTCGAAAAGGTACTTGTGGAACACCAATAGGCATTAAATGAAAGAAAAATTAAGTACTATATCTCACTTTGATGTGAAAGCGTAAAAGTAAAAGTATGGTTATTGTCTTAATAATTTTTTATCTTTTATCAGACTTTTTTATTCCTAGATTAAAAAAAGAAGTTCAGAAAAACAAGGAAGACAGAATGAATAAAGTAAATTTGTTATAAATATATATTTTGGCGGATGAACAAATCTAGATGCAGTTACTCATATAAAATGCTATCAACGCCCGACCATTGCGTATTGGTACTTATCGGGTGTAGAATAAATCTGCTTCTTTATTGTTTCTACGAACAAAATTGTTCCATTCCCCGAGATAATCCACTAAAAACGTAAGTTACATAGTATAGTTTTTTTTACATTGCAATAAAGTTACATAGCGTCTATTTCTTAATTGAAAAAAAGGGGGTATTTCCATGGGTTTGCCTTGGTATCGTGTTCATACGGTCGTATTGAATGATCCCGGCCGTTTGATTTCTGTCCATATAATGCATACAGCTCTTGTTGCTGGTTGGGCTGGTTCGATGGCTCTATATGAATTAGCTGTTTTTGATCCTTCTGATCCTGTTCTTGATCCAATGTGGAGACAAGGTATGTTCGTTATACCCTTCATGACTCGTTTAGGAATAACCAATTCATGGGGTGGTTGGAGTATCACAGGGGGGACTCTAACGAATCCGGGGGTTTGGAGTTACGAAGGTGTGGCTGGTGCACATATTGTGTTTTCTGGCTTGTGCTTTTTAGCAGCTATCTGGCATTGGGTATATTGGGATCTAGAAATATTTTCTGATGAACGTACAGGAAAACCCTCTTTGGATTTGCCCAAGATCTTTGGAATTCATTTATTTCTCTCAGGGGTAGCTTGCTTTGGTTTTGGCGCATTTCATGTAACAGGATTGTATGGTCCCGGAATATGGGTATCCGATCCTTATGGACTAACGGGAAGGGTACAAGCTGTAAATCCAGCATGGGGTGTGGAAGGCTTTGATCCTTTTGTTCCGGGAGGAATAGCCTCTCATCATATTGCAGCAGGAACTTTGGGCATATTGGCGGGTCTATTCCATCTTAGTGTCCGTCCGCCGCAACGCCTATACAAAGGATTACGCATGGGAAATATTGAAACTGTCCTTTCCAGTAGTATCGCAGCTGTCTTTTTTGCAGCTTTTGTAGTTGCTGGAACTATGTGGTATGGTTCAGCAACTACCCCGATTGAATTATTTGGTCCCACTCGTTATCAATGGGATCAAGGATACTTCCAACAAGAAATATATCGAAGAGTTAGTGCTGGGCTAGCAGAAAATCAAAGTTTATCTGAAGCTTGGTCTAAAATTCCTGAAAAATTGGCTTTTTATGATTACATCGGCAATAATCCGGCAAAAGGGGGGTTATTCAGAGCGGGTTCAATGGACAATGGGGATGGAATAGCTGTCGGTTGGTTAGGACATCCTATCTTTAGAGATAAAGAAGGGCGTGAACTTTTTGTCCGTCGTATGCCTACTTTTTTTGAAACATTTCCGGTTGTTTTGTTAGACGGAGACGGAATTGTTAGAGCCGATGTTCCTTTTAGAAGGGCAGAATCGAAATATAGTGTCGAACAAGTGGGTGTAACTGTTGAGTTCTATGGCGGTGAACTCAATGGAGTTAGTTATAGTGATCCTGCTACTGTGAAAAAATATGCTAGACGTTCTCAATTGGGTGAAATTTTTGAATTAGATCGTGCTACTTTGAAATCCGATGGTGTTTTTCGTAGCAGTCCGAGAGGTTGGTTTACTTTTGGACATGCTTCATTTGCTCTGCTTTTCTTCTTCGGACACATTTGGCATGGCGCTAGAACCTTGTTCAGGGATGTTTTTGCTGGTATTGACCCAGATTTGGATGCTCAAGTAGAATTTGGAGCATTCCAAAAACTTGGAGATCCAACTACAAGAAGACAAGTAATCTGATACAATATATATCTTTTTTTTCTTTAGTTTTGTGATTTGATATAGGATACCGGATAAATCTTACGTTGAATCGATGTCTTTTCTTTAACTCTTGCCTTACTCTTTCTTTATCCGGGAGACGATCTCAAATAAACAGGTATGGAAGTTATAATTGTAAACCACGATCGAATCTATGGAAGCTTTGGTTTATACATTCCTCTTAGTCTCAACTCTAGGAATAATTTTTTTCGCTATCTTTTTTAGAGAACCGCCTAAAGTTCCAATTAAAAAGACGAAATGATTTTTCAGTATCTCAATTTTAAAGTAATGAGCCTTCCAGTATTGGGAGGCTCATTACTTTAACTAGTCTCCGTGTTCCTCGAATGGATCTCGTAGTTGTTGAGAGGGTTGCCCAAAAGCAGTATATAAGGCGTACCCAGTAAAACTTACAAGTAAACCAGATATAAAGATGGCAACTAGCGTTGCTGTTTCCATTATTATATATATAGTTTCAAGACCTCAATGGATCTATGCTAAGATCATTTATTTACATCGAAAAGGTATACAAAGTCAACAGATCTCAATGAATATAAAATAGGATTTATGGCTACACAAACCGTTGAGGGTAGTTCTAGATCTGGTTCAAGACGAACTATTGTAGGGGATTTATTGAAACCGTTGAATTCAGAATATGGTAAAGTCGCTCCTGGGTGGGGAACTACTCCTTTGATGGGTATTGCAATGGCTTTATTTGCGATATTCCTATCTATTATTTTGGAGATTTATAATTCTTCTATTTTACTCGATGGAATTTCAATGAATTAGATTCACAAGAACTATTAACTAGCTTTTCAAGACAACGTGAAGTATGTAGATCTCTGATTTTTCTCTCATTCTATTTTGGTAGTTCGACCGTGAAATTTCTTTGTTTCTGTATTTCCGGAATATGAGTGTGTGACTTGTTCTAATTGCTCCTATGGATAGTACAGCGAATACGTCTGTCATCTTGCTAGAGATGGTTTTATTTCGTCGGATATTTTCATTTTATGCTCGTATCTGAAGCACGGAATATATGAAATAGATTACAAAGTATTAGAACTATGATTCATACTTAATATTCCGACCTCGTGACCGGACTTTCAATTTTTTTCTTTCAAACTTGCATTTATGCTTATTTTGATCAAAGTCCAAAAGTCTCTTTGGATTTTTAGTCATTATGTTTGTTGATTGAATAAGTGATGATCCAACGATTCTTACTCAAGGAATTTTTGGACTTAGTTTGACAGGGTTTTATTGTGACTCATCGTGGTTTTAGTATGAATCTGAGGTTTTAATTGATTCATAGACTTTAACAAGAGAATTCCTATCAATAATATAATAAAGAAAACAGTCTAAAGTTTGATTACACAAAAATAAAAAAAAAATAACAATCAAATAGGTAATATAGAAGATTCAAGAGGCCTGATCAACATATAGATCAATGAGCCAACTTGATATTTTAGCATTATAACCACAATAAATAGCTTTCGGATTTTTATTCTTTCCTATGGTCAGAAAAGAGTGAATCGTATAATTACTCAGTTTCGAACACATTACGTATCTGATAGAACTTGTATTTTGGTCTTTCTGTTTGAGCCGTACGAGATGAAATTCTCATATACGGTTCTCAGAGGGGAGTACCTCGGTTTACCTATCTCAATAAAATCTATGATTGGTTCGAAGAACGGCTTGAGATTCAGGCAATTTCTGATGATATAACTAGTAAATATGTTCCTCCTCACGTCAACATATTTTATTGTCTAGGAGGAATTACGCTTACTTGTTTTTTAGTACAAGTAGCTACAGGGTTTGCTATGACTTTTTATTATCGTCCCACAGTTACGGATGCTTTTGCTTCTGTTCAATATATAATGACTGAAGCTAACTTTGGTTGGTTAATCCGATCAGTTCATCGATGGTCGGCAAGTATGATGGTACTAATGATGATCCTCCACGTATTTCGTGTATATCTCACTGGTGGCTTTAAAAAACCTCGCGAATTAACTTGGGTTACAGGTGTGGTTTTGGCTGTATTGACCGCATCTTTTGGTGTAACTGGTTATTCCTTACCTCGGGACCAAATTGGTTATTGGGCAGTAAAAATTGTAACAGGTGTGCCGGAAGCTATTCCGGTAATAGGATTACCCTTGGTAGAGTTATTGCGCGGAAGTGCTAGTGTAGGACAATCTACTTTGACTCGTTTTTATAGTTTACACACTTTTGTATTACCTCTTTTGACTGCTGTATTTATGTTAATGCACTTTCTAATGATACGAAAGCAAGGTATTTCTGGACCTTTATAGAGAGTATAGCTAATAGCTTAGCTATTTGTAATCAATCATTTACACTTGGGGTAGGAACAATAATTTTTCATTGCTACAAATAATATGGATTATTGAAAAGAATAAGACATGTATTTGGATATTTCTCTTCAACTCTAGAAAAATATATTAGTGTTTTTTTATTTAACACTCATAGTTGAAGTGAATTCTTCGAAGATAAAATGGATTATGGGAGTGTGTGACTTGAACTATTGATTGGGCTCTGCAGAATATAGACTCTTATCTGCCGCATTTGAATTCAAAATAAAAAATGTGTCTTTGTTCCAACCACCGCGAAAGCCCGGATAGGCTGGTTCATTTGAAGAGAATCTTCTTTTTCTATGATCATACTTGATCATGTCGTGTATGAACAGGCTCCGTAAGATCCAGTAGAAAGAATAAGCGATGTGTCATAATTTTGATTATATTTTAGATATTTAACTTACTTAATAGTATATAAATTTAGATATTTAACTTACTTAATAGTATATAAATGGATTCATTTCCTTTGCATTGAATTGATTTATTATACTACCGGAGTGAAAAAAGGGATCTAAAGAAAAACCGGGGCTAAATTCTATTAGTAACAAGTAAATCCTTTGTATATAAAATAAAAGTGCTCCCCTTTTTTGGGTTCGGGATAAAGTCTAATTGCAAAGTATGAGACAACCCAGAAAGCACTTGATCAAAATCAATTTTGTAAGCCTACTTGGGTATTGAGCATTTATCTATTAAAGAACTGGCGTCTTTGCAATGTTTGATTGTTGAAACTGCGAAAATTAAACTGGTAAATTTTTATTTCGATAGAAGTATTCATATATGTGTGCATATGGATAACATAGCGATTTTTATATGGATTTATTTGGTTCGTTTGATTCGTGCTCGAGCTGGATGATGAAAAATTATCATGTCCAGTTCTTTCGGGGGATGGATCTAAAACAATTCACCTATCCTAATAACAAAAAAACCTGACTTGAACGATCCTGTATTAAGAGCTAAATTAGCTAAAGGGATGGGTCATAATTATTACGGAGAGCCTGCATGGCCCAATGATCTTTTATATATTTTTCCGGTAGTAATTTTAGGTACTATTGCATGTAACGTAGGGTTAGCGGTTCTCGAACCATCAACGATTGGCGAACCTGCGGATCCATTTGCAACGCCTTTGGAGATATTGCCTGAATGGTATTTTTTTCCCGTATTTCAAATCCTTCGTACAGTGCCAAATAAATTATTGGGTGTTCTTTTAATGGTTTCAGTACCTGCAGGATTATTAACAGTACCCTTTTTGGAAAATGTTAATAAATTTCAAAACCCATTTAGGCGTCCAGTAGCAACAACTGTCTTTTTGATTGGTACCGCAGTAGCCCTTTGGTTGGGTATTGGAGCAACATTACCTATTGATAAATCTCTAACTTTAGGTCTTTTTTAAATTGATTCCATTTTGAAATAAAAAAATCACGACGCATGTATCTAGGGAATAGTCGCCTCAAAGGGAATTTTCCCTAGATACGTTTAGTCATTTAAATTTTGTATATATTCCGAGAGTTTGTGTATATGCATTGTGTTAACCATTCAAAACTAATTAAAATTTATGTGAAAAGTTTTTCTATTTTTAGAAGGTCCACTATATGTTTTATATCTTCTATGCGAAAATCGTTAATTTTCATAAGGTCTTTTTGACTGTTATTCAAAAGGTCTAATAATGTATTGATATTAGTCTTTTTGAGGCAATTATATACCCTGGGGGGCAATTCTGATTGGTCAATAAAAATCAATTTCAATGCTATTTCTTTTTTCATTTTACTTGGTTTAGCCAATCTACCATGAAAATGAAAAAAGGGGAAATTTCCCTTGGGTTCATTGTTTTGTAAATGGAAGTTTTCTTCTTCTGCATGTAAAAAGGGAATAAATAAATCAATCAAATTTCGGGAGGCCTCATGAAGTGCTTCTTTCGGAGTTAAGCTCCCATTTGTCCATATTTCGAGAAAAAGTATTTCTTGTTTTTCATTTCCATTGACATAAGAATGAATACTATGATTCGCATTTCGAACAGGCATGAATACAGCATCTATAGGATAACTTACGCTTTGAAAATTTTTTGGTGTTTTTATGCGGTATCCGCGATTTCTCTCGATTTGTAATTCAATACACAAAGTAATTGGTTCTGTTAAGTTAGCTATATGCTGTGTCTTATCAATCATTTCCACGGAGGGTGGTAAGACGATATCGTGAGCAGTTACATATCCAGGACCCTTGACACAAATAGACGCATCACGGGTTCCATACAGATTACTTCTCAATACAATTTCTTTCAAATTCATTAAAATTTCATGTACGGATTCTTGAATACCCACTATGGTAGAATATTCATGTGGTATTTTATCGGATTTTGCGCGTGTGATACACGTACCTGCTATTTCTCCAAGCAAAGCTCTTCGCATCGCGATGCCTATTGTATCGCCTTGTCCTCTCATAAGTGGAGCCAGAAGAAAGCGTCCATAATAAAGACGCTTACTGTCTGCTCTTGATTCAACACACTTCCACTGTAGTGGCCGAGTAGATACTCGTATTTTCTCCTGAACCATAGTAATTTTATTTGATCAAAGAATTATTTATTTCTCTTGAAATATCTTCAATGTTTATTTTTATACACGCCTTTTTTTAGGGGGCCTGCAGCCGTTATGTGGCATAGGGGTTACATCTCGTATGAAACTTAATAGTATACCACTTCTACGAATAGCCCTTAATGCCGCATCTCTTCCGAGACCCGGACCTTTTATCATGACTTCTGCTCGTTGCATACCTTGATCTACTACTGTTCGAATAGCGTTTCCTGCTGCGGTTTGAGCAGCAAATGGTGTCCCTCTTCTCGTACCCTTGAATCCACACGTACCGGCGGAAGACCAAGAAATTACCCGGCCACGTACATCTGTAACAGTTACAATAGTATTGTTGAAACTTGCTTGAACATGAATAACTCCCTTTGGTATTCTACGAGTATTTTTACGCGAACTCATATGTCTATTCTTACGTGAACCGATTCTTGGTATAGGTTTTGCCATATTTTAGCATCTCATAAATTTTAGTCAGAGATATATGGATATATCCATTTCATGTCAAAACAGATCCTTTTATTTATTTATTTGGACCTTGGGGTGCTTTAGATTTCTAGATTTATAGAGCCCCCCCTTTTTTCTAAAAATTATCCTTGTCTTTGTTTATGTCTGGGGTTGGAACAAATTACTATAATTCGTCCTCGCCTACGGATCAGTCGACATTTTTCACAAATTTTACGGACGGAGGCTCTTATTTTCATATTTCTTATTCCTTAAATTCATTCTGAATCTTTTTATTTTATTGGAAGAAAATAAGTTTCTTGAAATTTTGCATTTTAATGTTGAACTAATTTTTGTTTCAGAGTCGATAAATTATACGTCCTCCTGGTGAATCATAATGACTTTATTCAATTTTTACTCTATTTAGTTGAATCCTTTTTTTTGTAAAGATAACGTAGAGTCAGAATTTCATTATCTAACCAAACCAAGAGTATAGCGTTGAGAAGTGATGCATAAATTAAACCGAAATAAACCTATTTTTGTTCTTTGGCTTGAGGAGGTATCAACTAATGTGGGGGTCAAAATAGTATAAATTCACCCTTTAAACTCTTGTTTCACAAATCTGAAAATTCTGTATATAATTCGTATATCATAAAGATTACCATATATAGCACAAAATTTCTCCACCGATTCCTTCTCGTCGAGCCTCTCTGTCTGTCATTATACCCCGAGAAGTCGAAAGAATTACAATCCCCATCCCGCCTAAAATTTTCGGGATTCGTTGATAGTTAGAATAGATTCGTAGACCAGGTCGACTGATCCGTTTTAAATTTAAAACAGTTCTGTTTGGTATTTTCCTATTTCTTCTATGTCGTAGGGTTAAAACTAAAAAATATTTGTTGCTTTCCTGATGTTTCCTCGTGTTTTCAATAAACCCTTCTCGTAAAAGGATTTTACCAATACTTTCAGTGATGTTAGTATATGGTATTCGAACTGTTCTTTTTTTCTTCATGTCAGCATTTCGTATATAGGTTAGTAGGTTAGCAATAGTGTCTTTACTCATAATAAACTAATATTTTTGTTGTCCCCGAATTTTGATATAATCAACATGCTCTTTTGGAATTATTTCTTAATTATTATTATTAAATTGAAACATTTATAAATGAATTATTAAAGGCATATACGTGCGACACAACCAATTTACTAATTAATCAAGTTCATTCAAATACTATAATAGAAACAGTAAAACTGTATTATGGCCTCTCATCTTATAATACTTCAGGTGCTAATGAAACTATTTTAGTAAAATTTAACTGTCTTAATTCCCGAGCAATTGCCCCAAAAATTCGAGTTCCTTTTGGATTACCTTCTTGATCAATAACAACCGCAGCATTGTCATCATATCGTATTATCATACCATTGTTGCGTTTGAGTTCTTTACAAGTACGGACAATTACAGCTCTGATCACTTCAGATCTTTGTAGTGGTGTATTTGGTATTGCTTCCTTGATTACAGCAACAACAACGTCACCAATTTGAGCATATCGTCGATTACTAGCTCCTATAATTCGAATACACATCAATTTTCTGGCTCCGCTGTTATCCGCTACATTCAAATGGGTTTGAGGTTGAATCATATCATTTTTATCTGTTCTTTCAATGCAAAAGGCGACTAAAAAAAAAATATTGTTTTTTCAAATTTCAAAAGAACAAAAAGAAACCTGCAATTGTTTTTTTTTTGTCCGAAAAACCTCTTTCTTTTCGTTCTACATTTCTATCCTGAAATAATGAATTGAGTTCGTATAGGCATTTTTGATGCCGCTATTGAAATAGCCTTTCTGGCTATAGTTTCTGGTACTCCACTCATTTCATAAAGTATTCTCCCTGGTTTAACGACAGCTACCCAATATTCCGGAGATCCTTTTCCTGAACCCATACGTGTTTCGGTAGGTCTTACTGTAACTGGTTTGTCGGGAAATATGCGTACCCATATTTTTCCGCCGCGCCGTGCATTTCGGGTCATACCTCGTCGTCCTGCTTCGATTTGTCTAGATGTAATCCAAGCGGGTTCAAGCGCTTGAAGGGCATATCTACCGAAGCAAATACGATTACCTCGATAAGATATTCCTTTCATTCTTCCTCTATGGTGTTTACGGAATCGGGTTCTTTTGGGGTTATAGTTGATGGTTATTTATTACTTCCATCTCTACTACAGAACTGGACATGATAGTTTCTTCTCATCCAGCTCCTCGCGAATGAAAGGATTCTAAGATACTATTTATTTACTGAATAATATATTGAAAAAATAAATAAAATATATTAAATCAAAAGAGTCTTTGGAAATTAGAAATTTGTTTATCCTTTTTGGGATATAACTAAAAATGCATTCGATTTTTTATGTTTATCTAAAATTCGTTTTAGTAGAAGCTTTTAACGAATCTTTATTTTGTTTTTCCTTTTATTGGTATATTGGATCAACTGCAATTTTGAAATCCGAAAAATAAAAATTTTCGCGGGCGAATATTTACTTATTATATTCTTAATATTATATTCAGTTTATAGGATTAGTTCATGACATGACTTTTCATAATAAATGAATTGCTTACTAGTTCGTTCC
>OX940876.1:87500-92500 GCA_954871525.1 Parietaria judaica
TGATTCCATTAGTAATGAGGATTCAGAATATCACACATTGATCAATCAAAGAGAGATTCAACAACTAAAAGAAAGATCAATTCTTTGGGATCCTTTCTTTCTTCAAACGGAACGAACAGAGATAGAATCAGACCGATTCCCTAAATGTCTTTCTGGATATTCCTCAATGTCCCGGCTATTCACGGAACGTGAGAAGCAGATGAATAATCATCTGCTTCCGGAAGAAATAGAAGAATTTCTTGGGAATCCTAGAAGATCCATTCGTTCTTTTTTCTCTGACAGATGGTCAGAACTTCATCTGGGTTCGAATCCTACTGAGAGGCCCACTAGAGATCAGAAATTGTTGAAGAAAGAACAAGATGTTTCTTTTGTCCCTTCCAGGCGATCGGAAAATAAAGAAATAGTTAATATATTCAAGATAATTACGTATTTACAAAATACCGTCTCAATTCATCCTATTTCATCAGATCCGGGATGTGATATGGTTCCGAAGGATGAACTGGATATGGACAGTTCCAATAAGATTTCATTCTTGAACAAAAATCCATTTTTTGATTTATTTCATCTATTCCATGACCGGAACGGGGGGGGATACACGTTACACCACGATTTTGAATCAGAAGAGAGATTTCAAGAAATGGCAGATCTATTCACTCTATCAATAACCGAGCCGGGTCTGGTGTATCATAAGGGATTTGCCCTTTCTATTGATTCCTACAGATTTGATCAAAAACAATTCTTGAATGAGGTATTCAACTCCAGGGATGAATCGAAAAAGAAATCTTTATTGGTTCTACCTCATATTTTTTATGAAGAAAATGAATCTTTTTATCGAAGGATCAGAAAAAAATGGGTCCGGACCTCCTGCGGGAATGATTTGGAAGATCCAAAACAAAAAATAGTGGTATTTGCTAGCAACAACATAATGGAGGCAGTCAATCAATATAGATTGATCCGAAATCTGATTCAAATCCAATATAGCACCTATGGGTACATAAGAAATGTATTGAATCGATTCTTTTTAATGAATAGATCCGATCGGAACTTCGAATATGGAATTCAAAGGGATCAAATAGGAAATGATACTCTGAATCATAGAACTATAATGAAATATATGATCAACCAACATTTATCAAATTTGAAAAAGAGTCAGAAGAAATGGTTCGATCCGCTTATTTTTATTTCTCGAACCGAGAGATCCATGAATCGGGATCCTAATGCATATAGATACAAATGGTCCAATGGGAGCAAGAATTTACAGAAACATTTGGAACATTTCATTTCTGAGCAGAAGAGCCGTTTTCATTTTCAAGTAGTGTTCGATCGATTACGTATTAATCAATATTCGATTGATTGGTCTGAGGTTATTGACAAAAAAGATTTGTCTAAGTCACTTCCTTTCTTTTTGTCCAAGTTTCTTCTCTTTTTGTCTAACTCACTTCCTTTTTTCTTTGTGAGTTTCGGGAATATCCCCATGCATAGGTCCGAGATCCACATCTATGAATTGAAAGGTCCGAATGATCAACTCTGCAATCAGTTGTTAGAATCAATAGGTCTTCAAATCGTTCATTTGAAAAAAAGGAAATCCTTCTTATTGGATGATCATGATACTTCCCAAAAATCGAAATTCTTGATCAATGGAGGAACAATATCACCATTTTTGTTCAATAAGATACCAAAGTGGATGATTGACTCATTCCATACTAGAAAGAATCGCAGGAAATCTTTTGATAACACAGATTCCTATTTCTCAATGATATCCCACGATCAAGACAATTGGCTGAATCCCGTGAAACCATTTCATAGAAGCTCATTGATATCTTCTTTTTATAAAGCAAATCGACTTCGATTCTTGAATAATCCACATCACTTCTGCTTCTATTGTAACAAAGGATTCCCTTTTTATGTGGAAAGTCTCAAAAATTATGATTATACGTATGGACAATTCTGCAATATCTTGTTCATTCGCAACAAAATATTTTCTTTGCGCGGCGGTAAAAAAAAATATGCTTTTTTGGATAGAGATACTATTTCACCAATCGAGTTACAGGTGTCTAACATATTCATACCTAAGGATTTTCCACAAAATGGTGACGAAAGGTATAACTTGTACAAATCTTTCCATTTTCCAATTCGATCCGATCCATTCGTTCGTAGAGCTATTTACTCGATCGCATACATTTCTGGAACACTTCTAACAGAGGGACAAATAGTCAATTTTGAAAGAACTTATTGTCAACCTCTTTCAGATATGAATCTGTCTGATTCAGAAGGGAAGAACTTGCATCAGTATCTCAATTTCAATTCAAACATGGGTTTGATTCACACTCCATGTTCTGATAAATATTTACCATCCGAAAAGAGGAAAAAACGGGGTCTTTGTCTAAAGAAATGCCTTGAGAAAGGGCAGATGTATAGAACCTTTCAACGAGATAGTGCTTTTTCAACTCTCTCAAAATGGAATATATTCCAAACATATATGCCATGGTTCCTTACTTCGACAGGATACAAATATCTAAATTTGATATTTTTAGATACTTTTTCAGACCTATTGCCGATACTAAGTAGCAGCCAAAAATTTGTATCCGTTTTTCATGATATTATGCATGGATTAGATATATCACGGCGAATTCTTCAGAAAAAATTGTGTCTTCCACAATGGAATCTGATAAGTGAGATTTCGAGTAAGTGTTTACATAATCTTCTTCTGTCCAAAGAAATGATTCATCGAAATAATGAGTCACCGTTGATATCGACACATCTGAGATCGCTAAATGTTCGGGAGTTCCTCTATTCAATCCTTTTCCTTTTTCTTGTTGCTGGATATCTCGTTCGTACACATCTTCTTTTTGTTTCTCGAGCCTATAGTGAGTTACAGACAGAGTTCGAAAGGGTCAAATATTTGATGATTCCATCATACATGATTGAGTTTAGAAAACTTCTGGATAGGTATCCTACATCTGAACTGAATTCTTTTTGGTTAAAGAATCTCTTTCTAGTTGCTCGGGAACAATTAGGAGATTCTGGTGGCGGTCCCACTTATGGGGTCAAATCAATACGTTCTAAGAAGAAATATTTGAATATCAATCTCATCGATATGATCAATTTCAGAAGTATCATACCAAATCCCATCAATCGAATCGCTTTTTCCAGAAATACGAGACATCTAAGTCATACAAGTAAAGAGACCTATTCATTGATAAGAAAAAGAAAAAAGGTGAACGGTGATTGGATTGATGATAAAATAGAATCCTGGGTCTCGAACAGTGATTGGATTGATGATAAAGACAGAGAATTCTTGGTTCAGTTCTCCACCTTAACGACAGAAAAAAGGATTGATCAAATTCTATTGAGTCTGACTCATAATGATCATTTATCAAAGAATGACTCTGGTTATCAAATGATTGAACAACCGGGAGCAATTTACTTACGATACTTAGTTGACATTCATAATAAGTATCTAATGAATTATGAGTTCAATACATCCTGTTTAGCAGAAAGACGGATATTCCTTGCTCATTATCAGACAATCACTTATTCACAAACCTCCTGTGGGGCTAATAGTTTTCATTTCCCATCTCATGGAAAACCTTTTTCGCTCCGCTTAGACCTAACCCTCTCTAGGGGTATTTTAGTGATAGGTTCTATAGGAACTGGACGATCCTATTTGGTCAAATACCTAGCGACAAACTCCTCTGTTCCTTTCATTACAGTATTTCTGAACAAGTTCCTGGATAACAAGCCTAAGGGCTTTCTTATTGATGATAGTGACGATATCAACCGTGACCTTGATACGAAGCTGGAGCTTCTAACTATGATGAATGCGCTAACTATGGATATGCTGCCGAAAATAGACCGGTTTTATATCACCCTTCAATTCGAATTAGCAAAAGCAATGTCTCCTTGCATAATATGGATTCCAAACATTCATAATCTGGATGTGAATGAGTCGAATTACTTATCCCTCGGTCTATTAGTGAACTATCTCTCCAGGGATTGTGAAAGATGTTCCACTAGAAAAATTCTTGTTATTGCTTCGACTCATATTCCCCAAAAAGTGGATCCCGCTCTAATAGCTCTGAATAAATTAAATACATGCATTAAGATACGAAGGCTTCTTATTCCACAACAACGAAAGCACTTTTTCACTCTTTCATATACTAGGGGATTTCACTTGGAAAAGAAAATGTTCCAGACTAATGGATTCGGGTCCATAACCATGGGTTCCAATGTACGAGATCTTGTAGCACTTACCAATGAGGCCCTATCGATTAGTATTACACAGAAGAAATCAATTATAGACACTAATCTAATTAGATCTGCTCTTCATAGACAAACTTGGGATTTGCGATCCCAGGTAAGATCGGTTCAGGATCATGGGATCCTTTTCTATCAGATAGGAAGGGCTGTTGCACAAAATGTACTTCTAAGTAATTGCTCCATAGATCCTATATCTATATCTATCTATATGAAGAAGAAATCATGTAACGAAGGGGATTCTTATTTGTACAAATGGTACTTCGAACTTGGAACGAGCATGAAGAAATTAATGATACTTCTTTATTTTTTGAGTTGTTCTGCCGGATCGGTCTCTCAAGACCTTTGGTCTCTGCCCAAACTCGATGAAAAAAATGGGATCACTTCTTATGGACTCGTTGAGAATGATTCTGATCTAGTTCATGGCCTATTAGAAGTAGAAGGCGCTCTGGTGAGATCCTCACGGACAGAAAAAGATTGCAGCCAGTTTGATAATGATCGAGTGACATTGCTTCTTCGGCCCGAAGCAAGGAATCCCTTAGATATGATGCAAAATGGATCTTGGTCTATCGTTGATCAGAGATTTCTCTACGAACAATACAAATCGGAGTTTGAAGAAGGAGAAGGAGTCCTCGACCCGCAACGGATAGAGGAGGATTTATTCAATCACATAGTTTGGGCTCCTAGAATATGGCGCCCTTGGGGCTTTCGATACAATCAAATAGAAAGCCCCAATGAATTGG
>OX940876.1:110000-127500 GCA_954871525.1 Parietaria judaica
TACGAAGTTAACACTTTGGATAAAATATCCAACTCCATTCCTTCTTGATTCAAGAAAGGAATTCCTATAACTCCAATGAATAAAGTAAATAGACCTAATATAAACATAGGAAATAACATCGTATTGTTGGGCTCATGAGGATAGGAAAAAAAGTTCTTAGTATCAAAATTAAGAATAGTAAAGAAGGGTACCGTCATACTTCGTAGATTACTATTAATGCTATAGATATATTTTTGTTTAAAAAAAAAAGGAGTCTTTTCATCATTATTACTTGTTAATAAAGGAGGTAATAAGCAAAAATGATTTTTAATCACCCTTTGCCCCTCTCTACCCCATAAAGATATTGAATAGACCGATTTTTTTTTTTTTCCACTGTACGTTTGAAAATAAAAATTTAAATGTCCTTCAAAAGTAAGTAAATAGATCCGAAACATATAAAATGCAGTTAATCCCGCGGTGGAAAAAGCAATTATTGCAAAAATCGGTGAATACAACCAACTATCATTAAGAATTTCATCTTTTGACCAAAAACATCCAAGAGGTGGAATACCACAAAGAGAAAGTGTACCGACTAAAAAAGATGTTTTTGTAATCGGTACATGTTTTCGTAACCCTCCCATAAGAACCAGACTCTGGCTTTTATCTGGAGAATAACCAACAATAGTTTCCATTGAATGAATAATAGATCCAGATCCTAAAAACAACAATGCTTTGGAATAAGCATGAGTAATCAAATGAAACAAAGCAGCTCGATAAGAACACATACCTAGAGCGAATATCATATACCCCAATTGAGACATTGTAGAATAAGCTAAACCTCTCTTAATATCTGTTTGAGCAAGAGCTAAAGTGGCCCCTAAAAGTAAGGTTATTATACCTATCAAAGCTATTAGATTCATTATGTAGGGTAAAACTATTAAAAGCGGAAGAAGCCGGGCGACAAGAAAAATTCCGGCCGCTACCATAGTAGCGGCATGTATAAGGGCTGAAATAGGGGTAGGCCCTTCCATAGCATCAGGTAACCATACATGAAGAGGAAATTGAGCAGATTTAGCAATTGAACCAGCAAATAATAGAAAGGCAAACAAAGTAGCAAATAAAAAATTAACTTCATTATTATCAACCAAGTTATTAAATATTTCAAACAAATCCCAAAATTCTAAACTGCCTGTTATCCAATAAAAACCCAAGATTCCTAATAATAAACCAAAATCGCCGACGCGATTAGTTATAAATGCTTTTTGACAAGCATTCGCTGCAGTAGGCCGGGTGAACCAAAAACCAATTAATAGATAAGAACACATTCCAACCAATTCCCAAAAAAAATAAATTTGTATCAGATTCGAACTAGTAACTAATCCTAACATTGAAGTATTGAAAAAACTCATATAAGCAAAAAATCGCAAATATCCTTGATCATGAGACATATAATTGTCACTATAAATAAGAACCATAATTCCAACCGTAGTGATTAAAATTAACATAATAGAAGTCAGTGGGTCAACCAAAAAACCAAACTCTAAAGAAAAGTCGTTATTGATGGTCCAAGACCATATAGATAGATGGATAGAAGGGTTTTTTGTTTGTTGAATAAATAGATACGTTGAAAAAGTCATAACTATACTTAAGAATAAAACACTTGTAAAAACCCATATACGGCGAAGATCCTTTGTTGCCGTTGGAAAAAGGAGAAGTCCGACTCCTATTAATATAGGAACTGGAAGGGGAATAAAAGGTAAAATCCATGAATATTGATATGTATATTCCATAAAAATCTTTTTAGTTTTAAGTTTTATCTTAATTAATTGTTTCTGATTTACCGGCTCTTATTTTTTTTTTTTTTTTTGAAATCAACAGGATCGGTTAATAAAATAAAAAATTAAAATATATAATTTTCTATCCTTCCATTATTTTTAATCCTTTTTAACCATTTTTAAAAATTTCATCAAATCAGATGAACAAATTACTATTGAAAAAAAAAAAAAAAATATAGTACTAATACTTTATTGTAAAATTTTAAGATAAAAATTTCAATTTTTATCTTAATTATTATTACGTATCACTAACATTAAATATTATAAAATTTATATATCTCTAGAGAAAGCATAAATAATTATACACCACAAGTTTTTTGTTCTGAATCCTAAAAAACTATAATTTTGACCAGAAAAGTTGTTTTTTTTAGTTGTGGTATTCATAATCATTAGGGAATTTTTTTTTTGAACCTGAGTTGATTGTCTTTTTTTTATTGTAAAAAAATATAGTTCTGTTTTAGTAAAGACTGTGATCGTTAAACTATGACATCCAAGATTTTACTTTATTTAAAATTCAAGGAAGAATTCAAAATCAAAATTGAAAACTAAAAAAGCTTTTAGAAAACGATTTATATCGGAACTTTTAAAATTAGATGTACTATTTTTTTTTGTAAGCCTGGCCAATTTAATTAAAAATTCATAGAATTAATATGAATTTTTTAATTAATAAGGTAAAGATATAGGGGTTGCTTTATTAAAACTTTCAGTATTTTTTAATATGTATTTTAGACCTATTTTATTACTTGTATAAATGCATGTAGCGCTACAAAAATCAATTAGATTTTTATGGAATAGCGGGTTTTATATATATGTATTTGAATGAGGAGATAAGTGAAACAATAAAATAAATAGGAATTATTCAATACGATATTGTCTGGAATATAAAAAATCGTTTTTTATATTTTTAATATATATATTTTTCTTTATTTTCCTAGTACTGTAGTTACGCGATTTTTCTTTTACTATATATATTTTTTTTTTGAAGGGAGTACAATCTAGAAAATAAATAGCTGGAGAATTAAAGAACAATTTGTTTTGAATACGAGATAATAGATGTCTTTGACATACAACTATAGAAACAAAAAACTTATTATAATTTTTTAATGGCAGTTCCGAAAAAACGTACTTCTATCTCAAAAAAGCGTATTCGTAAAAATATTTGGAAAAAAAAAGGATATTGGGCAGCATTGAAAGCCTTTTCGTTAGGTAAATCTCTTTCTACAAGGAATTCAAAAAGTTTTTTTTATGCAACAAATAAATAATCATAATCGAAGATTGGAAAAATCGGAGTTGTTTTAATTTGAAAAGCCGTCAGTCTTATTTGTTTATAAGTTTCATTTTATATTACAAGATTACAAGTTAGAAAAAATTTTGAAAAATTATATTCAAAATTAAAAAAAACTTTCTATTTTATTTATATGCTTATTAATTAAAAATAAAAAAATTATTAAATTAATACTGAACTATTTATATATCTAAAATGAAAAAAAACTAGCTAAAAAAAAAAATAAAAATTTGTATTCTCTAATGTTTTGTTTTTACCAGCAATCATTGATTTAATTTGTTTACCTTTTATAATAAAAATAATTTTTGTGTAGACTTACTTTAAATAACAATTATATACTTTAGTTATTTTTTTTTTAAGAATAAATGCAAGAACAAGATTTAACCTTTCTTTTGAGTATACTTTATTTTTTTTAAGATGGGGAAAATCAAAATCCCCATCGATTCGATAATAAAAAAGTTTTAGCTTTTTTTTATTGTCTATATTTTATAGCATAACTCTAGTATTTTTAGAGTATTCAATATATATTGAATATATTCATTAAACTAATTAGAGAATAACATATAGAAAATTTGTAGTCACTACTAGGTTGTTCAAACTAATTAATTAAATTCAAAATGTATTTTCTATTTTATAAATATAAATTAGTCTTTCTTTAAGTTATTATCACCAGATATACCCTAACTTTTAATTTAACGAAATTAATAAAAAGCTTTTTACTTTTTTAAAGTTATTATAGGACAAATATGCCAAGTTTAGATCTTATGTTTTAACTGTAAGATCACTCAATTCAATATAAATTTGTATTGAATTGATTCTCGACAATTGAATAAAAAAAGGTTATTATAATTTAGGACAAGCCGCCATGGTGAAATCGGTAGACACGCTGCTCTTAGGAAGCAGTGCTAGAGCATCTCGGTTCGAGTCCGAGTGGCGGCATGGCCTCTTCGAAAAGAGTAAGTTATATACTGAATTCAATCCCACCTTTTTATTTTTATGATATTTTCAACTTTACAGCATATATTAACACATATATCCTTTTCCGTCGTTTCAATTGTAATTACAATTCATTTGCTAACCTTATTTGTAAATGAAATCGTAGGATTATCTGATTCGTCAGAAAAGGGGATGATGGCAACTTTTTCCTGTATAACAGGATTACTAGTTACTCGTTGGATTTATTTACAACATTTACCATTAAGTAATTTATATGAATCATTAATCTTTCTTTCATGGAGTTTCTCCAGTATTCATATGATTCCGTATTTAAAAAAAAAAAAAAGCTATTTAAATTTAAACGCAATAACCGCGCCAAGTGCTATTTTTACCCAAGGTTTTGCTACTTCGGGTCTTTTAACTGAAATTACTCGATCCGAAATATTAGTACCCGCTCTCCAATCCCATTGGTTAATGATGCACGTAAGTATGATGATATTGGGTTATACAGCTCTCTTATGTGGATCCTTATTATCACTAGTTCTTCTAGTCATTACATTTCAAAATTTCATAAGGATTTTTACTAAAAGGAAAAATTTAGGAAACGCGCCGTTTTCGCTGGAGGAGATTCAATACATAATAGAAAAAAATAATCGTTTACTAAACACTTCTTTTCTTTCTTCTAGAAATTATTACAAGTTTCAATTGATTCAACAATTGGATCTTTGGAGTTATCGTATTATTAGTTTAGGCTTTATCTTTTTAACAATAGGTATTCTTTCGGGAGCGGTATGGGCTAATGAAGCATGGGGGTCATATTGGAATTGGGATCCAAAGGAGACTTGGGCATTTATTACTTGGACTGTATTTGCAATTTATTTACATACTCGAACAAATCAAAATTTTGAAAGTGTAAACTCTGCAATTGTGGCCTCGACGGGCTTTCTTATAATTTGGATATGCTATTTTGGGGTTAATTTATTAGGAATAGGGTTGCATAGTTACGGTTCATTTACATTAACATCTAATTGAATTTAAGAAAAAAAAGTACTTGAAAAATACAAAATAAACATAGGACAGTATAAGTCTCTATATAATAAAACTTCGTGTAATCAAGCGAGATCCTTTGTTTTGAATCAAGTAATGAAACTGAATAAATTCAAAACAAAGGGTTCTCGCTTGATTACATACCTGGTTATAGGTTATAATATAATTATAACCTTATTTTTATCAAATTGAAAAATAATAGGATTTTTGTTTGATTTTTTGGTTTACTCATGAAAACTATGGATAAAAATAATTAGATAGAAGAGCTTCGACTTTGTCAACTGATAGTGAGAAAACTAAATCCGGATAAATACCAATGGATATTAAGGGTAAAAGAATAGAGATCGAAACAAACAGTTCTCGCGGTCCAGAATCAACAAAATAAGAGTTTGGGGCATTACAAAGCTTGTATCCATAGAACATCTGGCGTAACATAGATAATGAATAAATAGGAGTTAATATTATTCCAAGCGCCATTACAAAAGTAATTAGTATTTTTGGCATTAAAAGAAATTTTTGGCTACTAAGTATTCCAAAAAATACTATCAATTCTGCAACAAAACCACTCATGCCCGGTAATGCAAGAGAAGCCAGTGATAACATACTGAAAGTCGTAAATATTTTTGGAAGTGTGATAGCCATGCCGCCCATTTCATCGAGATAAACGAGACGGATTCGATCATAACTCGTTCCTGCCAAGAAAAAAAGTGTAGCTCCAATAAATCCATGAGAGATTATTTGGAAAATGGATCCGTTGAGTCCTGTATCGCTTATAGAACCAAGACCGATAATTATGAAACCCATATGAGATACGGATGAATAAGCTATTCTTTTTTTTAAATTACGTTGACCGGGAGATGTTGAAGCTGCATAGATTATTTGAATTGTGCCGACTATGATTAACCAAGGAGAAAATAGAGAATGGGCGCGGGGTAATAATTCCATATTGATCCGAACTAACCCATACGCTCCCATTTTTAATAAGATTCCCGCTAGAAGCATACAAGTACTGTAATGGGCCTCTCCATGAGTGTCTGGTAACCAAGTATGTAAGGGTATAATCGGCGATTTAACAGCAAAAGCAATAAAAAATCCAATATAGAATAAAATTTCGAGTGTTAACGGATACGATTGATTAGCTGATGTTTCAAAATTTAATGTTGGTTCTAATGAACCAATTAAACAAATCCCTAGAATTGCCAGTAATAAAAAGGCGGAACTTCCTGCAGTATACAAAATAAATTTTGTAGCTGAATACAAACGTTTCTTTCCTCCCCACATGGATATAAGTAGATAAACTGGAATTAATTCTAATTCCCACATGATGAAAAAAAATAAAATGTCTTGAGAAGAAAATGGTCCTATTTGACCGCTATACATTGCTAACATCAGGAAATGGAATAATCGGGACTCTCGAGTAACCGGCCAAGCCGCTAAAGTAGCTAAAGTTGTTATAAACCCAGTTAGCAAAATGGGTCCTATAGAAATTCCATCTATTCCCAATCTCCAAGAAAAATCAAAAAAATCGATCCATTTATAATCCTCTGTCAATTGAATTAATGATTCGTCCAATTGGAAATGATACCCGAATACATAGGTTGTTAGAAGGAGTTCAATTATACATATACATATAGTATACCACTTAATTACCTTATTTCCTCTATGAGGAAATAAGAAAATTAAGGAACCCGCAAATATTGGAAAAACTACAACTATTGTTAACCAAGGAAAAAAATTCGTGGTAAAAACAAGATACACTTGGACCAGAAAAGCGCGTGCTCAAAAAAATATATTTTTTTTGAGCATACGCCTTTGTCGGTAAAGGTAAAAAGAGAAAATGTATTCGGATTTTTCGGAACGTATCAATACGCTAGACCCATACTTCGAGTTGTTTCATGCCACAAATAAACTCGAACACTCAAGAAATCCGTTGGACAAGCGGATTCACATCTTTTACAACCCACACAGTCCTCTGTTCTTGGAGCAGAGGCAATTTGCTTAGCTTTACACCCGTCCCAAGGTATCATTTCTAATACATCTGTGGGGCAAGCTCGTACACATTGAGTACACCCTATACATGTATCATAAATCTTTACGGAATGTGACATTGGATCTATCGATTATTTTTTTTAATAAAAAATTTTCGATCTAGTAAACTTGTAAATGAATCATATATTTAGATACCAGATGAATCAATAATTTAGATTTAACAGAATTTTTCTAATCAATCTATTTAGGGATCGACTCGTAGGAAAGAACCAAGATACTTTGATTTCTTATATTTTCGTAAACATGATATGTATAATACACACTAATTCGCATTTATGAATGTCTAGTTTGGTTTGGTTAATACTATTAGTAATTCATATTACTTATTCAACAAATTCGATTGATTGATATGAGTTGATTTTCTGTTACAATAAATTGACGAAACAATAGCCGGCCCAATAGCTGCTTCAGCGGCTGCAATCGCTATAACAAAAATGGAGAAAATAGTTCCTTTTACTTGTCGACTATCAAAAAAATCGGCAAATGTTACTAAATTTATATTAACCGCATTCAGTATAAGTTCAAGACACATAAGAGCTCTAACCATATTTCGGCTGGTGATCAATCCATAGATGCCGATTGAAAATAAGTAGGCGCTTAAAACAAGTACATGTTCGAGCATCATTAACCAACTCCTTATTAATTTCGCTTCATTTAAATAGAATATGAACAACAAGGCAACGCATTCAATTGATTGACTAGTATATAAAAAAAATAAAGAACTGGGAATACGTCAAATAAAATAATTTCTATTTTTTACCTAAACAATTTTAAATTCTAATTGAAGTTAAATAAATGTGATACCAAAAACAAAAACTAAAAAAGTTTAATTTGTTGATAATTCGATAGATTTAGTATTGGCGTGCCACGGAAATTGCACCTATCAAAGCGGCTAAAAGAATTATCGAAATGAATTCAAATGGAAGAAAAAAATCTGTTGATAAATGAATTCCAATTTGTTGACTATTACTTATCAAATCATGCTCTATAATTTGGTTTGATCTTGTAGTCCAAATAATGCCGTACCATGACGTATCTGTAATAATAGTCATTAGTAAACCAAAAATACTTGTACAAACCAGCAAAGTAACCCTATTTCCAACGGTCCAAAGATTAAAATCTTTGTAATACTCTGAACTATTCATAAACATTACAGCAAATATGATTAAAACATTTATAGCGCCCACATAAATAAGGAGTTGGGCAGCAGCTACAAAATAAGAATTTGAAAGAATATAGAATAGAGATATAGAAACAAGAACTAATCCCAACGAAAAGGAACAATAAATTGTGTTGATAAGTAATACTACGCCTAGACCTCCTAAGATAAGACCTAATCCCAGAAAGGCTAAAATAAAATCATGTATGGGTCCATGCAAATCCATTATATGTACGATAAGAGATAGATAAATGAAATTCTTTTTCATGACCTTATTGATAACCAGACCAGAAAAAATAGTTGATCATTCATAAGAAATTTCTACTTTCATTAAATCCTAAGAGGTCTGAATTAATATTAATCTGGGTACATTTATTGGTATTGGAAAAATTTAATGTTTTCTCTGAATAGAGTAAGAGTATCTCGAATACGAAACTATCGATTTCTAAATAATATCAGAAATTAAATTCTAAATATCATAAAATTTCAATACAAATTAAGACAAAACATAATTCTTACCAACCAATTACCTATTGATATTGGTATTTATTGATTATTGAGATCAAACAAAAAGTAACAAATCGTTTCTTTAAATCAAAATTGAGTCCTAGTAATTCAAAAATTTTATTTACTCGCGCGTTTACTTCTTTATTTTTGTTATATTTGAGTCAAATTCAAAATTGTTCGAATTGTATAATCATCAATTACTCCCATCGGTAAACGACCGAGGGCTATTTGATTATAATTTAATTCATGACGATCATAAGTAGAAAGTTCATATTCTTCAGTCATTGATAAACAATTTGTTGGACAATACTCAACGCAGTTGCCACAAAATATACAGATTCCGAAATCAATACTGTAATTAAGTAAGTGTTTCTTACGAATATCAGTTTCCAATTTCCAATCAACGATGGGTAGATTTATAGGACATACACGAACACATACTTCACAAGCAATACATTTATCAAATTCAAAATGGATTCGACCACGGAAACGCTCCGCGGTGATTACTTTTTCATAAGGATATTGAACGGTTATGGGTAAACGATTTACGTGGGATAAGGTAATCATGAAACTTTGACCAATGTACCTTGCAGTCCGTACTGTTTGTTGACCGTAGTTCATGAACCCGTTTATCATAGGGAACATATCATGAATATATATAATTTTATCTTTGTTTATTTCTCTTGTTTGATCGAAGTAGGCAATCTAGAATATCATATTCTTTTACAGTGAAAATAGTTGAGAAGAAGTTGTTAATAATAGATTACCGAGAGAAATAGGTAAAAGAAATTTCCATCCAAGATTCAACAGCTGGTCCATTCTTATCCTCGGTAACGTCCATCTTGTTGTGATAGGAATGAACAAGAACAAATAAGTTTTAACTAATGTAATAAACATATCAATTGTCGGTTCAAAAACACCGTATGTTTTATTTATTTTAAAAAAATCAGAAACAAATATGTACGGAATAGATAAATTCCAACCACCCAAATAAAGAACCGTTACAAATAAGGAAGAAACTAATAGGTTTAAATAGGAAGCAACGTAAAATAAACCAAATTTGATACCTGAATATTCGGTTTGATAACCTGCTACTAATTCTTCTTCTGCTTCTGGTAAATCAAAGGGTAATCTTTCACATTCTGCTAGAGAAGAAATTAGAAAAATAATAAACCCTATAGGTTGACGCCACAAATTCCACCCCCCCAAACCATATTTTGATTGTGCCTCAACTATATCAACTGTACTTGAACTATTAGATAATTATAGTCGTTGATACCATCACTGTTTCCATCGCTATTCCAGAACCGTACATGAAATTTTCACCGCATACGGCTCCTTGAGGACTTTAAATAAATATAAAAAAGGGTCAGTAGTTTTTTATCTTAATATGTTTATAAAATATATAAGATAAAAATTTTTGGTACGAGCCCGAATTAGCCCAATTGAATTCTGTCTGTTCTGCTTTAATAATAATTTCTATTATAATTAATAGAAATTATTTCATAGAAATTAAAAAAAAAATTAAAGTGATTCTGAATTGATCTCATCCTTTGATTTAATAATTTAAGTAATCATTTTAAGTTTTCTTTGTTGAGTAATAACTTAATTCTTCAATCAAATACTCTTTATTAAAGATATCAATAACCCTTCGTTTTCACTTATGAAAAAAAATTATACATTAATTCATGAATTATGATACGAATGCTATCTATATAAATATGAATATAGAAAAAATAATAAATATCTTTTTTATTACTTTTTTTTACTCTAATTGTATTTAGTTACCCCCTTTTTTGTTTTCTCTTCTTCTTTCTGTTTCTGCGAAAAGCGGATTTACAAAATAAAAACAAAGGATTATTTCGTTTCCAATAGTCATTTATTTAATCGACGGATAGGAGCATACTCTGGATCGGAATCGTGGGGAATACTGCCTGATCATTTCTACCAACTTAAAGCCCCAATTAATATTCTTTGTAGATTATGCAGAAATCTTTTTTTACATAATCTCTATTACAAATCCTTTGTGTATCTTGGTGTTTCTACTCACCCACTCGTTTTTGTTCAATCATCGGTTAAAGGGAATCCATGTATGATAATACATACAAACGATAGTGAAAACTTACTATAGTGGATCTTTTTAACCCGCTTCAAGTCAGGATGACTAAGTCCCCTAATCTTGGGGCAAACGCCTTCTTCCTCTTATGTTTATTTCCGGGCAGTTCTCTAACTCTTATACATAGAAAATGAGACTCAATTTTTTTACTGCTAATTTATCTATAAGCTGTTTTTTTTTTTCACTCATATAACTCTCTGATTTAGTTCATCTATCCGAATACTGAATAAAAAATGAAGATATTTACTCAATCCATTCCACACCCTCTTACTATAAATGTAAGAATATAGAGAATAATTTCTATCTTAACGAATCGCACGTAGAGATATTGATAATACACATAAAGTTAATGGTATTTCATAACTAATCGATTGAGCAGCAGCTCGTAGACCACCTAAAAAAGAATATTTATTATTTGACCCGTATCCTGACATCAGAAGGCCAATGGGAGAAATACTAGAAACGGCAATCCAAAAAAAAAGACCAATATTGAGATCCGATAAAACAAGGTGAGAACCAAAAGGAACTACTGAATAACTTAATAAAATGGATATCACCGCTATGGATGGTCCGATACTGAATAACTGAGTATCTCCTCTAGATGGAAAGAGATTTTCTTTGAAA
The DNA here is from genome assembly GCA_954871525.1 of Parietaria judaica. Classification (NCBI taxonomy): domain Eukaryota; kingdom Viridiplantae; phylum Streptophyta; class Magnoliopsida; order Rosales; family Urticaceae; genus Parietaria; species Parietaria judaica. The sequence continues at coordinate 121,538 of OX940876.1, forward strand.
AGAAGTTTTGACCCATCGGCTAAAGCTTGAAGAACTCCTAAAGGTCCCGCGTATTCAGGGCCAATACGTTGTTGTATCCCTGCGGATATTTCTCTTTCTAACCATACAATTACTAGTACACCTATTGTGATTCCCAATACAGGAGTAAAAATAGGAATAAGTATCCATATAATTCCATAAGCCTCTTTTAAAAATTCCAATCTAGAAAAAGAATTGATATCTTGTACTTCTGTTCTATCAATTATCATTTCAACGATCAACTTCTCCCATAATGATATCTATGCTACCGAGTATTGTCATAATATCAGCCAATTTCATTCTTTTAACTAACTGAGAAATAATTTGCAAATTGATAAAACCAGGCGGGCGAATTTTACACCTCCAAGGAAAAACGCTCTGATCTCCTATTAGAAAAATTCCCAATTCTCCCTTTGGGGCTTCAACTCTCACATAGAGCTCTTGTCTCGGCAATTCAAATGTCGGAGAAGTTTTTTTACTAATAAATCGATAATCAAAATCATTCCATTCTGGATTCCTTTCTCTATCAAAGTCTCGGATTTCTAAATTCTCATACGGACCCCCCGGAATTCCTTCTAGAGCTTGTTGAATAATTTTTATGGATTCTGTCATTTCTCCAATTCGTACTAGATAACGAGCTAATGAATCTCCTTCATTTTGCCACTGTACGTCCCAATCAAATTCGTCGTAACACTCATAATGATCAACTTTACGGAGATCCCATTGTATTCCAGAAGCTCGTAGCATTGGTCCCGATAAACCCCAATTTTTTACTTCCTCTCTCCCAATAATGCCTATTCCTTCAACTCGTTCTAAAAAAATTGGATTTCGTGTAATAAGTTTTTGATATTCAGTAACTCCTGTTAAAAAATAATCGCAAAAATCTAAACATTTATCGATCCAACCATAAGGTAAATCGGCCGCTACCCCGCCAATACGAAAAAAATTATGCATCATTCTCATACCAGTGGCGGCTTCAAATAGATCATATACTAACTCTCTTTCTCTGAAAATATAGAAGAAAGGAGTCTGCGCCCCAATATCTGCCATAAAAGGACCGAGCCATAAGAGATGCGAAGCTATACGACTCAACTCCAACATAATTGTTCGGATATAGCTGGCTCTTTTAGGCACTTGGATATTTCCCAACACCTCTGGTCCTTTTACGGTTATTACTTCTGTGAACATGGTAGCTAAATAATCCCAACGTGTTACATAAGGCAGATATTGTATAATTGTTCGGTTTTCCGCAATTTTTTCCATTCCTCGATGTAAATATCCCAATATTGGTTCACAATCAATAACATCTTCACCGTCGAGAGTAACGATGAGTCGAAGAACACCATGCATTGATGGGTGATGGGGGCCCATATTTACTATCAGGGGTTCATTTCGTGTAGCTGGTATATTCATAGGTTTTTCCTCCGTTCATTCTTTCATGAATTACTGAAAGTGAAAATAAGTGAATTAAAATTCAATATTTAATCTAATAAATCAAATAATTTAAAATTACTCTTCAAATTAACGCGGTTTTGAGTCCCGAATATTTAACTGATTAATTAATTGTTTATAACGTATTCGATTTTTCTTTGACAAATAAGACAGCATCCTTTGGCGTTTTCCTAAAATTGTACGGAGGCCTCTCTTAGATAAATAGTCTTTTTTGTGCAATTCCAAATGGGACGAAAGTGTTCGTATCCTATTCGTAAGCCTTAGTATTTGAAATGCAACAGAACCCCTCTTTTCTTCTTTTTCTGCGTACGAAATAACTGAGATGAATGATTTTTTTACCATGAAATTAAATCCTTTCTCCCTCCCCCCACTGGCCCCTTATTACTATATATTACTAGATATTTTTATTGATCAATAATAATAGTGCTACTAATTTTTTTTGAATAGATATATAGAATAATCTTAATTTTGAATTAGCACTTTTAAAATTATATTCAAATAGGTAGACAAAAAGAGGGTTGTTTACACTCACAAAATATAAAAATTATACCCCTAAAATGAAAAAATAAACTAAATGACGAATCTTTTTTCATCATTTATAGATATTGATATGTCATTCAATTAGTATCATGTATAAGAATGGAATGTAAAAAAACAAACGTCTGTGTACTTCTTTTCTTTTTTTGTCTTCATATACGCAATCCAACACTGGAAATAAAGTAAATACACCCGTATTTGACTTTATTTCAGTACACGGTACGTTCATTTTTAAATTGCGGATATATATGTGTTCTTATCATACTGAAACGACTACCATTATTGGTATCAAACCAATAACGATTGATACAAGCGAAATCTTCTAATCGATAATTAGGCCAAAGAAAGAACTTTAATTTAATTAGTGTATTTTTATATCTTTTTCTTTTATTCAAAACAGGTCTCTTTTCCTTATTTTCATTACAAAAAGTTCTATTTGCATTTAGGAGTATATCATTTCTATTTATAAAATAGAAACAAATTAGAATTCTCAATTCTCTACGACGTCTAGGGGATAAAATACTTTCAGGAACAAACAAATTGTAATGATTTTTGTATCTATTTTCAGCCCTTGGTTGATATTTTGAAATTAATTCACCAGAATTTGTCTTATCAACATGGGATTTTTCTATGTACTTTTGATTAATTGTATACTTACTCTTATGAACCAACGAAATACCTATAGTTTGTGACATAATAAATTTTGCTTGTTTTTTTATAGACAGACGAATGGGTTCGATAAGTAATATTCCTTGTTTAAGCAATTCTGTAAGAGATAAATTTTTATCAATCATTAAAATATCCAGATTCAGTTCTCTCCTTTCAATAGAAGCTATAGTAACTTCTTTTGGGTTTATAAGTCTAAGCAAGAGACAATATACTTTAATGTTATTCATTGTTTTTTGATTTAAAAAATCATTCCATTTCAATTGAAAAAGCAAATATGTTTTTAGTAAAAAATCAAACTCCGCATCTAGATTTATGTTCTTAGTGTATTGTTTTTTATTTTTTTTTTTCTTTGGTGCAGCATAATTTTCTTGACTATCTTTTTCCTGGGTTAAGAGAATTGATTCAAAATCTGTTTGTATTGCGCCGTTTTTTTGTCTTTGATTTTTTTTTTCTAATTCAAGAAATTTTATGTGATTTGAAAAAATTGATAGAAAAATATTTCTTTTTTTTTTTACAGTGTTGTTTTTATTTTCAATGGGGGTTTCCTTTACATTAAGGAGAAATTTGATTGGTATGCCCCATGACTTAATTTTATACGAATTATAAAGTATCAAAAATTCTGGGAAAAACCAAAGTTCCAAATTTGATATGGGACAGCTTAGTATTTCTTCATTCATTCTCATCCAATCAAAAAGCTTTATTTTATTGGATTGGTTTATTTCTTGATTTTGATCAACCGTGAGAGAAAAAAGATTTTTCTTGTCGATTTTATTAATTATTTTATAATTATTAGGCCTAATCTTAGTATATTTAGTATTGTCATTGTCAGTATCCATATTGTTCCAAGCCCGAATATAGGTGTTCTTCCTAAAACGAAAACTGAGAAATAGCCAATCAAAATATTTTCTATCGGAATTTTTCTTTATATCTAGAATATTTTTTTCTACTAGATAATTATTGATTGGAATATCTACCGGCCTGTTAAAAACTTTTCGTTTATGTTTGTTGTAATTATAAAAAATATAGTGGTTATGATTTACTTGTAAGGGTAATCCAAAACTATAATAATCTGTCTTATCCTTATATTTAATAAAATTATATGATAAAAGATTGTAGCTATATTGTTTTTTAACATTTTTTTTTTGTTTTTCAAAGTTAAGTAATTGGTTTTTTTGATATAAATTATGTTTGTTTAAATGTTTATTTTGAACTATAAAGTGTTGATTTACTATATTTTTACGTTTTTGTGGTACTAACGTAGATAGAGATAAATCATCTTGATAATAACCTTTTATCAAATTTTTACAGTGAGGTATTCCAGAATTTCGGAGCTTCCTATGTCTTAAGTCGGAATCTAATATTTTATGTGTTCTAATAAAAAAATTCTTTATTTCATTCTTAAGAAAAAAGGATGTTCCATTATATTGAATAACATATCTCAATTTTAATTTATATAAATTAAAAAAGTTAAAAACTGTGTTTTGTGATAATTTGTAAAAGACATATGCTTGTGACAAATAAGATAAATTACAAAAAGGATGTGGATTCTTATTACTAATATTAAAAATTGACTCTTTTATAGTATAAAAGAGCTGAGTTTTATTTTGATTTGTTTTATCAATCTTTTCTTCATTTGTTTCATTATTGTAAAAATAGTTATTATAGGAACTGTATTTATTAAGAATTTTTTTTGTTGATTCAAAAAAAAAAGAAAAAAAAAATTGTACACTTATTCTAGGAATATTACTGATATATAGAAATATCTTTATATATATCCTTTGAATTAAAAAGTTTAGAAAATAATTTTCTTTACGAATTTGTTGAATATTTCTTATTTTTAATGTCTGCCTAATATTTTTTGAAAATGCCAATCTTTTATCATCATAACTCATTTTGTTAAAACTAATATTTGTAGGCAGGCTTATCAATTTTTTTTTGTTGTCTTTTGAAATTGTTTCTATTTGATTTATGATTGTCTTTCTTCGATCAGTTAGATCGTGTATTTTTTTTTTTATCAATGAAAAAGTTGTGAAATTCCTAGAGTCAATGTTAATTGATGATTCATGAATTATCTCATTATTTCTTTTGAAAGTTTTTTCTTTTTTGCTTTCATTCAATTCATCTATTTCTATTTGTCTCCATCCAAATAAAAACAATATAATTTGGTTAATTTTTGATAATTCGTTTATTTTATTTTTTCTAAAGTGAATCTTTTTACTAAACCATTTTATTGTTTCTTTTGAGATATTTAGAAATAAATTTATTCTTTCTTTTAAAATTATTATAACTCTAAAGCATTTCTTTTTCAATTTTATAAGTTTTTTTTTGAGTTCTTTAAGAATAGGTTCAAAAAATGAAAGTTTTTTTCTTGGAGAACCAAAAGGAAGTTCAGTTTCCATTCCAAAAACGGTTAAAAAAAAAAAATCATGATTTTGTTCTTTATTTTTCATTGGATAGTTATAAGTTTCTCGTCGATTAAATTTAGATTTGTGCCAAGGTTTCAAATGAAAAGGAAATAAGATTTTTATCTGAATACCGTCGCTTAACCAGTTTTTAGGAAATTCGGTTTCTGATAATTGAACGCCATTATAGGTGCATTTAACATGCATTTCTCTCTTCCAATCTTTTAAATCCTCGGACCATTCGGGAAATTGAAAGAATATTATACGACCAATATTTTTAAGTATTATCAATGATGGTAATATAATATATTTTCTCAGAATTGAGTGGCTTACTAATAGAAGACCTCTTATTACTTGAGCAACTACAAGTCTGTCCCAGATTTCTCCTATTTCTATACGTGCTTCTTCTTTTCTTTTTTTTTCTTCGTTTTTTTTAGTACTTTCTTCTGCCCTTGTCTCTGTATAATCTATAATTTTGAATTCTGGGTTTTTCCATATATAATTTTGGAAATAGTTTTTAATTGTCTCGGAAGAAATATCAAAATAAAAAGAAAGGTCTTTGTCTATTCGGTTCAAAAAAGTGGGAGAATATACGTTTGCTTCAAAAGCTTTCCAAATAACTGTTTTACGCCTTTGGGCTTGTATGGAGTCTGCGATTATGTCTCGATCAAAATCCGACTCTTGTGAATAATGTATCAAATAAATGCCATCTGTTTCATCATCATTATTATTAGGATCTTGGGGAGTACTAGAAGTTTTAGTATCTTCTAGGCCATCATTAAAAACTACTACAATTTTTCTTTCTCTTGAATCAACGGAGCAAGTCATTTCCAAAAGGTCTTCGGTTTTTATCGCCTCCTCTTGTTCGAAATCGAAATCGTCGAT
>OX940876.1:145000-150000 GCA_954871525.1 Parietaria judaica
GATGTAGGAAGATCTGTTTGGGAAGTAAGAAGCCCCTTTGACATCTCTTCATCTGCAAAGAATTCTCGATGTGAAAACACAGAGACAAAGGGCTGATCTTTGAATAGGAAAAAGAGTGGATCTGCAGGGTCCCAAATGAATTGGCTTATTCGAAAAAAGCCTTGTTCTTTGGAAGATCTATCTCGTGTCTGGTACTGCATGGTTCCACTCTGCAAGAACTCCGAATCATTCTCTTTAAGCCCATCCTCTTCATCATAAATGATCCGCTTGCCCCGAAATGACCTGGCCCAATAGGGAAATCCCAATTCATTGGGGCTTTCTATTTGATTGTATCGAAAGCCCCAAGGGCGCCATATTCTAGGAGCCCAAACTATGTGATTGAATAAATCCTCCTCTATCCGTTGCGGGTCGAGGACTCCTTCTCCTTCTTCAAACTCCGATTTGTATTGTTCGTAGAGAAATCTCTGATCAACGATAGACCAAGATCCATTTTGCATCATATCTAAGGGATTCCTTGCTTCGGGCCGAAGAAGCAATGTCACTCGATCATTATCAAACTGGCTGCAATCTTTTTCTGTCCGTGAGGATCTCACCAGAGCGCCTTCTACTTCTAATAGGCCATGAACTAGATCAGAATCATTCTCAACGAGTCCATAAGAAGTGATCCCATTTTTTTCATCGAGTTTGGGCAGAGACCAAAGGTCTTGAGAGACCGATCCGGCAGAACAACTCAAAAAATAAAGAAGTATCATTAATTTCTTCATGCTCGTTCCAAGTTCGAAGTACCATTTGTACAAATAAGAATCCCCTTCGTTACATGATTTCTTCTTCATATAGATAGATATAGATATAGGATCTATGGAGCAATTACTTAGAAGTACATTTTGTGCAACAGCCCTTCCTATCTGATAGAAAAGGATCCCATGATCCTGAACCGATCTTACCTGGGATCGCAAATCCCAAGTTTGTCTATGAAGAGCAGATCTAATTAGATTAGTGTCTATAATTGATTTCTTCTGTGTAATACTAATCGATAGGGCCTCATTGGTAAGTGCTACAAGATCTCGTACATTGGAACCCATGGTTATGGACCCGAATCCATTAGTCTGGAACATTTTCTTTTCCAAGTGAAATCCCCTAGTATATGAAAGAGTGAAAAAGTGCTTTCGTTGTTGTGGAATAAGAAGCCTTCGTATCTTAATGCATGTATTTAATTTATTCAGAGCTATTAGAGCGGGATCCACTTTTTGGGGAATATGAGTCGAAGCAATAACAAGAATTTTTCTAGTGGAACATCTTTCACAATCCCTGGAGAGATAGTTCACTAATAGACCGAGGGATAAGTAATTCGACTCATTCACATCCAGATTATGAATGTTTGGAATCCATATTATGCAAGGAGACATTGCTTTTGCTAATTCGAATTGAAGGGTGATATAAAACCGGTCTATTTTCGGCAGCATATCCATAGTTAGCGCATTCATCATAGTTAGAAGCTCCAGCTTCGTATCAAGGTCACGGTTGATATCGTCACTATCATCAATAAGAAAGCCCTTAGGCTTGTTATCCAGGAACTTGTTCAGAAATACTGTAATGAAAGGAACAGAGGAGTTTGTCGCTAGGTATTTGACCAAATAGGATCGTCCAGTTCCTATAGAACCTATCACTAAAATACCCCTAGAGAGGGTTAGGTCTAAGCGGAGCGAAAAAGGTTTTCCATGAGATGGGAAATGAAAACTATTAGCCCCACAGGAGGTTTGTGAATAAGTGATTGTCTGATAATGAGCAAGGAATATCCGTCTTTCTGCTAAACAGGATGTATTGAACTCATAATTCATTAGATACTTATTATGAATGTCAACTAAGTATCGTAAGTAAATTGCTCCCGGTTGTTCAATCATTTGATAACCAGAGTCATTCTTTGATAAATGATCATTATGAGTCAGACTCAATAGAATTTGATCAATCCTTTTTTCTGTCGTTAAGGTGGAGAACTGAACCAAGAATTCTCTGTCTTTATCATCAATCCAATCACTGTTCGAGACCCAGGATTCTATTTTATCATCAATCCAATCACCGTTCACCTTTTTTCTTTTTCTTATCAATGAATAGGTCTCTTTACTTGTATGACTTAGATGTCTCGTATTTCTGGAAAAAGCGATTCGATTGATGGGATTTGGTATGATACTTCTGAAATTGATCATATCGATGAGATTGATATTCAAATATTTCTTCTTAGAACGTATTGATTTGACCCCATAAGTGGGACCGCCACCAGAATCTCCTAATTGTTCCCGAGCAACTAGAAAGAGATTCTTTAACCAAAAAGAATTCAGTTCAGATGTAGGATACCTATCCAGAAGTTTTCTAAACTCAATCATGTATGATGGAATCATCAAATATTTGACCCTTTCGAACTCTGTCTGTAACTCACTATAGGCTCGAGAAACAAAAAGAAGATGTGTACGAACGAGATATCCAGCAACAAGAAAAAGGAAAAGGATTGAATAGAGGAACTCCCGAACATTTAGCGATCTCAGATGTGTCGATATCAACGGTGACTCATTATTTCGATGAATCATTTCTTTGGACAGAAGAAGATTATGTAAACACTTACTCGAAATCTCACTTATCAGATTCCATTGTGGAAGACACAATTTTTTCTGAAGAATTCGCCGTGATATATCTAATCCATGCATAATATCATGAAAAACGGATACAAATTTTTGGCTGCTACTTAGTATCGGCAATAGGTCTGAAAAAGTATCTAAAAATATCAAATTTAGATATTTGTATCCTGTCGAAGTAAGGAACCATGGCATATATGTTTGGAATATATTCCATTTTGAGAGAGTTGAAAAAGCACTATCTCGTTGAAAGGTTCTATACATCTGCCCTTTCTCAAGGCATTTCTTTAGACAAAGACCCCGTTTTTTCCTCTTTTCGGATGGTAAATATTTATCAGAACATGGAGTGTGAATCAAACCCATGTTTGAATTGAAATTGAGATACTGATGCAAGTTCTTCCCTTCTGAATCAGACAGATTCATATCTGAAAGAGGTTGACAATAAGTTCTTTCAAAATTGACTATTTGTCCCTCTGTTAGAAGTGTTCCAGAAATGTATGCGATCGAGTAAATAGCTCTACGAACGAATGGATCGGATCGAATTGGAAAATGGAAAGATTTGTACAAGTTATACCTTTCGTCACCATTTTGTGGAAAATCCTTAGGTATGAATATGTTAGACACCTGTAACTCGATTGGTGAAATAGTATCTCTATCCAAAAAAGCATATTTTTTTTTACCGCCGCGCAAAGAAAATATTTTGTTGCGAATGAACAAGATATTGCAGAATTGTCCATACGTATAATCATAATTTTTGAGACTTTCCACATAAAAAGGGAATCCTTTGTTACAATAGAAGCAGAAGTGATGTGGATTATTCAAGAATCGAAGTCGATTTGCTTTATAAAAAGAAGATATCAATGAGCTTCTATGAAATGGTTTCACGGGATTCAGCCAATTGTCTTGATCGTGGGATATCATTGAGAAATAGGAATCTGTGTTATCAAAAGATTTCCTGCGATTCTTTCTAGTATGGAATGAGTCAATCATCCACTTTGGTATCTTATTGAACAAAAATGGTGATATTGTTCCTCCATTGATCAAGAATTTCGATTTTTGGGAAGTATCATGATCATCCAATAAGAAGGATTTCCTTTTTTTCAAATGAACGATTTGAAGACCTATTGATTCTAACAACTGATTGCAGAGTTGATCATTCGGACCTTTCAATTCATAGATGTGGATCTCGGACCTATGCATGGGGATATTCCCGAAACTCACAAAGAAAAAAGGAAGTGAGTTAGACAAAAAGAGAAGAAACTTGGACAAAAAGAAAGGAAGTGACTTAGACAAATCTTTTTTGTCAATAACCTCAGACCAATCAATCGAATATTGATTAATACGTAATCGATCGAACACTACTTGAAAATGAAAACGGCTCTTCTGCTCAGAAATGAAATGTTCCAAATGTTTCTGTAAATTCTTGCTCCCATTGGACCATTTGTATCTATATGCATTAGGATCCCGATTCATGGATCTCTCGGTTCGAGAAATAAAAATAAGCGGATCGAACCATTTCTTCTGACTCTTTTTCAAATTTGATAAATGTTGGTTGATCATATATTTCATTATAGTTCTATGATTCAGAGTATCATTTCCTATTTGATCCCTTTGAATTCCATATTCGAAGTTCCGATCGGATCTATTCATTAAAAAGAATCGATTCAATACATTTCTTATGTACCCATAGGTGCTATATTGGATTTGAATCAGATTTCGGATCAATCTATATTGATTGACTGCCTCCATTATGTTGTTGCTAGCAAATACCACTATTTTTTGTTTTGGATCTTCCAAATCATTCCCGCAGGAGGTCCGGACCCATTTTTTTCTGATCCTTCGATAAAAAGATTCATTTTCTTCATAAAAAATATGAGGTAGAACCAATAAAGATTTCTTTTTCGATTCATCCCTGGAGTTGAATACCTCATTCAAGAATTGTTTTTGATCAAATCTGTAGGAATCAATAGAAAGGGCAAATCCCTTATGATACACCAGACCCGGCTCGGTTATTGATAGAGTGAATAGATCTGCCATTTCTTGAAATCTCTCTTCTGATTCAAAATCGTGGTGTAACGTGTATCCCCCCCCGTTCCGGTCATGGAATAGATGAAATAAATCAAAAAATGGATTTTTGTTCAAGAATGAAATCTTATTGGAACTGTCCATATCCAGTTCATCCTTCGGAACCATATCACATCCCGGATCTGATGAAATAGGATGAATTGAGACGGTATTTTGTAAATACGTAATTATCTTGAATATATTAACTATTTCTTTATTTTCCGATCGCCTGGAAGGGACAAAAGAAACATCTTGTTCTTTCTTCAACAATTTCTGATCTCTAGTGGGCCTCTCAGTAGGATTCGAACC